>JAOANR010000014.1:22212028-22573792 GCA_030278955.1 Hygrophila difformis
CGAGTTCCTTCCTTTTCCTCATTTTGGCCGGCTTGATTGGATGGTCCCAACAGATGCCCCGTACTTGGTTTGAATACTCCATAGTATGAGAACTAAGTAAAATCTACAGAAAGCGGGGGGCGAAGGAATCTTGGCTTTAAACTTTTAAAAAGCTTATTTCATAAATTTTTAAATTTTATGAAAAGAAATATTTAAATATTAAATAAATAAGAGTAGTAAATAATATTACTAATTAATTATAAAGCAGTTTATATTAAAAACTAAACAAGCTGGCCTAGATCTATGGACTATGGTACGAAAGACAACAACAAAGTGAATTAGTCTTTGGGCCAAGGTGGATACCCGGGCTAAAAAA
The DNA here is from genome assembly GCA_030278955.1 of Hygrophila difformis. Lineage (NCBI taxonomy): Eukaryota > Viridiplantae > Streptophyta > Magnoliopsida > Lamiales > Acanthaceae > Hygrophila > Hygrophila difformis. Next base: position 22,212,384 of record JAOANR010000014.1, read on the forward strand.
AAATACTATAAATTTACCTAATCTTTAAAATTATGTGAGCCCGGTTAAAAAGGGTCAGGCCTCTAAAATAGGTTACGCCTCTGTTGATAGCCTAAACTAGGGGTGAAAACGAGCCGAGCCGAGCCCGAGCTTGGTATGGCTCGGCTCGGCTCGACTAAGTATAAATTAGGCTCGGCTCGAGCTCGAAGCTCGACGAGCTTTAGAAAATTGAGCTCGGCTCGAGCTCGACATAATATCATCGAATTTAGGCTCGGCTCGAGGCTCGAAGAAAGCTCGATCAAAAGGAAAGAGCTGGCAGCCAAAAACCACTGCAAGTGTCCAAATCCGTCACCAAGGCTCACTGCCGCGCCACCACACGCTGTCACAACCTACTGCCGCTCCAACACCCTTGACTGCCGACCTCCACTTCGCAAGCCCTTCACCGGAAACCCATATTCCGGTGATCCTAACAACCATGGTTCTAAAAGGAGGTGCACACAACCCTCCACTGAACCCCAAGTTCGGCTACACCAAACCCCATAAATTCCTCACTCTCTCGGTCCCTTGGTCGCAAAGACAACCACAACAAACACTCAACAAACAGATAAATCTTGAACTAACAGTAGTGGTGGGGAAGATGCAAGATACGAAGACAGCAGGAAGGGGGCGCCGCTGCGGGATAAGATAAGAGGATTAGGGTTAGGTTAAAGGGAATGAGCAGAATGGAGTGTATAAATAAAAGCAATGGGCCTCATGGGCTTTATAGGAAATTGGGCTGGACAAGTAAAAATGGGCCACATCTTAAAATAAACTATTCATAGTTTATATATAATGTAATAATATAATTAAATATATAATTTAGTTTAGTTAAATATATATAATTAATATATATATATATATTCGAGCCTATTATCGAGCTTTCGAGCCGAGTATTGGTTAGCTCGGCTTGGGCTCATTAATATTTCGAGCCGAACTCGAATTCGAGTCGAACCTTTTCGAGTCGAGCTTTGGTCGAGTTTTGATCGAGTCGAGCCCGAATATTTTACGAGCCTATCAGTCTCATTTACACCCCTAGCCTAAACGTATTCCCACCCTTGCATCAGTTACCTCCCTTCTGCGTCTGCCGTCTCCATTCCAACTCTTCAAGGCTTCTGCCTCTCATCCCGTCCTTCGTCCTCTCCTCCCGCGCCACCCTCCTCGCTCCAGCCCGCCGCCGCGCTGCTCAACCCGGTCGCCGCTGCCACTGCTAGGGTTGGGATTTTGTGAGTTTTCTTTCCTTTTTGCTATCGTCCTCATTGGCCAAATTCCTTATTTGCTTGTTTAATTTGCTTGATACTTGATGCAAGTATGATGGATTAATTGGGGATTTTTCTGATTTGAAATTAATTCTCGAATCTTGACTGAATTTTGCTTGTTTAATTTTGCTATCGTCCCTCAAAGATAAAACCTTTTCCCTAATTCTCGTGCACGTTTCAATATTTTGGCAAAATTTCTTGTTACTATACTAAGACATGCATGTTTTTGTGTAGCATATTTCCCCTTGGGTAGTCATTAACTGTCAAGGTTGTGTTGGAGTCAAGGTTAAGGTACAAGTTGATTGGACGTAGACATGCATGTTTTGTCTTACTGTACCAAGACATGCACGTTTCAATTAAAAATTTGATCTGTAGATTAATTGGAGTCAATGTTGAGTTGGAAGATGCACAAGTTTAACTCGAACATGAATTTAATGTACAAATGTGTGTTGTATGTTGTTGAGCTGAACACTGTTGTGAACTCGAATGTTGGAAAGCTGAAGGTGTGTCAATGACTTTTCTTGCAATAATAATATTAATATTAATATTAATATTAAACCAATGTATGTTTAAATAAAAAAGTGAAATGTGATTGTGGCTATGGTATCAAAGACTGGGAATAAAAAAATTCAACCCCACAAATTAGCAGGTTACTATTGAATGTCTTAACTCTTCACTTCCATTCCACACATTCTAAAAAACTTTCAAAGATAAACATGCATGATCTTGAAAAAGGAACTACACTATGAATTGAAATGAGTAATTTACAAATTTGTTTAAAGTCTATGAGCTATGGCAATAACTTTTTAAAATAAATTTTAAAAATTATAACCATATATCTTATCCGTTAAAAGTATAATGAACCCATTAGACCATCTTATCTAAGAGATTGATAGAAATACCTGATAAATTATTCTAATTCCAGTTCAATATATAGTATATGTTTAATTAATACAATATATATTTGAAAAATAATATATGCGACTAAAGAATTTATAATATTGGGAATGGGACTTGGTCTGGTGGTCATGTCCCTGACTTCCAATCTTATGATTGGGGTTCGATTCTCACCCGTTCCTTGTTCCTCCCCTTTATCCACCATTCGTGTGGCTTGGACTACTACACACTTTTGCCGATACATGTGTGTCAATGATTACCAAAAACAAAGAATTTATAATATAGGTCCACAGTTTAGTATCTTCAGCGTCCTTCCAAACTCCAAAGAATGTCTCGTACTCCCTCCGAATTATTCCCTGAAATTCTCAGGCGTCTGCCCGCCCAATCCCTCCTCCGATTCCGGGTAGTCTGCGAGTCGTGGCGGCACATCATGGACGACCCATGCTTTATCCGATCCCACTGCATCACCCAACACTCCTCCACCGATTCCCTCTTCTGGGGCAAAATGGGCACCGGTCTCTTCTCCTTCTCATGGGACTCCCTCCATGACTCCCTCCATTACAAACATACCTCCTCTCAGCGCATTCAAATCACTCCCATCAAGGTTTTGTCTCATCTCCAAGATCAACCAATGGCCTCCTGCAATGGCCTCTTCCTAATTTTCCACGACCGCGGCTCGGTAATCTGGAACCCTCTAATGCGGGAATTTCATGTGGTGCCCGAGCCCGAGTCCAACACCAAAGTCCGTTTATGGTTGGCCGATAGAGGGTTTGGGTATGACCCCGTGGGGGATGACTACAAAGTGGTCTGGATATGTTATGATGTCAACAACCACAATGAGTATTTTCAAACCCTAGTCTACAGTTTGAAACAAGATTCTTGGCATAAGATCCAGGATTCAAACCGTGTTTTCGGTTGTGGAGTTTATCTGAATGGTTCATTGTATTGGGCTCAAGAGAATTCCATTATTGCATTGAATCTTGTCACGGCAAATTACCGGCATTTCTTTTTGCCGCCGATGTCCGAAGAGGAATTGAGTGTTTTGGATGGGGACATCGTGCAATTGAGTGTTTTGGATGGGTACTTGGCTGCTAGTTATTGTAATCTACATGGATTCACTGTATGGGTGATGAAGGGAGAGAAGAAGTGGACGAAATTGTTTCCAGGGCGTGGACTGCCTCAGCTTCCAAGTAATAATAAGTACGATTTAAGGCCCATAGCTTACTGGGAGAGCAAAGGAGAGCTTGTTATGCTGTCCAAGAATGTGTTCTATTGGTGGAACTCTTTCAAAGGTATTATTAAACAAGTTATTATTCCTCAGTTTCTAAGGCATAAATTGTGTGTTCAAATTTGGTCGGGAAGCCTTTTTCGTCTTGATGAAAGTGTGGATGCAGTTAATAGAAAGAAAAATAAAAGGTCCAAGATTCCAACGTAAGTCTTTTCGATTCCATCGATTATGGTTTTTTGTTATTAAATTTAAAAATCCAGTCTTTATATTGGTGTAGTATACTACATTTGGTTTTGCAGGTTGAAGGCGTTGAAAGCGTTAGTGACAAGTGAGAGTGAAGATTATTTTGATCTTATGAAAGATGCATATGATTCAGATTCAGACTCGTGAATGTTACCTTTGTATGTGGGCTGCTGCATACTCTGGACTTGGCTGTGTAGTCTCTTGACTTTAGCTATGATTGTTTTTCATTTCTGCTGCATATTGACTGCTTTTGTTCAATTCCTGAAATCTTTTGACAATCTTATATTAATTGGGGGAAAAAAACTCATATAGTCCCATAATTTTTATAAATTTCCCAAACAGACCCATATTTATTGAATTAACAAACTCAGTCCCCTAAGTAGCTTAATTGTCGCCCAAACCATCCCAAACCCCCCTTAATGATGTTTCAATCTGATGTGGCATATAATTAGTGAGGTCAATTGGTTGTTGACCGGACAATTTTCTTACCTGGCGAGTTGAATGAGTCCATATGCATAGCTGGTGGCTTGGTGCTCCACATTGTTACTTGAGGGGAATCCCCAAATTTCACTTATACACCTCCCTAAATCTCTACTTTTACCCTACCCAGCTCCATTATCAGTCCAGATTTCACCACCAACCTTTGAAACATCAACACAGGTAAAGCATTCCCATAACAAAATTCTTCATCTTGCCAACATATAAAATTCCACAAATTAAATTAAATAAACTGATTTATATCTCAAATTCTACAAGGCAAAACCTTTAAGGTAGTCATTCAATATCATGCGTAGCCCCTCTCTTTAAACTTCTTAAACCACTAGTCATCAGACCCAGATCATCGCTAGCATTTCAATTTCTCCCCATCTTTTATAGCCAGCCGCTCAATTTTCCTCTCCGCCACCACTCAAGAGAAGGAAGTGCCCCTAGATCCTCCACAGAAACCCCAATCTTCGCGGATAGAGGCTGCGTGTCGGGCCATGTCAATTGAGGGACATCTCCACTTCCTGCCCCGCGGTAGGGCTTAATTGGGAGGCCGCGTGAGAGGATGGAACCGCAGGATTCGCCGACGAAATGGTTTATGTCGAACAGGTAGCGGGTAATGGAAATTAGGGATCTATGTGGTTTTCCCCAAATACAATGTGGAGCTCCAACTATGCATATGGACTCATTCAACTAGCCAGGTAAGAAACATTGTCCGTTCAACAACCAATTGACCTCACTAATTATATGCCACATCAGATTGAAACATCATTAAGGGGATTTGGGATGGTTTGGGCGACAATTAAGGTACTTAGGGGACTGAGTTAGTTAATTCAATAAATATGGGTCTGTTTGGTAAATTTATCAAAATTATGGGACTATATGGGTTTTTTTTTTCTATTAATTGGTGTTTGCTTCAAATTTGGCCTTTCGTTTTAATCTTAGAGTATTCGTTCCTGGATTTGGGCATTTGAAATTTTATCTGAAGATTTTCGAAATTTGAGAGAGTAGCGAGAATGGTTTCAAAGTTATTGTTCCCATACTACTACACTGCATCCTGTTCGTATTCGTAATGGAATGCCATTGGCTGAAGCGGCGGATCTACTTGGCAAACAGTAGTGGTGACACATGATACCACTTATAGATTGCTATTTTAAGGTAGAATTCTTTTTCACATTTAACTTGATTAGGTTTGGTGACATCGGTTCCTAATTTAAATATAACTTCCACGAATTTTTGGAACACCACTAAAAAAATTCATAGATCTGCCAACCAACAACACAACCATGGCAGCTTGGCTGAAAGCTTACTACCATTTGATCCTGGTCGATCAAACTCAATTATAAGACGGCCGGTGAGGTTCCCAATTGAACATCGATCCTGTAATTGTAATTCATATGTTGTTATATAGCAAAACTTATAATAGGAATGGACTTGGTATTTACTCGGACAAAAAAATTATCTGAAACAATCTTGTTGCACCGCCAAGTAGTTGTATTCTTGGATTTGATATCTCTCCAACTACAGAAATTACGATTCCATCAACTTTCAATATTTCGTTCCATCAACTTCATGTTGCTATTTTATTGTCCAGTTCTGAATATTCATACATGTGAAATGTTTTTTACTATATTCTGCTAGAACTATATATGTTTTCTAATATTTCTTGACTTAGAGTTTATTTTCTTATCTTAATTCTTGAGAATTATGACCATTTGGGTTTGATGAACTTTTAATATGAAAGGCACGGTATGACCATGGAAAAAATACCCATTTGGTCCCATAATTTTTTTTATTTCCCAAAACATCCCACAAAAATTGAATTAGTCTAATCCATCCAATAACTTACCTATCCCAGCCTAATCCATCCGTTTCATATCTTAATACCGGTTTTTGCTGAGGTGGCTGGATTACCATTAAATCGGTCCAATAGCGGTTTTTTACCTGACCCGGTTGATTAGGTGGACCTCCAGCTGTATGTTCCATTAAAAGACAAAATTCCCAATTTTTACCCTAACTCCTTAAGCGCAATTCACCCTCCCTTCAACTCTGGTAGCTCTCGATTTCACCTAAGCTTCAACCAGCAGCACGAAGTCGCCATCTCCCCTCATCTCGCACCTCGATTTCGCCACCCATACTTGCCCATTTTCAGACACAGGTACTACATTATGGGTGGGTTTTGCTACTGAAGAAGCGGTTTGAAAATGGGAAATGCTGGAGCGACATTACGACCGGAAAGCGAGCACCATTACCCACCCCTGACTACGGTAAGTATTGATTATACATTTGATGGTTTTGTATTCATTTAGGTTGAGATCGTGTGTGTGTGGTCCCGCGTTTCTTCCGATGTGGTCCTGAAAAATGCCTTTACATTTTATCTTGTGCAAAGCTGACAATCGATACATGTGTGTGTTATAATATAAGAAAAAAAAAGTTTTAATTACATGTTCTGCAACATTGTTTATTTAATGGTTTACTTGAGAATATCCGAACCATGTGTCCTTGTGTATATTAAATGCTCTTTTTTGCTGGTGGGTATGGTTTTAAAACATTTCGGAGGCGGTTTTGAGTTTAATATTTGTTGTGTAGAGCCAGATGCAGACAGAGTGACCTTGACCTTTCACAGTGGCGGTAAAGTTATAAATGGGGAGTACAATTGGAATGGGGAGATGGGAAATGTATATATGTATGACAACGTGCTGAACAGGGACATTAAGTTGGATGGTTTAAGACAATTTGCTGAGTACCTACATGGTGAGAAGGATTTCAGTATATTTATGTCGGTTGGGAATGGATTGAGGTTGGTTAAATCTGGCAAAGTGATAATAGAAGCATTGAATGCATTAGGGGCGGTCAGGGAAATTCATGTCTATGTTGTGGACAAGACTGAAGAGCATGCGATTGTGGAGGATGAGCTTACTGATGAGGATGATCTGGACGAGGTTAGTGAATTTAGTGATTCCGATGAACCTTACGAGTATGACATGAGAGATGAGGAAACTGAAACTGAAGTAGATGAGGAGAATGTGTTTGACAAAGCAGGGCCAAGCAGGGATAGACGACTGAAATTGGTAGTGGCAAATGAGGATCTAAGTGGCTCGGCCAGTGATGATTATGATGATGGTAGTGATGTTCAAGTAAGTGGTGATGAGCTGAAGAGTCCAATGGGGTCTGATGAGGATGCCGATGATGAAAAGTCTGAATTTCCACTATTCAACAATGATGACATCTTTAATCCGAAGTTCAAACTTGGAATGCTATTTGGTACTAAACGTGAGTTGAAGAGTGCCATCCAGTCATATGCCATAAATGAAAAGAGGAGCATCAAGTTTCCTAGGAATGATAAAAGAAGACTAGTAGCAAAGTGTGCTGATGATTCTTGTCAATGGATCCTTAGGGGGCTGCCAGTGGCCAATGAATCAAGTTTTCGGATTAGGGAATTGTGGGATGAGCACACTTGCGAGGTTACTAATGAGGTTGAAAATGTAAGCTCCACATGACTTGCAAAAAAATATAAAGATAAATTCATCAATGATCCAAAAAGAAGCATGAAGGCATTTAGGTTGGAGACGGTAAAAGAATTGAAGGTTCAAATCTTAGACCACCAGGTTTACAAAGCAACGAGGAAGGCACTGAAATTGATTGAAGGTCCTGGTGCAGAGCAGTATCAATTACTTTGGAGTTCTGCAGAAGAGATTAATAGAAGCAATCCAGGTTCTACAGTGACAACTATAATATTCAAACTTCACTCCACAATGGCAAAAAACCACATTGGAAAAAACCACAACTTCGACAACTATAATACAATTTCCCGTAGCTTGCCTTGCCCTGGCCCTCCACAACCCGTGACAATAACTTCACTCCACAATGGCAAACAGGGGCTGGTGGAAATCGGAGGTCCATTCGATGTCGTCCCCGAAATCCTTGCTCCATTTCACGGTTCCTGTCTTCAGATTGCAGCAGCGCCCAAACACAGGAATGAACGAGGGAGAAATGAATGAGGGAAAGGAATTGCAGAAATGAAAGAGGGTGAAGGATTATGCGGCTAGGGTTGGGAAATGCCGAGTCTCTTAAGGGCTCACTCCAATTTTGCTGAGTGGAGTAGTCAAATGCCATTTCAACTATTTGACCCCATTTCTCTCTAATTAAGTAGCCACGTCAGCAAAAATGGCAATTAAGATGCAGCTGTGATGGGTTCGACTAGGATTAGATAAGTTATTGGATGGATTAGACTAATTCAATTTTTGTGGGATGTTTTGGGAAATAAAAAAAATTATGGGACCAAATGGATATTTTTTCCGTATGACCATATACCAATTTGTTATATATGCTATTGATAGCACTCTTAACGTCAAGGTGATAGTTTGACGTAAATCATTGTCGTCCATGCTATTCAATTAGGATTTTATGATTTTATTTGAATTGCACTCAACTACTCTGCCGATAACTACATTTGTTGATTTTAATGCTATATATATTCAACCTCCTTAGCACCTTATGGTTCACAACAAGGTTTAATTTATATCTACACCACCATATGTCAATCTTAATGTTATATTTTCAAACTCCAAGCTTGTTTGGTATTTGCTTTACTTTAATATTCAAGTTGAATATGTCCATGGAAATCCTCATGTTAAAGTTCAGGGAAAAAGTAAAATGTATGTTAGAATTATGATTTCAAATAAATATGGGTCCCATTTATTTAGTATACAATTTTACCAGTCCGATTACTGTACAACCCCGCACGTGCAGACGTCATATATGACATCTCTCATCACAGAATATTTCTCCTATCACAGTATCACATATTTTTCCATCATGCAGAATATCTCACATCACACACATACTTGACATTTTTCCATCATACGAAACATCTCTCCTTTCACATATGCAACAAAAACCAAGACTATTGGGACATAACAATTTCCTAGTCATATTGATTGAGAGTTGGATAGGGAGAGAAATTTGTAACTGAGTAATTAATCAAATCTTTAATCGGTTGAAGCTGCCTTTGCTGCTTTCCTGGTAGAAGGTTTATTATGTGACCCAAATTGTTCAATTGCTAGAGCTTATAAAATACTTATATCTTAAAATACATGCCTTATTTGTGATGACATAATTAAAGAAATGTGTAGTGCGTGTCTATCAGATGTCATTGGGTCAAAGAACCCATATGGTGCCATAATTTGAAAAAAATTTCCCAGTCTATTAATTATTGAATTAACTTAATTCGTCCCATAAGTCTCTTAATCCTAGCCAAAACGATCCAAACAGTTCTTAATTACAGGACTAGGGTGATCAATGGTGGATTAGAGCGGTCAATGGTGGATTAGGGTGGTCAATGGTATATGAACGGGGTTCCATTCAATAATTAGAAAACCCTCAACCACCCCCCGCCTACCCCTCTCCCGCTTACCCTCTCTCGCCCTAGCTACGACCGCCGCCCAGCCAGCGCTCTCTCTCTCTCGCCGTCCCACTAATATCCACAATTGGACAAACTCTCAAAAATCTCAAATTTCAATACCCAAATTCCTAATCTTAAAAAATTGTAAACAAGCAATTGAAACATAAAGAATTCATACTAGAGATCAGAAATTGGAAATTAGTAATGGAGAAATATGAATTAGAGAAAGATTTACCGAATGGGAGAATAGGCCCGAGCAGAATCCAGAGAAGGGAGCGGTGGACGTGGTTGCTGGCGGTTGTGCAAATCGCGGAGTGGGTGCTGGCAGCGGTAGCGGCGCGGAAGGGCGGTGGCCGGCGCTGGCAGGAGGTGGCCAGCGTGGAAGGCGGCAGAAGCGAGAGAGAAAATGGTCGACGGGAAAGGGTGAGGCGATGAGAGAGAGGTAACAGCGGGTGTGGCTGGGCAACGATCGTTTAGTGCAGCGGCGGTGCTGGTATGGCGGCGGTAGGCTGGAGATGAGAGAGGGGACGGCGAGGGAGAGAGAGAGACATGAGCCACGAGGAGAGGGCCGAGGGAGAGGCGGCGGCGTTGGCTGGGCGGCGGTGGTGGAGGTTCGATGGCGGAGTGGCTGGGGCTACAGAGGGTGAGCGGGAGAGGGGTAGGGGGGGGTGAGGGTTTTCTAATTACTAAATTGAACATGGTTCATACACCATTGACCACCCTAATCAACCATTAACCACTCGAATACACTATTGACCGCTCTAATCCACCATTGACCACCCTAATCCTAATCCTGTAATTAAGAGCTGGTGTGATCGTTTTGCTAGGATTAAGAGACTTATAAGATGGATTAAGTTAATTCAATAATTAATGGACTCTTTGGGAAATCTTTTCATATTATGCGACCATATGGTTTTTTTGTTTTTTTTTTCGAATGTTACTGTGATCTGTGTTGTGTGTGTGTGTTCTATTAATAAAGCTCTCCGGTTCCTAAGACATAACCACGCAATATTCAGGTCATCCCTTTTCAATTTATAAGAGATATTCACTAAACGTGTTTTCCATAGTTCAGTAGAGAAAAGAGAGAAGACTACCCAACAAGGCTAAGTAATTATACTATACAAGTGCTTTCCATAGTTCAATAGAGAAAGAGAGAAGACTACCTAGTAGTAGGAATTCAGGCCTCTTCACTTTAACTATCCCATAGTTCCGGAATGGAAAAATAACCCATATGGTCCCTTAACTTTGCCGGATTTTGCAATCAGTCCCACAACTTTTGAATTAACACAATACGTCCACTAAGTTTCTTAATTTTAGCACAATCCGTCCCATATACTCAATTTGCCTCCATTTGTACTCAATTTGCCTCCATTTGTACTCCATTTTCTCATACCGTCCCATACAAATGGAGTACAAATGGAGTACAAATGGAGGCAAATTGAGTATAAATGGAGGCAAATTGAGTATATGAGACGGATTGTGCTAAAATTAAGAAACTTAGTGGACGGATTGTGTTAATTCAAAAGTTGTGGGACTGATTGCGAAATCCGGCAAAGTTAAGGGACCATATGGGTTATTTTTCCGTTCCGGAATTGCTTTTCAACAGCTACTCTGACGTCTTGTTGCCCCCTTCTCAATACTCCGGAGCCTACTCATACCAACAATGTACATTTCTTCCTAGTAGCCATCATATACGGACTCCAAAGTTAAACGTGCTTGCTTTGAGGTAATTTTAGGATGGGTAACCTGTGAAGTCTCCAGGGTGTGCGTGAGCGAGGCCAAAGCGCACTGGGAAAAGCTTATGTTGGTTTATGGGGTCAGCCTTGAAATCTGAGCCGATAACATCTAGAGTAACACTATGTCTTTCCGCTCGCCGAAAATGAGGTTGTTACAATAAGTAGGCTTTGAATGTTATCTCGTTATTATGTATCATCATATTGTATTAAATGTATTCGTTTCATATTTTAACTTGTGGAATGTTTCTATATGGTTTATGGGGCATGTTGTTTTGTGTATTGCTCTGTACGTAGTGCTTCCATAGCTCCACAAAGAATTGGTGCTGCAAACGTGTGGTTTGCTATTAAATCCTATACCTAGTTTCTCCTTCGAAATTCATTAACCAATTAGACGATGTATTAGCCGTGCTTCTTGTTTAACCAACTTTTCATTGTTCAGGCTCAAGGTTACAAGTCAAATGCAAAATCATTCAGGGAAGTGCTCGATGAAAATGAAGAAATTGAGCCGCTGGAAGCAACTCAAAATGATTGTAAAGCTAAAGTATATCCTTCGAGCGAGTCATCCTCCATATATAATCAGAGAACCTGCAAGAAATAGATGCCACAATCCCAGGCCAGCAATATAAACTCCGTGGGAGTACTTTACTTGCATGTGATTTCTCAAGTCTCAATAAATAGTTTCTATTCCATCCTTTTTCTTTTGATTAAAAAGTAATACATCAGGTAAGTCACCAAAGTCGTGTCTATATGAACTTTGTGCTGCTAAGCGCTGGAAGCAGCCTGTTTCTGAGTGCTGCGGGCAGATTGGACAAGAACACTCAAGAGAGTAAGTTATTGTTATCTTTTTGTTTCATTCCTTCTCTTTTCTGAGTTATCTTTTTGCAAGTTCTAGATATTCCACACTCTGGTTTTTGCTTAATGCATGTGTCATTTTGTGTAATATTGTTGAGTTGACAAACTTCCTATTGGCATTCATTGTGCCGAAAATCACTTCCAAAACTCATCATTGAAGAAGCTGTTGAGTATGATACCTCTGCATCTTCTACCTCAGACACTCACCATGACCATCATACTGCTCGTGTTTCCTCATCCTCTGGAGTGGGCTAGGCCCTGTTCCTGGGCTTGCTTCAGTAGTTTAGTATGGGCTAGTAATTAATGTTTATTCTATTGGGCTTTATGTCTCTCGGCCCATTACCTCCTACCATCTACATATAATGGAGATCATTGTACACAACGGTTGTATCATTCATTCATTCAAATCAATGAAAACTCCATTTTATTTACCTCCTTCTCTGAATTCATCATGGTATCAGAGCACTCTTCGATCCTGGTGAACTGTTTTCGCTTCCGATTTACCTAATTTTCCAATTATCTTGATTTTTCTTCACTATGTCGACCACCGATCCTCCGTCGGATTTGTCAGCCACCAAGGAATCCCCAGACTCATCCTCGAGCAAATCGGCGGATGCACCTATTTGCAAGGAATTATCACTTACAGCAGCGGATCAACCTCATCTTCAGCTGTCTCCAGTGAAATTCGATGGTTCAAACTGGATAACCTGGCGTGTGGATGTGAGGAACTCTCTCCGAATCAAAGCAAAGGAGAAGTTCATCTATGGTACCTTTCCTTCTCCTCCGATTGATGATCCTTTACATGATCTGTGGATACAAGTAGATTGCCTAGTGTTAACTTGGTTGCGCAATTCGATAACTCCTGATATATCTGAGCAATTTGTATATACTGAAACTTCTCATGAGTTGTGGAATGAGCTAGAGGAGTCCTATGGTCAGACTAGCGGACCACAAGTCATTTTACTTTGGAGGAAATTAGCTATGCTAACTCAAGGGGATCGATCTGTAACAAGCTATTATAATGATCTGAAGAAACAGTGGAAACATGTTAGAGCCTTGAAACCTTTCCCGAAGTCTTGTAGTGCTGAGACACTTAGAGCCTTACTTGAATCGGATGAATATGATCTCCTTGTTCAATTTCTCACTGGACTTAGAGACGACTATACTCATGTGACAAACCAGATACTGTTAATGAAACCTCTGCCTACTGTTAGCAAGGCTTTTGGCATGGTGCAGTCAATTGAGGCTCAAAAGGGGGTAAATGCAGCTACTACTGGAGATTCTGGATCCATTGGCTTTGCTATGGCAGCTGTGGACAAAAATACTACTGAGAAACGAGGAGCTGTCATCTGTAACTACTGCAAAAAGACTGGCCACACTAGGGAGAAATGTTTTCAGCTGGCTAACAAGAATGCCACTTGTGAGCACTGCAAGAGGAAAGGTCACACGAAGGCAAATTGTTTTCAGCTTTCTGGTGTGGTTCCAGACTGGTACAAGGCTCTCAATGAGAGAGGGAAAGGAAAACCATCTACTGGAGTTGCTGGAGGAATCCTCAGTGATCCTGGAACTGTGAACAAAGGGGGAAGTACAGGAGAGTCACCTCAGCCTACTGACTCTGCTAGGATTGCTAAGATAGAAGAGATGCTGGAGAAGCTAGCAAGGTCACATGTGGCAGCTACCAACAATCCAGTCGACTATGTTGGAGGAACATTCCATATGGCAGGTAGCACATTTACTTTTGACTCACATTTCTTGAGTGATTACTGGTTGCTTGATTCAGGTGCCAGCTGTAATCTATGCTCCAATATTTCCTATCTCATTGACCCCCAGCCTTTCACTTCAAAACAAGTTCTAGTTCTGCCAGATGGCACAACCACATGACTCACATACATCTGCTGAAGTGCCTCTTGGCTCTTCTTCCTCTGTTGATCAGTCTCCTACTGGTCAATCTCTTTCATCTACTCCAGGAGCACAGCCTACAGCTGCCTCTGATGAAAGTACACCTGTGAGACCTCGGAGATTGATCAGAAGGCCTGCTAGATATGCTGATTACTACTGCTCCTCTGTGGTTCATCCTGAACATGTGCCAAGGACTTTTAATGAGGCTCATGGAATCCCACATTGGGACTCTGCTATTCAGTCTGAACTCAAGGCACTTGAACTCAATGGAACATGGGAGATTGCATCCTTACCTGTTGGCAAACATGCTATAGGTTGCAAATGGATCTTTAGAGTCAAGCATAAAGCTGATGGTAGTATCAGTAAGTACAAGGCCAGGTTAGTTGCAAAAGGGTTTAGCCAAAAGTTTGGAGAGGATTACAATGATACCTTTGCTTCAGTGGCCAAGGCTGGGAGTGTCAGGGTATTGTTTGCACTTGCTGCTTCCTTCAAGTGGAGTCTGTCACAACTTGATATAAACAATGCTTTTCTACATGGCCATCTTGAAGAGGAAATCTACATGCAATGCCCTCAAGGCCTACAAGCTCCAAAGGGAAAAGTCTGCAGATTGAAGAGGTCTCTCTATGGGCTTAAGCAAGCCCCTCGACAATGGTATGGGGCACTCTCTACCTTCCTTATCAGCCTGGGATATCTTGTCAATCACTGTGATCAATGTGTCTTCTTCAAATACACCTCTCTTGGTCTAGTCATCCTTGTGGTCTATGTGGATGATATCCTCATCACAGGGGCTGACCCTCATGAGATCTCTGAAGTAAAGAGGGGCTTACACCAAAAGTTCACTATCAAAGACTTGGGAAAGGCTGCTTATTTTCTTGGTTTGGAAATCAACTCCTCTTCTGCTGGCTTCTCTATTTCCCAACAGAAGTACACTGCTGATCTCTTGACTGAGATTGAAGTTCCTCCAAATCCCAAGATCCACACTCCCTCTCCTGCTCACAGAACTCTTGGCACCACGGGTAAACTCTTCTCAGACCCTCATCTCTACAGGAAGGCTGTTGGAAAGCTCCTCTATCTTGGCTTCTCCAGGCCTGACATCTGCTATTCAGTCCAGCAGCTCAGCCAATACATGCATGAACCCACTGAAGATCACTGGCTTGGTGTTGTCCAAGTGCTACAATATCTCCAGAACAATCCATCTGTGGGTCTCTTTTATCCCTTCGGCCTGTCTCTCACACTCCAAGGCTATTGTGATGCTGACTGGGGCAATTGTCCAGTGTCCCGCAAGTCTTTAACTGGTTACTGTGTCTTCTTGGGTGGTGCACTGGTGGCTTGGAAGACCAAGAAACAGAACTATGTCTCCCGGAGCTCCACTGAGGCCGAATACCGAAGCTTGGGTGCAGTAGCTTCTGAATTACTATGGATTGGTAATCTGCTTGCTGAGATGAAGCTCTCTCTCCCTTCACCCTATCCCATCTACTGTGACAACTCATCCGCCATACAGCTTGTGAAGAACCCTATGCATCACGAACGGACAAAACACATTGATGTAGGCTGCCTGTATGTCAGAGACTATTTTCAGCAGGGGTTGATTACACCTCTTTTCCTCCCTTCTGCTCAGCAACTCGCAGACATGTTCACAAAAGGTCTCCCTTCGAAGCAATTCCTGTCCTTCTGCTCCAAGTTGAATCTCTGGCGCGGTTCAACTTGCGGGGGGGATGTTGAGTATGATACCTCTGCATCTTCTACCTCAGACACTCACCATGACCATCATACTGCTCGTGTTTCCTCATCCTCTGGAGTGGGCTAGGCCCTGTTCCTGGGCTTGCTTCAGTAGTTTAGTATGGGCTAGTAATTAATGTTTATTCTATTGGGCTTTATGTCTCTCGGCCCATTACCTCCTACCATCTACATATAATGGAGATCATTGTACACAACGGTTGTATCATTCATTCATTCAAATCAATGAAAACTCCATTTTATTTACCTCCTTCTCTGAATTCATCAGAAGCCTCATGTGTCGCTATGTCCTTTATATTTTGTTCTTTCTTCGTACTTTTTTTTTTGGGGTCTTATCAAGTTTTGTTATGTGTTTTTTTTTTTAAATTATTTATTGACGGCCCCTTGTACGAGGCGGTCGTTTACGAGTTATTCAAACAAGTACATATAACAAAAATAATAAGCGCATAATGTAAATGAACACAAATTGTTTGTTAACCCTGTTCGGACCTTCTGTCTGGGGGATTCCAATCTAGGTGAAATATCACTATGAACAAGACTCAAATACACAAGATACAAACTAATCCTATCTGATCCAACTAGACTATCAAGGCTCCCCCTTAACACCTGATCATCCTGGATGAAACTCTGACTTACTCCTGCTGTTTTGACTTCGTGTCGGTCACCCCGGACTGAACCCTATCTAATCAAAGAAGAAGAAGACATTATCTTCTTTATGTATACAACTCAAAAGAATGAAGATTACAGTGAAATCCAAAAACTCTATACAAGTCAAAACATCTCTAAAGAACTAAAATCTTTATGCACTCAATATTTTGGCTCTTCTCAAAATGACTTCTAAACCGAAAATGTAATTCGAAAGAACAATGTGTATAGAAGATAAAATTCTGCCTACGGACTCAGACACGAAGGTATTTATAATCAGCAAAGGTCTTGATCTCTTAGTCCCGACTGCTGGTATGACTGCTTGATCCTTGGCAAATAACCACCCTGTTGTTGATGTGATGAATGAACGACCACTGAACTCTGCATGAAAAGTAAGTGTACCAACAACTCCCACTCTTTTCATGAAGAGGATGATTCTTCACAAAAGTCTCAAGGATTTAAACAGTTCAGAGTAATGACAATATAACCAATCAACAGAGAGAAAAAGTTCAGAAAAAATGAACAAACTAATTATGATATACAAATATATTCAGGGAGTAATTCAGTCATCAAGCAAGCAGCATAGAAACACTCACAAAGCAGAGTAACACGGATCAAATACTCACAGTAGATAATCAGAAGTTTCAACACCATATCACAAGCAAAAACATAATCAGAATCAAAGTTCAAAACACACACAAGCATCCACGCAAAAAAAAATCAAAAACCACAGTTGGTATCCATCCACAAATCTCCATTAGTTACAAACCCAAAGTTTAAAAATTTTCAGATTAGAGTGTATCCCATCCCGTTCTTCCCACCAGCAGACATCATTTGAGACTATTGTTACCCTTGATGAGTCATTCCTCGTCAGTGGGAGGAGGATCAAAAGATCCAAGGGAGTAGCTTCAAAATATTCACATTTTGCTTTCTGATTTTGATGCCTAAGTTGATGAATTTGTGGACTTCTTCAGTTTGGTCAATAATGATGATCTTGAGATGGTTAAGAAGTTCTGTGCCAGAGAGTAGTGGTCCAAGCAAGATGTCATTGTGCATATTTATGAGGCCATGTGTGGGAGTGTTCTGCCTCAGCGGTATCCGCTCCTCCCTTGGTACTTTGATCCCATTCTTTTTCAAGAAACGTGTGATCAAGACAGGGTATGGGAGTAGATCAGACTTCCCAATGGAACCACGGGTATATCCTAGCATTTTGGTGAACACAGAAAGACCAAAGTTCATCATTTGCAAATATTTATCAATACAAAATCTAAAGAGGCACCTAAACTTCAGTGTGAGTTGGGAAGTGCTCTGTTGTCCTCGTCCAAATACCACACTCTTGGTGTTTGAAAAGGTGTAGGCAATTTCAGCATTTGAGTCCGGCATATACTTGGTTAATCATCCAGCTTGTTGTTGTCCAGCACTTTGAGCATCGAGTTGATGACCTGTGAAGTAATGTAGAGCATCTTTCCTGGAATAAAAATTTTACCAGCAAAGGGGGACTTAGGATCAAGCACTTTTGGAGGTTGGCATAGAACTCGCGAACAAGGCTGGAGAGTAGTCTTCTAGTTTTGTTGCCCAGTAGAGAAGTTTGCAGTCGTCAAGGTACTTGATGAAACCAAGTTCCCTGTACATGGAGCGGGTAAACTGCTCATCTGGAATGAAGTCTCTGTTGCTGAGATACTTAGTGAAGCGTTGCATTTCTTTGTCATAGTATTTGGAGTCTAGTGCATCGGTGACTGTCATTGGTCCAACCTTCCTTGGTTGTTTCTGGGATGTTTCGACTGCTGGTTCCTTTTCCTTATGGTTAAGAGATCTAGCTCCTGGGGTCCGAACTGGAGTGCGTTGTTGAGGGGTTGTCTCAACGTCCAGCTGGTTTTCCAGATTCTATTTTTGCGCTTATTATTTATGCTATATGTTTGTTGTTTGAATAACTCTTAAACGACCGACTCGTACAAGGGGACCGTCAAGTGGTATCAGAGCGTGGCCTCTAATAGATTTAGCTGAAAAAGATTCAAAATGAATCGTGAGATTTCGCACATGCGACCCCGGATATTGGATGGGACTAACTATAGGTACTGGAAGTCGAGAATGCAGCATTATCTACAGGTATTAGGCGATGAAGTTTGGGAAGCAGTGAAGAGTGGTGGGAACCGGATACGGTTTATGTGCAGAATTCTGCACTTGCAGAATGATACTAGAGATTGATAAAATGATGTGTATAATAAAATTGATGTGTAGGCCTACATAAATGATGATCACACCTATGAATCATTCAGATTTTATTTTATAATAAAATAACCACATATTTATGGGAATAATCCAAAACAAATCCAATCATATCCCAAATCAGTGAATCCAAATCAAATAAAAAACAAACAATTTTCCAATTGATGGTTCAAACAAATTTCAACAACATATATTACCCCTCCATCTCCCGTCATTGTTGTTTCTTCCGTAATTTTCTTTTTCGTAAGCTCCACTCACCAGTGCCAATCTTCCCTACTAAGCTACCACCCTTGGTCTTCATGAATCACTGCCACCCATCAGCCTTCCGCGGAAGCCCCGGCGGAGGACCACCTCACTCTCACTATTGCCGGCACCTCTGACTGGGCAACGTCTTGCTGTAGCCGGCGCTCGTCGTGACTCGCCCGCCGCCACCTATCATCCACCCTTCACACATTCATTGAGGTTTGGGGAATTGATGCGTATGCTCATCACAAAATCGGCTCGTTATGTATGCCTTCTCCCCATATCGTACATGTTAAATCATAATGAAATGAAAAATCATCACTCGTTGTACAACCATCAAAGTTCTATTTTTTCGTTTTGAAATCAGAGTTCGTTTTCGGGTTTTATTTAACTAATGGTTGCGCTTATTTCGTTTTCTAGGGATTTATGTATTGAATAAGGTGTTGGTTGATCTCATGTTGCCTTGTCTTTGCTTGTGTGTGAGACATGGGTTTTTCGTCTTTGTAATTGATAGCATTTGATCTCAAAAATACCATGTGACTTTTTAATTTATTGAATATATTTCAGTTGTGATTTGAAGGAAACTCTTATTCTTTAATTGAATACTTATGATTTTGTTCACTTAGTCAGGTTCAAAATTTTTGAAACTAGAAGCTGATATCATGGAAAACAGGAAAGTTTGATCATTTCATTAATGTAGGTAGATTTTAAAATTAACTACAGATTCTTAGGGAGGACTGTTATGAGTGAGCTTAATTTTAGGGATTAGATACGTTCCCTTTTTTTTTTTAGAGATTTAGGTTTGATACTAGTATTACCCGCCCGCGCGATGCGCGGGAAGAAAAGTTTCTAAAATAAAAAAATATATATATATATATTTAAAGATTCAACAGAAGAGTAAATTGTCATCACGATTGAATAAAAAAATGAATAAGATAAAATAGTTGATGATCGAAGCAATGAATAAGAAATTGATTAAGATTAAAGGAATGAAAGTTTTGACTGTAAAACTGACGTTTAATTGTCAAGGTTGAAGGAATATCAAAGTTTTCCTATTTGTTTTCTTGCTCCGGTTTCTCTAAATAAAATAATTTATACATGCGTAAAAGTGATAAAGATGACAAAAAAAATTTTAAAAAAAAAGAAAAAAAACATTCTAATAACGTCCTACATTCCTTTCCCATAACATTTCTAAAAGTAATGAATTGCTTTAAAATTTTATGTCACTAACCACATGAATAAAATTACCTTTATCATTATCAGCATGTTAAAAACAAAATGTAGCTTATTTAAAAATTGGCGATTATTAATTCCATCGAATACAGTTTATGGAATAAATATACTTTTAAAAAAAATTAAAGTTTTTTGGAAACAAAATACAATTAAATTTTAAATCAGCAAGTAAGATCATAAAAAATACAGTTTCATAGCCGATAGGTTTTATAAATTAGATTATCTAGAACAGATCAGTCACAACGAATATGTAAGCTTGGATCAAAAAATCAATATAAAGTTATACCATATACAGGACCACTAATGCAATAATCTCAATTATAAAGTTTACTTTTATTTATATGAAAAATGAAATAAGTATCATTTTTCAAATTCAGTGTGCACGATATGATTTCTTTAATTCTAACCCCATTTAAATTCTTAAAGATTATAACTTTTTTTTAAAAAAAAAACCTAAGAATAAATGTAATGCACTTACAATTCCTTTACATTTATTGGCATCACAAACAATCAAGTATAAGATTCATTTTAAAGCGGCTAATATTTATAGAATCAAATAATGTTTCATTGAAAAAGATAAATTATAAAGCATTCATATTAACAAATCTATCATAGCACATCATTTGAAGATTTTTATACATCAAGGACGATTAAATTTATAAGCCAGTCCGATAAGACCTTTCCGAAAATCATAAAACCAAACCTCGTCAAACTTCCCCAACAAAGGTTTCGCAACAAACTTCCTCGATAAAGGTTTCGCAGCACAGAAATAGTTACCCTTCAGACACTAAAAAAACGTCCATTTGCGCTACAATAAATTCAAACATAGCATCCGGAACGGCTAGGAAAGTTACATTGTCCAGTTATGCTTTATTTGTTCAATATCTTATCATCATCATTGGATAAAAATTCTCTGGTCTTTATGTATATGTTTAATAAATGTAGCATTTATATTTTGAAGGAGAATGAAAATATAGGCAGAGTATTTCTACTTGCAATTTTTTCCAGACAGAAGTTCGAGGGGATGACCAAGAATTTTGTCAATAACTTCAGCAAATCCAAATTAAACAGAGCCAACCACATTCCCCATTGATGGCATGATATAAATTTAATGTGCTTGTAGAGATTAGTCTTCTGTTTGTCACAACATTCTGCAAAATGACAATTGTATATGATTAAGATTCAGTTCATAATTGCAGTAAACATGGAGATAAAACTAAAGAAACAAAACAATTGATTCAAAAAATCATCACCAACACGCCTTAATTTTCAAGTGAAAATTAAGCATGTGTCGCATACCCCATTCCATTTTCTAAATTAAAGCCCAAACTTCAAGCTATGTTCAAAGCCAAAATTAACGTTAAGAAATTCATTTAACTAGGAGAAACTCCATATAATTGGTACTATATTCAATATCCATATCAAGATAATCTTAAAAGTTTCTGCAAAATCAAAATACTTTGCGTGAAATAGCTTTGCCTCTTTTTGTCCAATGGGATGACCTGAATTCATTTCAGGCAGATGTTTCGAGTTCTTGTTAGTTATTAGCCAATGTATACATCAAAATACTTTGCGCGAAATAGCTTTGCTTCTTTTCTTATTGTTATTTAACTAAATGAATGACTTATATAGTATAAAATGAGGAAGTGAAATGTCTCAGATATAGAAATAAAAATCTTTCGATAAAAATATTATAGGAAGATCCTTATATAATTGTAATAGATATGAATAGGAAGATACCTAATATTAATCAATCATAGATGTGGTTACTTTATATTATATTTTTTTTATATCTTTTTGGGATTATTGACTAAAATTATAGGAAGATCATTATATAATGGTAGGAAGATCCTTATATAATTCTATTAGATATGTATAAATTAATTAATAAATCATACTAATATAGAATGGTTTATTTTAAAAAAAATACATATTCTAAAATTTAGTTTCCATTTTATAATTTAATTAATATTGTGTTTCTAAAATTTTCGTCATTGATCAATTCAAAAATTCATTGATTTTACTTCCCGATTTTAATAATTTAACACAATAATTTAATATTGTGTTTCCATTTTCTTCCAAAATTTTCTTCATTATATTTAGTTTCCATAAGTTGGGAAACTAAATATTCAATGAACTAAATATAAATTAATCTTATCCGATAATAATTCCTCCACATTATTTAAAGTAATCACTTGTTAACATTAATTATATTTCTTCATCGAATAATTCCTGTAATCCCTAATTTTCTTCCCGATTTTATTCAACAATAATTATTTAATATCCATTGATCATTACATTAATTGTGAATATAATATAATTAATGTTAATGCAAATAATTATTGAAGGAATTATTCATAATTTTATTTAATCTTAATCAATCATTGATGTGACTACTTTATATTATATTTTTATACCTTTTTCGGAATATTGACTAAAAATTAGGATTCATTGAGATAATAATCGAGCATATAAATAATTTACCTTTTTGGAATTATTTACTAAAAATTATGTATTTAAGTAATTTTGGAATTATGTATTGAGAATGGTTTATTTATAAAAAATACATATTCTAATATTTACTTTAAATTTTTTATTTAATTAATATTTAGTTTCCAAAATATGGATATTATTAGTTGCCAGTATAAATAAAATGATTCAAAAATATGAATATACTTATATGAAAAGATTTAGTTGCCAGTATAATTTAAACAATTTTAAAATAAGAATATATTTAAATAACTATCTAATGTTAAATCATCACAATATATATATAATTAAAATGAATCACAATAAATTGATTCTAAAATGATACATTCAATTATTTCATTTAAAAATATAGTATCTATATTAAATCATCACAATATTTTATTCCATCTAAAAATGTAGTATTATAATAAACTTATTATTGCTATAATTAGCCAATTGCTATAATAAATATTTTTTAAGAATTTAAATATAATATTTTAATTTAAAGCAATGCTGATTTAACATTGTCATATTTTAATATAATTTAAAACTTATTATAATATTTTAATTACTACTCTGTTATTCTCCTGCCCACTTCAAGTGTATATATAAATACTCCATCCATGAAAATTGCAAATTTATTTCATTCTTATGGTTGGATACGGTTGATGTGCAGAATTCTGCACTTGCAGAATGATACTAGAGATTGATAAAATGATGTGTATAATAAAATTGATGTGTCAGCCTACATCAATGATGATCACACCTATGAATCATTCAGATTTTATTTTATAATAAAATAACCACATATTTATGGGAATAATCCAAAACAAATCGAATCATATCCCAAATCAGTGAATCCAAATCAAATAAAAAACAAACAATTTTCCAATTGATGGTTCAAACAAATTTCAACAACATATATTACCCCTCCATCTCCCGTCATTGTTGTATCTTCCGTAATTTTCTTTTTCGTAAGCTCCACTCACCAGTGCCAATCTTCCCTACTATGCTACCACCGTTTGGTCTTCATGAATCACTGCCACCCATCAGCCTTCCGCGGAAGCCCCGGCGGAGGACCACCTCACTCTCACTATTGCCGGCACCTCTGACTGGGCAACGTCTTGCTGTAGCCGGCGCTCGTCGTGACTCGCCCGCCGCCACCCATCATCCACCCTTCACACATTCATTGAGGTTTGGGGAATTGATGCGTATGCTCATCACAAAATCGGCTCGTTATGTATGCCTTCTCCCCATATCGTACATGTTAAATCATAATGAAATGAAAAATCATCACTCGTTGTACAACCATCATTTATAACATCGCATTCATCACTTCTCGCAATCAGCCATCACTTAAAGGTATCCACAAATTTATCATTTCAGCATACTCTGCCATTACTGGTGTACAACCATCATTTATAACATTGCATTCATCACTTCTCGCACTCTGCCATCACTTAGAGGTATCCACAAATCACTTGCTAATGGTTGTGCATATTCTATTTTTTTTGAGTGAGTTCAAAGTTCTATTTTTTCGTTTTGAAATCAGAGTTCGTTTTCGGGTTTTATTTAACTAATGGTTGCGCTTATTTCGTTTTCTAGAGATTTATGTATTGAATAAGGTGTTGGTTGATCTCATGTTGCCTTGTCTTTGCTTGTGTGTGAGACATGGGTTTTTCGTCTTTGTAATTGATAGCATTTGATCTCAAAAATACTATGTGACTTTTTAATTTATTGAATATATTTCAGTTGTGATTTGAAGGAAACTCTTATTCTTTAATTGAATACTTATGATTTTGTTCACTTAGTCAGGTTCAAAATTTTTGAAACTAGAAGTTGATATCATGGAAAACAGGAAAGTTTGCTCATTTCATTAATGTAGGTAGATTTTAAAATTAACTACAGATTCTTAGGGAGGACTGTTATGAGTGAGCTTAATTTTAGGGATTAGATACGTTCCCTTTTTTTTTAGAGATTTAGGTTTGATATAGGCATCATTTATAGCTATTCTACAATCATTCTGCATGTGCATATTTTTATGGGATCTGCACACGAACTCAACCGGTCACCGCACGCAATCCAATGCATATTTTTAACTACATATTGTGTACACGTTAAAATTATAAAAATTTGATTCTAAAACTACAAGATGACACAATTCTAACAAGATCTCATTTGACTATATTTTTTATTTTTTATTTTATAACTATGTTATAAACATCAAAGTTGAATAATATAATGAATAGTGTCAAAAATCCAAATGTTTCATATTCACAAGAAGAGAGGTAGTAGATGCGTTTTATCTTTGTGAAAAGATCGGACTGGGAATTATTAGTGCTTAATTACTTTAGTAAAACTCACTTTCATCACAATAACTAAGAGAAATTGCAAAAAAAAAAATAAAAAGTAATTAGCACACAATTAATTACTAAAATAAAAGAAAATAAATAAAAATTTAGTAATAAGTTTAGGAGAAATTAAATAATAACATGTATAATAAATATTGCTTATCTAAAAAATAGTCATACACTAGTCCAACAATAGAGTCAACTAAACCATCATACAAATGTAGAACATTTATATATTTATTTATTAATTAAAGCACGATTATTAAGTCATTTCATCTTCGACCTGCATTTCCCTCCTGAAAAAAGAAAGGCAACACCATCAACATAAATACTCACTCGTAATTCATGCTTGTCGTGAGAATATGAATTGTATGTCAAAACAGGAGTGAATAGATAATAAGACAACCATACAGAGAGTAGAGACTTATCATGAATGGGTCAAAGGAATTGTAAAGAGAAAAAAGGCACATAATTATAGAGGAAAAACGACCAAAATAGTGTATATATATTTACCTTCATTATTAATTCATCTTTTTGGATGAACAGAATCTACATAATTGTTCAAGTTAATAACACTAAACAATGCTTTTTAATGAAAATATGTTTGTATTATATATTTTATTTTCTTACAGGGATATTATCGTTTTTTCCTACCCAAAACAACATTTCATTTTGGGAAAAGCGAACCCTACCTACTCTCTTCAAAGGATAATTTTATTTTGCAGTGGTTATTTCTTTGGAAAAAAAACTCCAACAAATAAAAGAATTAATTCAAAAGGACTTTCGAAGACGCAAAGTGAGAGAAAAATTCCAAACAAATTGGCTCTAATAAGAAAAATTAAATATATTTGACTATTTAATCATTTTCTCATAATTATCAATATACAACGGTATATATATTTTTAGTACTCCGAAGGCTCGAACTCGAGACCTTTGCTTAAACTGCCAAAGCCACATACCACTAATTAAGGCCAACTGCGTTTGGTTATATGGCGTTTATAACAAACAAAACAAATGTGTCTATCTATTATTTCAATAAAATACATGTGATAAATGTATTATTATTATTACTAGTATTACCCCGCCCATTGGGCGGGAATGTAAAAAATATAAATATAAAATTAAATTCAACCAAAAGAAAATTAAACTATTTTGAAAATTACATGAATACATTTATACATTGTACAACAACCGAGTAATATAGTCACTACAAATAATTTATACTTTCTCCGATTGTTTTTTAAATATTATTGTGAATGAATCAATTGATAAATTAAAATTTAGAAGTGACTTGCAAAAAACATTATTTAATGTCTGGTATTCTTCACCTAAAAAAATATTAATGTACCATCTACACAAATTTCATAATGATATAATTTTGTGGGATGCAAGACTGCATAGTTTGATCATACTATTTTTATATTGTGATTTATCTTATTTAGTTAATTTATCCAATACAAATATATATTTTTCATTGATGTATATAATATCATTCTATAAATTCTTTAAGAAAGTTTTTTTTTTATCATATTCAAATTATATTTAAATAATAAATATAATATTAACCCATAAATTATATTATTTGTTAGCATTTTTTATAAGGGTCCATCACTATTCATAAGGGTCCATTACTATTCCTAATGACCCATCACTATTCATAAGGGATTTACTATGCAAGGACAATAGCTTTTACATTATAATAGATAAATAATAGATTCTTTAATAAAGTTTTTTTATCATATTTAAATTATATTTAAATAATAAATATAATATCAACCCATAAATTATATTATTTGTTAGCATTTTTTTATAAGGGTCCATCACTATTCATAATGGTCCATTACTATTCCTAAGGGTCCATCACTATTCATAAGGGATTTACTATTCATAAGGACAATAGCTTTTATATTATAATAGATTATTACTATTATTATTATTAATATTAATATTAAAAATATTATTATTTTGACTTCTTTTTCTTTTAATAGGAATTCAGTAGAATATACTTTTAGATATGCAAATGAAAAGAATAATATCGGGAAAAAGGCAAAAAGTTCGAAACCAAAATGATTAGGAGAAATAATTCGGGTTCACGGACATAGAACAATTATAGGACTCCAGATTAGGATTGATATATAGACGCATATATAAAGTAGCCATTACTATTTAGAAATTGAATCATGTATGAATTAAAAAAATAAATAAATAAAAATTGTACTAATATAGTAAAGATGCAAACTTGATCTCCTTCAGTAATGTCGCTGACATTTGGAATAGTGGGATTTTCGGCTGGAGTTGTGGAATAGTAGTAGGCTTTTGGTTGCTGGGGTAGAGGATTTGGGACACAGGTGTCCTTGGAAGATGGATTGGAGGCTCGGTTCGACGTCTATCATTTTGGTAAATTTCAGGCATCCAAAGTCGTCTTCATTGGCGTGGCTGATAAGTACAAGGAGGCATTCAATAGCGAAAGTTAGGGGCTTCAAGTACGAGTACAATTTCACAAGGCTAAGAAAATCCATTTGGCCTCTCAAGTTCTGGTAGAATTGGGGGTCGTGCAAACCCATTCACTTTCTCGTTCTGTGGTGGAATTGAGGGTTGTCGATACACTGTGGTGGAATTGAGGGTTATCGACAACCCTCAATTCCACCACAGAACGAGAGAGAGAATGGGTTTGCACGACCCCCAATTCTACCACAACTTGAGAGGCCAAATGAGGGTCAAATATGTCAAATCCACACAATGAAGGTCAAATATGTCAAAACCAAATCAATAACAAGAAAATATGAAGATCAAGAAGCAAAAGTGCTAGAAATATGAGTTTTGGCTCAAGAACACTAAAAAACTTCAAATCATCATATCTCACTCATTTCTTGGCCAAATTTGACAATCTACATATGCAAATCGATGGGCTCGACTCAAGGAATCCAAATATGTAATCTGATCGTAAAAATTCCAATGCTACAGGCATGAAACCCAATGCTACAGTAACTCCAAAATGATATTTTTGGTAATTTTGAATAAGGATGGATGGAAATGAATCCTATTGAATCAACAACTCTGATACCAAATTTATAATTTATCTCGTAGACCGATTACTTGTTGAAGACAATATCCGGATTCAAATGGACAAGGATGAAAACTAAAGATGAAGAACAACAAAATTAAAAAGGATAATGAAGCCTATGGACAAAGGGGAAGCAAACTTACCAAGGGACTTGAATAAATCAAGACAAATGGTCTCCTTCGATTGCATCATCCATTAGTGCCATTGAAACTAGCTTCTTGAATCAATGGTGTGAGGTTCCAAAGGAAGATCTCACAATAAGGTTGAGAGCACTTGGTTGAGAGCTCTCAAAATGACTTTGAATTCAAAAGAATAATTTTTCATTCAAATGCAAAGTGACTTACAAAGATGGGGAGGCCACTATATATAGGTGGCCAAAACCCTAACCCTAATACAAGAGTTAAACAAGGAAAAATAATAAAAGTAGCCAAAATACATAACTGATGCGGTCTAATGCATCGATGCGATTTACAAGGGAAAGACCGCCTCGATGCGAAAGGAAGAAATAAAGCAAGAAAAATGAGGCGAGGCGAACTCTGGAGGCGATGCGGTGCAATCGATGCGGTCTAAGATAGACCGCCTCACGGAGACCGCATCGAGTTGATGGCTTCTCATCGAGTTGATGGCTTCTCCTCCTTTGAGGCCTAGACCGCATCGAGGGGATCGCCTCGAAGTGTCTGGACTTCTCTTCTGGGATTCGAGGCGGTGCGAACTAGTCGATGCGGTTGCAAGCCGACCGCTTCGAGGAGACCGCCTCCTCTGGAACACTTCAGCTTGACAAGGGGCGATGCGGTCTAGTCGTCTAGACGATGCGGTCTAGACCGCATCGAGGTGACCGCCTCGACTTTGTAGACTTGAAATTCTTCTAAGGCATTTAAGGTCGATGCGGTTTGAGGTAGTGGTGCGGTCTAAGGGTAGGCCGCCTCGAATGATGTAGACCGCATCGAACCACCATGGTTCGCACCAAGACTTTTCTACTCAAAATTTAATTTATATTATACTCCGACCTCCTTGCTTCCGATCGGGTCCACTGGTCGCCACTGTTCCGGCGGTTGACCGACCGTTGACAGATGAATTTTCTGGCGACCTCCGACCAAATTCCGGCGAGGTCCCGGCGACGGCGGTTGACTCCGGCGTTGACTCCGGTGATAGTGGCGTTGACCGTGGGCCCTCCTTGTTGACCTCTTTGTTCTAATTTTATCTGTAATTGCATCTATATGTCATTCTCCTTCGGGTTCAGTTCAGCAAGGTGGGACCCATGTTACTGGGCCCCGGGTCTGTCTAGTCCGGATGGAATTCAAGCAGCAGCTTTAATCCCTTGCTCTTCTCCAACTCCATTTTATCAGCTTCATCGTAAAAGTACTTGGAGACTGCACTGTGAATTTCTTGATCCGCTGCTTGGACACGGGTCCTTCCGGGAATGTTGGAATCATCAGTCCAGTTGTTTTTCCGGCTACGCCACATACCGAAGACATAATAAAATTCCCTAGGCTTCAGCCATGGAAGCATGTCTTCAGCCTCCTATTGCTCATACTCCTCCTATCCAATCTGCATTGGAATCTCGAAGTAAACATCCGTCACAATTATATTGATTTTAATCCAGTCAACTTCCAGTTTTTCCCACCTAACTCTATATAGCATCTCCAGTACTTGGCCGTTTTGGTGAATAAATCACACATGTTTTCAATGAAGCTTGAGTGCTTCTTTCTGATCTTTCATTGCAACAATCTCCAATCCGCTTGTTCACCTCCAAAAATCTCTCTGATATGTTTTCCAAGTATACCATAGACTAATACCAAAGAGAGAAGCACTGGTTTCTCTTATCTTTGTGCATCTCATCAAAAAAATCCAGGATTGGAGATTATCGGGCCAAAATTCCAGGATTGGACCAATACCAATTTGAAACCAGATACTCGATGATTGCGGACAGTCTCGAAGGGCATGGAGAGTGGTCTCATCAGATCCACAAAGCTCGCAACAGGGAGAAGATCGATGAGATCTATCTACAAACTCTCTCAGTTGCCGTTAGGATTTTATTGTGAAAGACTAACCAGATAAAACTAGGAACCATTTCCAAAGGACGTTCCAGTGCTTGTTTCCTAGATCTTGCTTCGGTTAGATTCCAGCTTTTCCCTGATCCTTTCTAGGGTGAATATGCCATGAGGGGAAGGGTTCCAAAAGGGAAGATCAGCGCCTGCATTGCTTCGGTTAGATTCCAGCTTTTCCCTGATCCTTTCATCTCTTGATGCTACAGTTAGCTTGGCATCTAAGATGACCCTTGACTCTATCATGTTAGTGATGCTGGAATATAGGCTTTTATTATTTCCTCATGCACACCAACTGTTGGTCAATTCCCAAAAATTTTCATGAAACCTGATCACCTCTAAATTTTTTCAAATCTTCTGATCATCTCAGCAAACGCAACCCATAAAGATCCGATATATATATATTATGATTATCACAATTGCTAGCCGCTGCTCTTAATTCCAGATAGCTTCGTCGATCCCGGTATTAGAGACTCCAGAGGCAATTGATCAAATAACTATATCGGCATTTGCATATATCCATTTCAATCATCATCTCATTTTTCAGCCGAAGACTGATACTGTGGGATCTGAATGTGAATAACACCTCGGCTGCAATGCTCCATAATCCAATCAGCCACAATTTTGACTTTGACATTCCTCAATAATCTTCAAGGATTTAATCACCCAACTAGAATCACCAATAATGAAAAAATCTTTTTCAACTAAAACTTCCAGTTGAATGAAAACGATTATTTTCTAAAATTAAGGAGGCCGCGAGCCGGCTCTGAAAAAAGCGGCCGTGTAAAATCCTGGATGAACTCGGCATCCGTGACTCGGCCTAGATGAAAGAATAGCCCTGTGTCATCAGCCTTGTACTATGTATGTCGGCTCCTTTTTTCCTTGGCCGAAATTTCGTCGTTAATCGTACAAATTTGGAATTCAAATTTCAAAACTTCGTTTTGGATGAACAAGGCTGGCTTTGATGGACCCCCTTTTTTTTATAATCCGAGCTTGCCCCCGAGCAGATTTGTTGTTCCCAATCTGCCGTGGACGAACATCTGCATGGTGGCTTTAAAACAATATACTCCCGAATCAGTCGGCCCAAATCTCGGCCGAACTTAATCCCGCTGGAGTGTAGCATCCACTTCGTTACATCATCTTCATAGCGTTCATGTTAATCGGCCTAGCTTAGGCCGTACCCTTCATGATAGGACTGAGAATTTTTTTGAATCCTTAACATAACCAAAAAATATAGATCTGTCTCGGCCTTTGTCATTCTGAGCACTCTTAATTAATTATCTTGGCCGAGCTTGTGGAACCTAGATTCTTCCTCTGTTGTCAGACTGATAGAACTCATAAGCATGTCCCACTGATTCCATTCCAGATTTGAATATTATCCTTATAGCAACACTTGGCAGCTGGTAAAGAAGGGCTGGAACTCTAGCTGGAAAGTGGGATATAGAATCAATTGTAATGGATCATATTGGGCATCTAATTAAGTGGCCCTTAATTGTTTCAGCCGAAACTCAGTTATCGCTTGGCTCAGTTTCGGCCGAGTGGTGCCATCAACCTAGTTTCTGATGTTGGGCGAATGGTACAATTGGAAACTCCAGCCTTCTTTTTCGCCCTTACTTCCAAATCACACATTTCTCGCTCATGCTGATTCTTCGTCGCACCACCGAATCCTGCATTGACTTCCTTTGAGCCACCATTATCTGCACAATTAGTGGCAAACATATAATACCCTTGATTTATTTCAAGTGCTCCCAGGTACTTAAAATAATCTGAAATGAAATATCTGGCGACCCCACTAACTTCCTACGGCCATCTCATATTTCAACTCATTAAATCTTCAACACTATGCACACAAAAATACCCTCGGCTGGGATTATATTCCTTTATTGCATTCAAGAAGCAAGGCTCAGTCTGTATATACACATCCTTTGGTCTGATGCTGCCTCGAATGCGGGTTAAGGTTTCCAATCAAGATCGCCGATTCCGACCTTTCGCAATAAATTGGTCGTATGTCAGCCAAGCTTGACATATATCTCTTCCTTTCGGCCGAAATCCTTCAGTGAATCGGCCCTATTTTCAGATCTCATTCATCAATAATAGGTACACCTGTACCTATCTCAGAATCATCCACAATTGAATGATAATTGTTTCTTCTTAACAAAAGAGAAACTTTCCCACTCAAACATCAAATTTCAAGACTTTTGGTACCGATGAGCTACGCTGCAAATCGCCCCGGACAAACTAAACTGCGAATCCATACTTCGGCTGCCTCTCTTCCAAATAATTTGAACTTGCCTCCGGGTGGATTTGTTGCTTCAAATCGGCCATAGTAGGCATGAAGCAACTTTAAACTCCCGAATCAATCGACGCGAACTTTTGCCGAACCTATCACGGGAGCGGCACTCATAGTTGATAAAGAACGGGGCCATAACAAATGGAATTCATTCGTTCTTCTCTGTTATAGACATAACATCCTCTTGATAATGGTTTTGCAGCCCCTAAATTTTCCTTATATCCTTTTTCTTTTGCTCGGCCGAAATTAACTCATACGATCGGCCCATTCAATCATTTTTCTGAAATACTTTCTTCTGCAAAGGTCGCACCTCGACCTCACTATTCCTCAAAGTGATTTCCAAAATAACTGATATCAAGTCAGTACCAGCTCCAAAGCTAATCATCTTTCTTGCTCGAATGAACAAGGCCGTGGATCGGCCGACTGGTTTATCTAGGATTTCATTTTTCTTCGAATTTCGCCACGATTAACGTCATTCCCGCAAATTTTGGGAAAACAGTATTCTGAACTTGCCCCGAGTCCATTTAGGGGACTTTAAATCTGGATCCTCCCGAATCAAACTTCTTGATCTTGGATGTGCGCTTTAAAATCGGTACGGTTGGGCGGTTCTAACGGAAGCCTGCTCATCCAGATGATTTACAATACAGATAAATCCAAAATCTTTCAAATATTAGTAAAATACTACGATTAAACTATAAAGAATGAAGAACGATGGCGACTCGACTTCAATTCAAGAGTCCCACTGGGCGTGCCAATTGTGGAGGGGCCAAAAATCGGACCGTCCAAGGACCTTTTTCTCTTCAAGGGAAGCGGCCGGAAAAGGATCAAACCGGCTTGGGTTCGAATTAGACTTAGAGAGTGCGCCCATAAAATAGTAAACTATCGATTGAATAAGCCGGGTGGTTGAAACAATAGTTGGCCGACCTATTGGGAAGAAAATGGGCCCCAAGAAACTGCAACCATTGACTTATCTCAAATTAATATGAATAAATCCATTCCTTTGGCGCGGGCCCTACCATATCAATTCATATCTCATTTTTCTCATTCTGGAACGCAATTAGAGTTATCTTTTTTCCAAATAAGAACCAATCATTACAGAAACAACCATCTGATTTGAATTACAACAGAATATCAAGGAAATGATACAGATCTAGAATTATCGTATATTCTCAACTAACCGAATATGACCAGAACGCAGGAAGTCCGATCAATTGGGAATTTTTGATAATCAAGCGTGATACCCGTGCTCTTGGCGTGAATCCACCAGACTTGAATATGCGTTAGATCTTGAATGCGCAGGAAGTCCAAATCTCACGGATCTCTCTATAATCGAACGGATACACACCATCAAGGAATTTGGAACAATGAATTTACCGTCGACCAAGGGGAAGCGGCTAATTCATTTAGAATTGAGCTAACTAAACTAGGAAAGCTGTAAAGGGAAAGCTGTAAAGGAAAGCAATAAAGGTACTGAAAAGTAAAATACAAAGATAGAGTAAATTGGGGGTTGACCAAGAGGTAGCTTTTCTTCTCCATGAGTTGGGGTATTTATAGATGTCTTGAGAAAATAACTCCCCCTTTGATAAGATAACCGCTCATCTGAAAATAACTTCTCTTCCGACCTATGCCTCTGTAACTGACCCAACTTTCATTTTTCAGCCGAAATCAGACCTATGGCTTTTCAGCCGAATCTGGATTAATTTTTCTACCGAGTTCGGCCTATGGATTTTTAGCTGAATTCATACCCAAATCAGCCCGGTTCATCAAATGGCTTTTCTGCCGAATCCGGCCCATGTCTCCATGATCGAGTTCCTTCCTTTTCCTCATTTTGGCCGGCTTGATTGGATGGTCCCAACAGATGCCCCGTACTTGGTTTGAATACTCCATAGTATGAGAACTAAGTAAAATCTACAGAAAGCGGGGGGCGAAGGAATCTTGGCTTTAAACTTTTAAAAAGCTTATTTCATAAATTTTTAAATTTTATGAAAAGAAATATTTAAATATTAAATAAATAAGAGTAGTAAATAATATTACTAATTAATTATAAAGCAGTTTATATTAAAAACTAAACAAGCTGGCCTAGATCTATGGACTATGGTACGAAAGACAACAACAAAGTGAATTAGTCTTTGGGCCAAGGTGGATACCCGGGCTAAAAAAAAATACTATAAATTTACCTAATCTTTAAAATTATGTGAGCCCGGTTAAAAAGGGTCAGGCCTCTAAAATAGGTTACGCCTCTGTTGATAGCCTAAACGTATTCCCACCCTTGCATCAGTTACCTCCCTTCTGCGTCTGCCGTCTCCATTCCAACTCTTCAAGGCTTCTGCCTCTCATCCCGTCCTTCGTCCTCTCCTCCCGCGCCACCCTCCTCGCTCCAGCCCGCCGCCGCGCTGCTCAACCCGGTCGCCGCTGCCACTGCTAGGGTTGGGATTTTGTGAGTTTTCTTTCCTTTTTGCTATCGTCCTCATTGGCCAAATTCCTTATTTGCTTGTTTAATTTGCTTGATACTTGATGCAAGTATGATGGATTAATTGGGGATTTTTCTGATTTGAAATTAATTCTCGAATCTTGACTGAATTTTGCTTGTTTAATTTTGCTATCGTCCCTCAAAGATAAAACCTTTTCCCTAATTCTCGTGCACGTTTCAATATTTTGGCAAAATTTCTTGTTACTATACTAAGACATGCATGTTTTTGTGTAGCATATTTCCCCTTGGGTAGTCATTAACTGTCAAGGTTGTGTTGGAGTCAAGGTTAAGGTACAAGTTGATTGGACGTAGACATGCATGTTTTGTCTTACTGTACCAAGACATGCACGTTTCAATTAAAAATTTGATCTGTAGATTAATTGGAGTCAATGTTGAGTTGGAAGATGCACAAGTTTAACTCGAACATGAATTTAATGTACAAATGTGTGTTGTATGTTGTTGAGCTGAACACTGTTGTGAACTCGAATGTTGGAAAGCTGAAGGTGTGTCAATGACTTTTCTTGCAATAATAATATTAATATTAATATTAATATTAAACCAATGTATGTTTAAATAAAAAAGTGAAATGTGATTGTGGCTATGGTATCAAAGACTGGGAATAAAAAAATTCAACCCCACAAATTAGCAGGTTACTATTGAATGTCTTAACTCTTCACTTCCATTCCACACATTCTAAAAAACTTTCAAAGATAAACATGCATGATCTTGAAAAAGGAACTACACTATGAATTGAAATGAGTAATTTACAAATTTGTTTAAAGTCTATGAGCTATGGCAATAACTTTTTAAAATAAATTTTAAAAATTATAACCATATATCTTATCCGTTAAAAGTATAATGAACCCATTAGACCATCTTATCTAAGAGATTGATAGAAATACCTGATAAATTATTCTAATTCCAGTTCAATATATAGTATATGTTTAATTAATACAATATATATTTGAAAAATAATATATGCGACTAAAGAATTTATAATATTGGGAATGGGACTTGGTCTGGTGGTCATGTCCCTGACTTCCAATCTTATGATTGGGGTTCGATTCTCACCCGTTCCCTGTTCCTCCCCTTTATCCACCATTCGTGTGGCTTGGACTACTACACACTTTTGCCGATACATGTGTGTCAATGATTACCAAAAACAAAGAATTTATAATATAGGTCCACAGTTTAGTATCTTCAGCGTCCTTCCAAACTCCAAAGAATGTCTCGTACTCCCTCCGAATTATTCCCTGAAATTCTCAGGCGTCTGCCCGCCCAATCCCTCCTCCGATTCCGGGTAGTCTGCAAGTCGTGGCGGCACATCATGGACGACCCATGCTTTATCCGATCCCACTGCATCACCCAACACTCCTCCACCGATTTCCTCTTCTGGGGCAAAATGGGCACCGGTCTCTTCTCCTTCTCCTGGGACTCCCTCCATGACTCCCTCCATTACAAACATACCTCCTCTCAGCGCATTCAAATCACTTCCATCAAGGTTTTGTCTCATCTCCAAGATCAACCAATGGCCTCCTGCAATGGCCTCTTCCTAATTTTCCACGACCGCGGCTCGGTAATCTGGAACCCTCTAATGCGGGAATTTCATGTGGTGCCCGAGCCCGAGTCCAACACCAAAGTCCGTTTATGGTTGGCCGATAGAGGGTTTGGGTATGACCCCGTGGGGGATGACTACAAAGTGGTCTGGATATGTTATGATGTCAACAACCACAATGAGTATTTTCAAACCCTAGTCTACAGTTTGAAACAAGATTCTTGGCATAAGATCCAGGATTCAAACCGTGTTTTCGGTTGTGGAGTTTATCTGAATGGTTCATTGTATTGGGCTCAAGAGAATTCCATTATTGCATTGAATCTTGTCACGGCAAATTACCGGCATTTGTTTTTGCCGCCGATGTCCGAAGAGGAATTGAGTGTTTTGGATGGGGACATCGTGCAATTGAGTGTTTTGGATGGGTACTTGGCTGCTAGTTATTGTAATCTACATGGATTCACTGTATGGGTGATGAAGGGAGAGAAGAAGTGGACGAAATTGTTTCCAGGGCGTGGACTGCCTCAGCTTCCAAGTAATAATAAGTACGATTTAAGGCCCATAGCTTACTGGGAGAGCAAAGGAGAGCTTGTTATGCTGTCCAAGAATGTGTTCTATTGGTGGAACTCTTTCAAAGGTATTATTAAACAAGTTATTATTCCTCAGTTTCTAAGGCATAAATTGTGTGTTCAAATTTGGTCGGGAAGCCTTTTTCGTCTTGATGAAAGTGTGGATGCAGTTAATAGAAAGAAAAATAAAAGGTCCAAGATTCCAACGTAAGTCTTTTCGATTCCATCGATTATGGTTTTTTGTTATTAAATTTAAAAATCCAGTCTTTATATTGGTGTAGTATACTACATTTGGTTTTGCAGGTTGAAGGCGTTGAAAGCGTTAGTGACAAGTGAGAGTGAAGATTATTTTGATCTTATGAAAGATGCATATGATTCAGATTCAGACTCGTGAATGTTACCTTTGTATGTGGGCTGCTGCATACTCTGGACTTGGCTGTGTAGTCTCTTGACTTTAGCTATGATTGTTTTTCATTTCTGCTGCATATTGACTGCTTTTGTTCAATTCCTGAAATCTTTTGACAATCTCATATTAATTGGGGAAAAAAACTCATATAGTCCCATAATTTTTATAAATTTCCCAAACAGACCCATATTTATTGAATTAACTAACTCAGTCCCTAAGTAGCTTAATTGTCGCCCAAACCATCCCAAACCCCCCTTAATGATGTTTCAATCTGATGTGGCATATAATTAGTGAGGTCAATTGGTTGTTGACCGGACAATTTTCTTACCTGGCGAGTTGAATGAGTCCATATGCATAGCTGGTGGCTTGGTGCTCCACATTGTTACTTGAGGGGAATCCCCAAATTTCACTTATACACCTCCCTAAATCTCTACTTTTACCCTACCCAGCTCCATTATCAGTCCAGATTTCACCACCAACCTTTGAAACATCAACACAGGTAAAGCATTCCCATAACAAAATTCTTCATCTTGCCAACATATAAAATTCCACAAGTTAAATTAAATAAACTGATTTATATCTCAAATTCTACAAGGCAAAACCTTTAAGGTAGTCATTCAATATCATGCGTAGCCCCTCTCTTTAAACTTCTTAAACCACTAGTCATCAGACCCCAGATCATCGCTAGCATTTCAATTTCTCCCCATCTTTTATAGCCAGCCGCTCAATTTTCCTCTCCGCCACCACTCAAGAGAAGGAAGTGCCGCTAGATCCTCCACAGAAACCCCAATCTTCGCGGATAGAGGCTGCGTGTCGGGCCATGTCAATTGAGGGACATCTCCACTTCCTGCCCCGCGGTAGGGCTTAATTGGGAGGCCGCGTGAGAGGATGGAACCGCAGGATTCGCCGACGAAATGGTTTATGTCGAACAGGTAGCGGGTAATGGAAATTAGGGATCTATGTGGTTTTCCCCAAATACAATGTGGAGCTCCAACTATGCATATGGACTCATTCAACTCGCCAGGTAAGAAACATTGTCCGGTCAACAACCAATTGACCTCACTAATTATATGCCACATCAGATTGAAACATCATTAAGGGGATTTGGGATGGTTTGGGCGACAATTAAGGTACTTAGGGGACTGAGTTAGTTAATTCAATAAATATGGGTCTGTTTGGGAAATTTATCAAAATTATCGGACTATATGGGTTTCTTTTTCTATTAATTGGTGTTTGCTTCAAATTTGGCCTTTCGTTTTAATCTTAGAGTATTCGTTCCTGGATTTGGGCATTTGAAATTTTATTTGAAGATTTTCGAAATTTGAGAGAGTAGCGAGAATGGTTTCAAAGTTATTGTTCCCATACTACTACACTGCATCCTGTTCGTATTAGTAATGGAATGCCATTGGCTGAAGGGGCGGATCTACTTGGCAAACAGTAGTGGTGACACATGATACCACTTATAGATTGCTATATTAAGGTAGAATTCTTTTTCACATTTAACTTGATTAGGTTTGGTGACATCGGTTCCTAATTTAAATATAACTTCCACGAATTTTTGGAACACCACTAAAAAAATTCATAGATCTGCCAACCAACAACACAACCATGGCAGCTTGGCTGAAAGCTTACTACCATTTGATCCTGGTCGATCAAACTCAATTATAAGACGGCCGGTGAGGTTCCCAATTGAACATCGATCCTGTAATTGTAATTCATATGTTGTTATATAGCAAAACTTATAATAGGAATGGACTTGGTATTTACTCGGACAAAAAAATTATCTGAAACAATCTTGTTGCACCGCCCAAGTAGTTGTATTCTTGGATTTGATATCTCTCCAACTACAGAAATTACGATTCCATCAACTTTCAATATTTCGTTCCATCAACTTCATGTTGCTATTTTATTGTCCAGTTCTGAATATTCATACATG
Source organism: Hygrophila difformis (assembly GCA_030278955.1). NCBI lineage: Eukaryota > Viridiplantae > Streptophyta > Magnoliopsida > Lamiales > Acanthaceae > Hygrophila > Hygrophila difformis. Next base: position 22,251,636 of record JAOANR010000014.1, read on the forward strand.
TGAAATGTTTTTTACTATATTCTGCTAGAACTATATATGTTTTCTAATATTTCTTGACTTAGAATTTATTTTCTTATCTTAATTCTTGAGAATTATGACCATTTGGGTTTGATGAACTTTTAATATGAAAGGCACGGTATGACCATGGAAAAAATACCCATTTGGTCCCATAATTTTTTTTTTTTTATTTCCCAAAACATCCCACAAAAATTGAATTAGTCTAATCCATCCAATAACTTACCTATTCCCAGCCTAATCCATCCGTTTCATATTTAATACCGGTTTTTGCTGAGGTGGCTGGATTACCATTAAATCGGTCCAATAGCGGTTTTTTACCTGACCCGGTTGATTAGGTGGACCTCCAGCTGTATGTTCCATTAAAAGACCAAATTCCCAATTTTTACCCTAACTCCTTAAGCGCAATTCACCCTCCCTTCAACTCCGGTAGCTCTCGATTTCACCTAAGCTTCAACCAGCAGCACGAAGTCGCCATCTCCCCTCATCTCGCACCTCGATTTCGCCACCCATACTTGCCCATTTTCAGACACAGGTACTACATTATGGGTGGGTTTTGCTACTGAAGAAGCGGTTTGAAAATGGAAATGCTGGAGCGACATTACGACCGGAAAGCGAGCACCATTACCCACCCCCTGACTACGGTAAGTATTGATTATACATTTGATGGTTTTGTATTCATTTAGGTTGAGATCGTGTGTGTGTGGTCCCGCGTTTCTTCCGATGTGGTCCTGAAAAATGCCTTTACATTTTATCTTGTGCAAAGCTGACAATCGATACATGTGTGTGTTAAAATATTAGAAAAAAAAAGTTTTAATTACATGTTCTGCAACATTGTTTATTTAATGGTTTACTTGAGAATATCCGAACCATGTGTCCTTGTGTATATTAAATGCTCTTTTTTGCTGGTGGGTATGGTTTTAAAACATTTCGGAGGCGGTTTTGAGTTTAATATTTGTTGTGTAGAGCCAGATGCAGACAGAGTGCCCTTGACCTTTCACAGTGGCGGTAAAGTTATAAATGGGGAGTACAATTGGAATGGGGAGATGGGAAATGTATATATGTATGACAACGTGCTGAACAGGGACATCACTACTAGAAAAAATCTGGATTTGGTAGCTAAAACTGTGGTAGCTAATGAATTTCGGTCGCTAAAATGGTGGTCGCTATGAAATTTGGTCGCAAATTCGGTCGCTAACCTCTTTAGCAACCGAATTTTACCAATTTTTTTCGGTCGCTAAAACAGAAAATTCTTGTAGTGCATTAAGTTGGATGGTTTAAGACAATTTGCTGAGTACCTACATGGTGAGAAGGATTTCAGTATATTTATGTCGGTTGGGAATGGATTGAGGTTGGTTAAATCTGGCAAAGTGATAATAGAAGCATTGAATGCATTAGGGGCGGTCAGGGAAATTCATGTCTATGTTGTGGACAAGACTGAAGAGCATGCGATTGTGGAGGATGAGCTTACTGATGAGGATGATCTGGACGAGGTTAGTGAATTTAGTGATTCCGATGAACCTTACGAGTATGACATGAGAGATGAGGAAACTGAAACTGAAGTAGATGAGGAGAATGTGTTTGACAAAGCAGGGCCAAGCAGGGATAGACGACTGAAATTGGTAGTGGCAAATGAGGATCTAAGTGGCTCGGCCAGTGATGATTATGATGATGGTAGTGATGTTCAAGTAAGTGGTGATGAGCTGAAGAGTCCAATGGGGTCTGATGAGGATGCCGATGATGAAAAGTCTGAATTTCCACTATTCAACAATGATGACATCTTTAATCCGAAGTTCAAACTTGGAATGCTATTTGGTACTAAACGTGAGTTGAAAAGTGCCATCCAGTCATATGCCATAAATGAAAAGAGGAGCATCAAGTTTCCTAGGAATGATAAAAGAAGACTAGTAGCAAAGTGTGCTGATGATTCTTGTCAATGGATCCTTAGGGGGCTGCCAGTGGCCAATGAATCAAGTTTTCGGATTAGGGAATTGTGGGATGAACACACTTGCGAGGTTACTAATGAGGTTGAAAATGTAAGCTCCACATGACTTGCAAAAAAATATAAAGATAAATTCATCAATGATCCAAAAAGAAGCATGAAGGCATTTAGGTTGGAGACGGTAAAAGAATTGAAGGTTCAAATCTTAGACCACCAGGTTTACAAAGCAACGAGGAAGGCACTGAAATTGATTGAAGGTCCTGGTGCAGAGCAGTATCAATTACTTTGGAGTTCTGCAGAAGAGATTAATAGAAGCAATCCAGGTTCTACAGTGACAACTATAATATTCAAACTTCACTCCACAATGGCAAAAAACCACATTGGAAAAAACCACAACTTCGACAACTATAATACAATTTCCCGTAGCTTGCCTTGCCCTGGCCCTCCACAACCCGTGACAATAACTTCACTCCACAATGGCAATCAGGGGCTGGTGGAAATCGGAGGTCCATTCGATGTCGTCCCCGAAAGCCTTGCTCCATTTCACGGTTCCTGTCTTCAGATTGCAGCAGCGCCCAAACACAGGAATGAACGAGGGAGAAATGAATGAGGGAAAGGAATTGCAGAAATGAAAGAGGGTGAAGGATTATGCGGCTAGGGTTGGGAATGCCGAGTCTCTTAAGGGCTCACTCCAATTTTGCTGAGTGGAGTAGTCAAATGCCATTTCAACTATTTGACCCCATTTCTCTCTAATTAAGTAGCCACGTCAGCAAAAATGGCAATTAAGATGCAGCTGTGATGGGTTCGACTAGGATTAGATAAGTTATTGGATGGATTAGACTAATTCAATTTTTGTGGGATGTTTTGGGAAATAAAAAAAATTATGGGACCAAATGGATATTTTTTCCGTATGACCATATACCAATTTGTTATATATGCTATTGATAGCACTCTTAACGTCAAGGTGATAGTTTGACGTAAATCATTGTCGTCCATGCTATTCAATTAGGATTTTATGATTTTATTTGAATTGCACTCAACTACTCTGCCGATAACTACATTTGTTGATTTTAATGCTATATATATTCAACCTCCTTAGCACCTTATGGTTCACAACAAGGTTTAATTTATATCTACACCACCATATGTCAATCTTAATGTTATATTTTCAAACTCCAACCTTGTTTGGTATTTGCTTTACTTTAATATTCAAGTTGAATACGTCCACGGAAATCCTCATGTTAAAGTTCAGGGAAAAAGTAAAATGTATGTTAGAATTATGATTTCAAATAAATATGGGTCCCATTTATTTAGTATACAATTTTACCAGTCCGATTACTGTACAACCCCGCACGTGCAGACGTCATATATGACATCTCTCATCACAGAATATTTCTCCTATCACAGTATCACATATTTTTCCATCATGCAGAATATCTCACATCACACACATACTTGACATTTTTCCATCATACGAAACATCTCTCCTTTCACATATGCAACAAAAACCAAGACTATTGGGACATAACAATTTCCTAGTCATATTGATTGAGAGTTGGATAGGGAGAGAAATTTGTAACTGAGTAATTAATCAAATCTTTAATCGGTTGAAGCTGCCTTTGCTGCTTTCCTGGTAGAAGGTTTATTATGTGACCCAAATTGTTCAATTGCTAGAGCTTATAAAATACTTATATCTTAAAATACATGCCTTATTTGTGATGACATAATTAAAGAAATGTGTAGTGCGTGTCTATCAGATGTCATTGGGTCAAAGAACCCATATGGTGCCATAATTTGAAAAAAATTTCCCAGTCTATTAATTATTGAATTAACTTAATTCGTCCCATAAGTCTCTTAATCCTAGCCAAAACGATCCAAACAGTTCTTAATTACAGGACTAGGGTGATCAATGGTGGATTAGAGCGGTCAATGGTGGATTAGGGTGGTCAATGGTATATGAACGGGGTTCCATTCAATAATTAGAAAACCCTCAACCACCCCCCGCCTACCCCTCTCCCGCTTACCCTCTCTCGCCCTAGCTACGACCGCCGCCCAGCCAGCTCTCTCTCTCTCTCGCCGTCCCACTAATATCCACAATTGGACAAACTCTCAAAAATCTCAAATTTCAATACCCAAATTCCTAATCTAAAAAAATTGTAAACAAGCAATTGAAACATAAAGAATTCATACTAGAGATCAGAAATTGGAAATTAGTAATGGAGAAATATGAATTAGAGAAAGATTTATCGAATGGGAGAATAGGCCCGAGCAGAATCCAGAGAAGGGAGCGGTGGACGTGGTTGCTGGCGGAGTGGGTGCTGGCAGCGGTAGCGGCGCGGAAGGGCGGTGGCCGGCGCTGGCAGGAGGTGGCCAGCGTGGAAGGCGGCAGAAGCGAGAGAGAAAATGGTCGACGGGAAAGGGTGAGGCGATGAGAGATAGGTAACAGCGGGTGTGGCTGGGCAACGATCGTTTAGTGCAGCGGCGGTGCTGGTATGGCGGCGGTAGGCTGGAGATGAGAGAGGGGACGGCGAGGGAGAGAGAGAGAGACATGAGCCACGAGGAGAGGGCCGAGGGAGAGGCGGCGGCGTTGGCTGGGCGGCGGTGGTGGAGGTTCGATGGCGGAGTGGCTGGGGCTACAGAGGGTGAGCGGGAGAGGGGTAGGGGGGGGGGGGGGGTGAGGGTTTTCTAATTACTGAATTGAACATGGTTCATACACCATTGACCACCCTAATCAACCATTAACCACTCGAATACACTATTGACCGCTCTAATCCACCATTGACCACCCTAATCCTAATCCTGTAATTAAGAGCTATTGTGATCGTTTTGCTAGGATTAAGAGACTTATAAGATGGATTAAGTTAATTCAATAATTAATGGACTCTTTGGGAAATCTTTTCATATTATGCGACCATATGGTTTTTTTGTTTTTTTTTCGAATGTTACTGTGATCTGTGTTGTGTGTGTGTGTTCTATTAATAAAGCTCTCCGGTTCCTAAGACATAACCACGCAATCTTCAGGTCATCCCTTTTCAATTTATAAGAGATATTCACTAAAAGTGTTTTCCATAGTTCAGTAGAGAAAATAGAGAAGACTACCCAACAAGGCTAAGTAATTATACTATACAAGTGCTTTCCATAGTTCAATAGAGAAAGAGAGAAGACTACCTAGTAGTAGGAATTCAGGCCTCTTCACTTTAACTAGCCCATAGTTCCGGAATGGAAAAATAACCCATATGGTCCCTTAACTTTGCCGGATTTCGCAATCAGTCCCACAACTTTTGAATTAACACAATACGTCCACTAAGTTTCTTAATTTTAGCACAATCCGTCCCATATACTCAATTTGCCTCCATTTGTACTCAATTTGCCTCCATTTGTACTCCATTTTCTCATACCGTCCCATACAAATGGAGTACAAATGGAGGCAAATTGAGTATAAATGGAGGCAAATTGAGTATATGAGACGGATTGTGCTAAAATTAAGAAACTTAGTGGACGGATTGTGTTAATTCAAAAGTTGTGGGACTGATTGCGAAATCCGGCAAAGTTAAGGGACCATATGGGTTATTTTTCCGTTCCGGAATTGCTTTTCAACAGCTACTCTGACGTCTTGTTGCCCCCTTCTCAATACTCCGGAGCCTACTCATACCAACAATGTACCTTTCTTCCTAGTAGCCATCATATACGGACTCCAAAGTTAAACGTGCTTGCTTTGAGGTAATTTTAGGATGGGTAACCTGTGAAGTCTCCAGGGTGTGCGTGAGCGAGGCCAAAGCGCACTGGAAAAAGCTTATGTTGGTTTATGGGGTCAGCCTTGAAATCTGAGCCGATAACATCTAGAGTAACACTATGTCTTTCCGCTGCGCCGAAAATGAGGTTGTTACAATAAGTAGGCTTTGAATGTTATCTCGGTATTATGTATCATCATATTGTATTAAATGTATTCGTTTCATATTTTAACTTGTGGAATGTTTCTATATGGTTCATGGGGCATGTTGTTTTGTGTATTGCTCTGTACGTAGTGCTTCCATAGCTCCACAAAGAATTGGTGCTGCAAACGTGTGGTTTGCTATTAAATCCTATACCTAGTTTCTCCTTCGAAATTCATTAACCAATTAGACGATGTATTAGCCGTGCTTCTTGTTTAACCAACTTTTCATTGTTCAGGCTCAAGGTTACAAGTCAAATGCAAAATCATTCAGGGAAGTGCTCGATGAAAATGAAGAAATTGAGCCGCTGGAAGCAACTCAAAATGATTGTAAAGCTAAAGTATATCCTTCGAGCGAGTCATCCTCCATATATAATCAGAGAACCTGCAAGAAATAGATGCCACAATCCCAGGCCAGCAATATAAACTCCGTGGGAGTACTTTACTTGCATGTGATTTCTCAAGTCTCAATAAATAGTTTCTATTCCATCCTTTTTCTTTTGATTAAAAAGTAATACATCAGGTAAGTCACCAAAGTCGTGTCTATATGAACTTTGTGCTGCTAAGCGCTGGAAGCAGCCTGTTTCTGAGTGCTGCGGGCAGATTGGACAAGAACACTCAAGAGAGTAAGTTATTGTTATCTTTTTGTTTCATTCCTTCTCTTTTCTGAGTTATCTTTTTGCAAGTTCTAGATATTCCACACTCTGGTTTTTGCTTAATGCATGTGTCATTTTGTGTAATATTGTTGAGTTGACAAACTTTCTATTGGCATTCATTGTGCCGAAAATCACTTCCAAAACTCATCATTGAAGAAGCCTCATGTGTCGCTATGTCCTTTATATTTTGTTCTTTCTTCGTACTTTTTTTTTTGGGGTCTTATCAAGTTTTGTTATGTGTTTTTTTTTTAAATTATTTATTGACGGCCCCTTGTACGAGGCGGTCGTTTACGAGTTATTCAAACAAGTACATATAACAAAAATAATAAGCGCATAATGTAAATGAACACAAATTCTTTGTTAACCCTGTTCGGACCTTCTGTCTGGGGGATTCCAATCTAGGTGAAATATCGCTATTAACAAGACTCAAATACACAAGATACAAACTAATCCTATCTGATCCAACTAGACTATCAAGGCTCCCCCTTAACACCTGATCATCCTGGATGAAACTCTGACTTACTCCTGCTGTTTTGACTTCGTGTCGGTCACCCCCGGACTGAACCCTATCTAATCAAAGAAGAAGAAGACATTATCTTCTTTATGTATACAACTCAAAAGAATGAAGATTACAGTGAAATCCAAAAACTCTATACAAGTCAAAATATCTCTAAAGAACTAAAATCTTTATGCACTCAATATTTTGGCTCTTCTCAAAATGACTTCTAAACCGAAAATGTAATTCGAAAGAACAATGTGTATAGAAGATAAAATTCTGCCTACGGACTCAGACACGAAGGTATTTATAATCAGCAAAGGTCTTGATCTCTTAGTCCCGACTGCTGGTATGACTGCTTGATCCTTGGCAAATAACCACCCTGTTGTTGATGTGATGAATGAACGACCACTGAACTCTGCATGAAAAGTAAGTGTACCAACAACTCCCACTCTTTTCATGAAGAGGATGATTCTTCACAAAAGTCTCAAGGATTTAAACAGGTTAGAGTAATGACAATATAACCAATCAACAGAGAGAAAAAGTTCAGAAAAAATGAACAAACTAATTATGATATACAAATATATTCAGGGAGTAATTCAGTCATCAAGCAAGCAGCATAGAAACACTCACAAAGCAGAGTAACACGGATCAAATACTCACAGTAGATAATCAGAAGTTTCAACACCATATCACAAGCAAAAACATAATCAGAATCAAAGTTCAAAACACCCACAAGCATCCACGCAAAAAAAAATCAAAAACCACAGTTGGTATCCATCCACAAATCTCCATTAGTTACAAACCCAAAGTTTAAAAATTTTCAGATTAGAGTGTATCCCATCCCGTTCTTCCCACCAGCAGACATCATTTGAGACTATTGTTACCCTTGATGAGTCATTCCTCGTCAGTGGGAGGAGGATCAAAAGATCCAAGGGAGTAGCTTCAAAATATTCACATTTTGCTTTCTGATTTTGATGCCTAAGTTGATGAATTTGTGGACTTCTTCAGTGTGGTCAATAATGATGATCTTGAGATGGTTAAGAAGTTCTGTGCCAGAGAGTAGTGGTCCAAGCAAGATGTCATTGTGCATATTTATGAGGCCATGTGTGGGAGTGTTCTGCCTCAGCGGTATCCGCTCCTCCCTTGGTACTTTGATCCCATTCTTTTTCAAGAAACGTGTGATCAAGACAGGGTATGGGAGTAGATCAGACTTCCCAATGGAACCACGGGTATATCCTAGCATTTTGGTGAGCACAGAAAGACCAAAGTTCATCATTTGCAAATATTTATCAATACAAAATCTGAAGAGGCACCTAAACTTCAGTGTGAGTTGGGAAGTGCTCTGTTGTTGTAACACCCCGAAATTCATCCTCATAAGGTTTCAGAATGTTACCGCCACACTTGTCAGTCAGGCTCGCCCTTTGGCTAACTTAATTGACAAGTGCTACGGCTAAATATCTTCACATATAAATTTTTGTAATATGGACTTTAAAAATTATTGCCAATTTTATAAAATATAGTCATAAGAAAATTTAAAGTACTTAATACCAAACCCATTGTTCTTTCTCACGCGGAAGCATAAACTAAAGGCAATATATAAGACATTAATAATTAAAAGTATGTGGTTCCTTAAAGCAACAATCTTTTTGATGAAAGGTAATCCCATCCCCAAATGCTCATGTCATGAGATGCAGTTCACATGTCAGCTCCAATATCTGTAAAAAGATAACACAACAACTTTTTATCAGTACAATGGTACTGAGTAAGTCAACCCGCTCCACTTTAAGAAGTGGATTTTAAAATAATGGTTGACACTCATTTAAAAAAAATAATTTTCACTTTTTCTTTTAAAAAGGATCACACACATTACCTTTAACATAATAAATAACTTTCATTCTTACCATTGTAGCAACTATGCACGAGAGGACACCATTTTCCATATATCATATCATATCATATCATATCATATCGATCATAAGTCATGATCAGCATGCAGCGGACTCATATACAGACACACTCCGGAGCCTTGGGTAACCCATCACGGATACACCCAAGAGTATAGACTCATACATGCAACAACGCCGTTTTGGCACAATTTATCAACAATGCCGTCTTGGCATATTTAGAGGGGGAGGCCCCGCAAGACACATCCCTAGTGCATTAGCCCTCTATCAAGTATGGCATCTTACTCAAGTTAATAGTGCACAATGGATTTAAAAGAGTTTTTCACAATTTTTCTACATAATATCCTCTTTAAAAGAGTTTTCAACAATTTCACGGGAGTAACCTCATAACAAGGGCATTCAATAATGCCAAATATCATTTCAACATTTAACTCACATATCAATATCTCATAGATATGAAAATATCATTTCATGGATCTCAAAATCCAACAATTTCTCATTTGGACCAAATATCAAGTCCAATGTCGCAGTTTACGCCAAGTCAGTTTAAAAATTCATATGAAAGGCGATTGCTTTGAAATTTAAACTGTAGATACTCAACACATAGTTGAACAAGTTTCATGTTTTACACTTTTCAAAATAAGGTATGGAAATAGTTCAAAAATTAAGTTCTTTTCAGAACATGTATTCTGTCAGAAATTCAATGGTGACTCTATAATTTTCAACAGGTTTTAAAAATAGTAATTTGCGACCAAAAATTCTAAAATTTTACTACAAGGTAGATAACATATAGATAAATATTTTTCATGAACAAACCATTTAGGTTTGAAACACTTAAGACCTTCAAAAATGAGGATTTCAGAAACACTATCATTTCTTAGATTTCAACAAAAAGAGATTTCGACCTTTCGATAAAGCGGATCCCATAACTTTTTCATATGAGTTCTAAAAATTATAAAAGTTTCCAGAAATATACTCAACTCAATAAGGAACAAGTTTTATGAAGAAACCTTTGAGGTATAATGAACCAAAATATTTTAAAAAGATGGATCATTACGTAAACGAAAAACGGACAGATTTTGGTATAATGAGGGAAGTCTAATTTTGTACTCTTAAAACATGGATGAGGATCTCCAAACTTAAAGAGAGAGTGTTAACTTACAGAATAGATGTATAAGACCAAGGAGATTCAAAGATAATGGCCGTTATAACACAAGATTCGCACCACAAATTACGGGTTTCGCTGAAATTCGACAAATAGAGGGAAATCAATTTATAGTATAAAAATAAAAGATTTAGATCTCTAAGATACAAGTTTCAAGGATGATATCTTACTAACCAAGTGTTGAGAAGAATTAGAACTCTTAGAATGATGAAGGTTGCCAAGCCTACAAGACTCCACAATCCTTAAGATATGCTCACTATGTGGGAGAACTTTGAAGAATAAAATGGGTAGTGAATTTGGCTAATGAGATGGATGAGATTGGTGTGTTTGAAGGCTAGAAACTCCCTCTATTTATAGGCTAAGATTTGAACAATTGAACATGACACATTGTGAGAGTGATTACAACCTCACCAATCATCCAATTAAGTGTGTCTTGAGCAATAATGGTTAGAGTATTTGTATCCACTCATTTGGTCCTTATAGCCTAACAAAGAGGCTATTAATTTGGGAGGCTATTAATTTTGTCCATCATGTTGTCTATTAACATAATGGTTTGCCTATTATGGAGGCTATTAATCTTGGTGGGTTCAAGAGATAATTGATCACCTTTCTTTGCTAGCCATTCATCCAAGACACTTGTTAATCATGTTGATTTTTCACCTATTTGTTTAGGAAGAAAATTTCTTGCAATTGCTTTTTAACCTTATATTTGTGTAAGTAGTGTATCATGAAAATGATTGAAGTATTAACTTGTCTAGAAAAATCATTATTCTTGCCATTATTTAGTGGCATGCATTTATACTCAATGAGTTGGATATGATAATATAATATTTATTTATTTATTTCAAGTATTGTATTTATATTAATGTGCTTTCAAAAAGATAATAATAATATACTTGCATGGTTTTATTTTATTCATAACAATACTCAAACCACAAAGTCTTCATGTCATCATCAAATAAAAATTATAATCTATGAATATATTTTCTTATATATAAAAGTTAATTCTCATAGATTCACATAAAAACTCATACTTTTATTTTTATAAAAATTTATTCCATAATGAATACCAAAGTACTTAAAATATTCACATACTATCCTCATAAAAAATTTTCAAGACCAATGTGTATATATATAAAAACTTATATATAATTTAAACAATAGATTTAAAAACTATATAATTCTATTACCCTTGATATTGAAATTCATATTTCTTTTGGAAAAGACAAATTTACATATATAGTTTTTCAAGTGTTGTTTTGTAGAAAAAAACAATATACTAATTCTTTAAGCAAGTGATTAAATATTTAATAAAAGTCTCTTTAGTGAATTACAATTATTTCGGGTAATTTCTATGGTATTACAGTTGTCCTCGTCCAAATACCACACTCTTGGTGTTTGAAAAGGTGTAGGCAATTTCAGCATTTGAGTCCGGCATATACTTGGTTAATCATCCAGCTTGTCGTTGTCCAGCACTTTGAGCATCGAGTTGATGACCTGTGAAGTAATGAAGAGCATCTTTCCTGGAATAAAAATTTTACTAGCAAAGGGGGACTTAGGATCAAGCACTTTTGGAGGTTGGCATAGAACTCGCGAACAAGGCTGGAGAGTAGTCTTCTAGTTTTGTTGCCCAGTAGAGAAGTTTGCAGTCGTCAAGGTACTTGATGAAACCAAGTTCCCTGTAGATGGAGCGGGTAAACTGCTCATCTGGAATGAAGTCTCTGTTGCTGAGATACTTAGTGAAGCGTTGCATTTCTTTGTCATAGTATTTGGAGTCTAGTGCATCGGTGACTGTCATTGGTCCAACCTTCCTTGGTTGTTTCTGGGATGTTTCGACTGCTGGTTCCTTTTCCTTATGGTTAAGAGATCTAGCTCCTGGGGTCCGAACTGGAGTGCGTTGTTGAGGGGTTGTCTCAACGTCCAGCTGGTTTTCCAGATTCTATTTTTGCGCTTATTATTTATGCTATATGTTTGTTGTTTGAATAACTCTTAAACGACCGACTCGTACAAGGGGACCGTCAAGTGGTATCAGAGCGTGGCCTCTAATAGATTTAGCTGAAAAAGATTCAAAATGAATCGTAAGATTTCGCACATGCGACCCCGGATATTGGATGGGACTAACTATAGGTACTGGAAGTCGAGAATGCAGCATTATCTACAGGTATTAGGCGATGAAGTTTGGGAAGCAGTGAAGAGTGGTGGGAACCGGATACGGTTGATGTGCAGAATTCTTCACTTGCAGAATGATACTAGAGATTGATAAAATGATGTGTATAATAAAATTGATGTGTAGGCCTACATAAATGATGATCACACCTATGAATCATTCAGATTTTATTTTATAATAAAATAACCACATATTTATGGGAATAATCCAAAACAAATCCAATCATATCCCAAATCAGTGAATCCAAATCAAATAAAAAACAAATAATTTTCCCATTGATGGTTGAAACAAATTTCAACAACAAATATTACCCCTCCATCTCCCGTCATTGTTGTTTCTTCCGTAATTTTCTTTTTCGTAAGCTCCACTCACCAGTGCCAATCTTCCCTACTAAGCTACCACCCTTGGTCTTCATGAATCACTGCCACCCATCAGCCTTCCGCGGAAGCCCCGGCGGAGGACCACCTCACTCTCACTATTGCCGGCACCTCTGACTGGGCAACGTCTTGCTGTAGCCGGCGCTCGTCGTGACTCGCCCGCCGCCACCCATCATCCACCCTTCACACATTCATTGAGGTTTGGGGAATTGATGCGTATGCTCATCACAAAATCGGCTCGTTATGTATGCCTTCTCCCCATATCGTACATGTTAAATCATAATGAAATGAAAAATCATCACTCGTTGTACAACCATCAAAGTTCTATTTTTTCGTTTTGAAATCAGAGTTCGTTTTCGGGTTTTATTTAACTAATGGTTGTGCTTATTTCGTTTTCTAGGGATTTATGTATTGAATAAGGTGTTGGTTGATCTCATGTTGCCTTGTCTTTGCTTGTGTGAGACATGGGTTTTTCGTCTTTGTAATTGATAGCATTTAATCTCAAAAATACCATGTGACTTTTTAATTTATTGAATATATTTCAGTTGTGATTTGAAGGAAACTCTTATTCTTTAATTGAATACTTATGATTTTGTTCACTTAGTCAGGTTCAAAATTTTTGAAACTAGAAGTTGATATCATGGAAAACAGGAAAGTTTGATCATTTCATTAATGTAGGTAGATTTTAAAATTAACTACAGATTCTTAGGGAGGACTGTTATGAGTGAGCTTAATTTTAGGGATTAGATACGTTCCCTTTTTTTTTAGAGATTTAGGTTTGATACTAGTATTACCCGCCCGCGCGATGCGCGGGAAGAAAAGTTTCTAAAATAAAAAAATATAGATATATATATTTAAAGATTCAACAGAAGAGTAAATTGTCATCACGATTGAATAAAAAAATGAATAAGATAAAATAGTTGATGATCGAAGCAATGAATAAGAAATTGATTAAGATTAAAGGAATGAAAGTTTTGACTGTAAAACTGACGTTTAATTGTCAAGGTTGAAGGAATATCAAAGTTTTCCTATTTGTTTTCTTGCTCCGGTTTCTCTAAATAAAATAATTTATACATGCGTAAAAGTGATAAAGATGACAAAAAAAAATTTAAAAAAAAAGAAAAAAAACATTCTAATAACGTCCTACATTCCTTTCCCATAACATTTCTAAAAGTAATGAATTGCTTTAAAATTTTATGTCACTAACCACATGAATAAAATTACCTTTATCATTATCAGCATGTTAAAAACAAAATGTAGCTTATTTAAAAATTGGCGATTATTAATTCCATCGAATACAGTTTATGGAATAAATATACTTTTAAAAAAAATTAAAGTTTTTTGAAAACAAAATACAATTAAATTTTAAATCAGCAAGTAAGATCATAAAAAATACAGTTTCATAGCCCATAGGTTTTATAAATTAGATTATCTAGAACAGATCAGGCACAACGAATATGTAAGCTTGGATCAAAAAATCAATATAAAGCTATACCATATACAGGACCACTAATGCAATAATCTCAATTATAAAGTTTACTTTTATTTATATGAAAAATGAAATAAGTATCATTTTTCAAATTCAGTGTGCACGATATAATTTCTTTAATTCTAACCCCATTTAAATTCTTAAAGATTATAACTTTTTTTAAAAAAAAACCTAAGAATAAATGTAATGCACTTACAATTCCTTTACATTTATTGGCATCACAAACAATCAAGTATAAGATTCATTTTAAAGCGGCTAATATTTATAGAATCAAACAATGTTTCATTGAAAAAGATAAATTATAAAGCATTCATATTAACAAATCTATCATAGCACATCATTTGAAGATTTTTATACATCAAGGACGATTAAATTTATAAGCCAGTCCGATAAGACCTTTCCGAAAATCATAAAACCAAACCTCGTCAAACTTCCTCAACAAAGGTTTCGCAACAAACTTCCTCGATAAAGGTTTCGCAGCACAGAAATAGTTACCCTTCAGACACTAAAAAAACGTCCATTTGCGCTACAATAAATTCAAACATAGCATCCGGAACGGCTAGGAAAGTTACATTGTCCAGTTATGCTTTATTTGTTCAATATCTTATCATCATCATTGGATAAAAATTCTCTGGTCTTTATGTATATGTTTAATAAATGTAGCATTTATATTTTGAAGGAGAATGAAAATATAGGCAGAGTATTTCTACTTGCAATTTTTTCCAGACAGAAGTTCGAGGGGATGACCAAGAATTTTGTCAATAACTTCAGCAAATCCAAATTAAACAGAGCCAACCACATTCCCCATTGATGGCATGATATAAATTTTTCATGTGCTTGTAGAGATTAGTCTTCTGTTTGTCACAACGTTCTGCAAAATGACAATTGTATATGATTAAGATTCAGTTCATAATTGCAGTAAACATGGAGATAAAACTAAAGAAACAAAACAATTGATTCAAAAAATCATCACCAACACGCCTTAATTTTCAAGTGAAAATTAAGCCTGTGTCGCATACTCCATTCCAATTTTCTAAATTAAAGCCCAAACTTCAAGCTATGTTCAAAGCCAAAATTAACGTTAAGAAATTCATTTAAGTAGGAGAAACTCCATATAATTGGTACTATATTCAATATCCATATCAAGATAATCTTAAAAGTTTCTGCAAAATCAAAATACTTTGCGTGAAATAGCTTTGCCTCTTTTTGTCCAATGGGATGACCTGAATTCATTTCAGGCAGATGTTTCGAATTCTTGTTAGTTATTAGCCAATGTATACATCAAAATACTTTGCGCGAAATAGCATTGCTTCTTTTCTTATTGTTATTTAACTAAATGAATGACTTATATAGTATAAAATGAGGAAGTGAAATGTCTCAGATATAGAAATAAAAATCTTTTGATAAAAATATTATAGGAAGATCCTTATATAATTGTAATAGATATGAATAGGAAGATACCTAATATTAATCAATCATAGATGTGGTTACTTTATATTATATTTTTTTATATCTTTTTGGGATTATTGACTAAAATTATAGGAAGATCATTATATAATGGTAGGAAGATCCTTATATAATTCCTCCACATTAATTAAAGTAATCACTTGTTAACATTAATTATATTTCTTCATCGAATAATTCCTGTAATCCCTAATTTTCTTCCCGATTTTATTCAACAATAATTATTTAATATCCATTGATCATTACATTAATTGTGAATATAATATAATTAATGTTAATGCAAATAGTTATTGAAGGAATTATTCATAATTTTATTTAATCTTAATCAATCATTGATGTGACTACTTTATATTATATTTTTATACCTTTTTTGGAATATTGACTAAAAATTAGGATTCATTGAGATAATAATCGAGAATATAAATAATTTACCTTTTTGGAATTATTTACTAAAAATTATGTATTTAAGTAATTTTGGAATTATGTATTGAGAATGGTTTATTTATAAAAAATACATATTCTAATATTTACTTTAAATTTTTTATTTAATTAATATTTAGTTTCCAAAATATGGATATTATTAGTTGCCAGTATAAATAAAATGATTCAAAAATATGAATATACTTATATGAAAAGATTTAGTTGCCAGTATAATTTAAACAATTCTAAAATAAGAATATATTTAAATAACTATCTAATGTTAAATCATCACAATATATCTATAATTAAAATGAATCACAATAAATTGATTCTAAAATGATACATTCAATTATTCCATTTAAAAATATAGTATCTATATTAAATCATCACAATATTTTATTCCATCTAAAAATGTAGTATTATAATAAACTTATTATTGCTATAATTAGCCAATTGCTATAATAAATATTTTTTAAGAATTTAAATATAATATTTTAATTTAAAGCAATGCTGATTTAACATTGTCATATTTTAATATAATTTAAAACTTATTATAATATTTTAATTACTACTCTGTTATTCTCCTGCCCACTTCAAGTGCATATATAAATACTCCATCCATGAAAATTGCAAATTTATTTCATTCTTATGGTTGGATACGGTTGATGTGCAGAATTCTGCACTTGCAGAATGATACTAGAGATTGATAAAATGATGTGTATAATAAAATTGATGTGTCAGCCTACATCAATGATGATCACACCTATGAATCATTCAGATTTTATTTTATAATAAAATAACCACATATTTATGGGAATAATCCAAAACAAATCGAATCATATCCCAAATCAGTGAATCCAAATCAAATAAAAAACAAACAATTTTCCAATTGATGGTTCAAACAAATTTCAACAACATATATTACCCCTCCATCTCCCGTCATTGTTGTTTCTTCAGTAATTTTCTTTTTCGTAAGCTCCACTCACCAGTGCCAATCTTCCATACTAAGCTACCACCGTTGGTCTTCATGAATCACTGCCACCCATCAGCCTTCCGCGGAAGCCCCGGCGGAGGACCACCTCACTCTCACTATTGTCGGCACCTCTGACTGGGCAACGTCTTGCTGTAGCCGGCGCTCGTCGTGACTCGCCCGCCGCCACCCATCATCCACCCTTCACACATTCATTGAGGTTTGGGGAATTGATGCGTATGCTCATCACAAAATCGGCTCGTTATGTATGCCTTCTCCCCATATCGTACATGTTAAATCATAATGAAATGAAAAATCATCACTCGTTGTACAACCATCATTTATAACATCGCATTCATCACTTCTCGCAATCAGCCATCACTTAAAGGTATCCACAAATTTATCATTTCAGCATACTCTGCCATTACTGGTGTACAACCATCATTTATAACATTGCATTCATCACTTCTCGCACTCTGCCATCACTTAGAGGTATCCACAAATCACTTGCTAATGGTTGTGCATATTCTATTTTTTTGAGTGAGTTCAAAGTTCTATTTTTTCGTTTTGAAATCAGAGTTCGTTTTCGGGTTTTATTTAACTAATGGTTGCGCTTATTTCGTTTTCTAGGGATTTATGTATTGAATAAGGTGTTGGTTGATCTCATGTTGCCTTGTCTTTGCTTGTGTGTGAGACATGGGTTTTTCGTCTTTGTAATTGATAGCATTTGATCTCAAAAATACTATGTGACTTTTTAATTTATTGAATATATTTCAGTTGTGATTTGAAGGAAACTCTTATTCTTTAATTGAATACTTATGATTTTGTTCACTTAGTCAGGTTCAAATTTTTTGAAACTAGAAGTTGATATCATGGAAAACAGGAAAGTTTGCTCATTTCATTAATGTAGGTAGATTTTAAAAAGGGAGAATCTCAAAATTCTTCGTCAGAACGAACGGCTGACAACCTGGAGCCAGGAAGCTATGGCTATAAAAAGGGAGAATCTCAAAATTCTTCATATGCTTCCTTTGTCTTTTGATGCTTCTGACTTGCAGGCAGATGATGAGGATGTTGCTCTTGATGATGAAGAGTGATATTCCATCATGGGGGAGATGGATGGTGTTGGATGGTACTGACTGGTAGTGATGACAACTGGGTAACGATATTTCAAAACTTTGGTTATTGTTTTTGGATGTTTTATTGCTGGACAATATTGATGGATGTTTTTGATGATGATTGTTTTTGATGACTGTTTATGACTGGATGATTACTGAACTTTTGGATTTGAACTATTATTGGTCTGTAATAGTTAGGTAATCCTGATAACTGCTGAACTACTTGTTTTTTAATCTGTTCTGATGATTTTATATCTGCACTGTGATTCTACTCTGAATGTTTGATGGATGTTGTTTCTGAATCGTTTTGACTCTTCTGTAACATCCTATTGTGAATCACATGTATTTTTGCTCTGATATGATCTCTTATACTCTTTGGACTTAGATAGTTTCAACACCATTTTGGTGATGGAATTATCATCTCCACAAGAGTGGGGGAGATTGTTGTTATTAACGTGCTCTTGTGCAGATTTAGTAGTTCCATGGTTGTTGAAACTACGACAGAACGACCGAAGCAGTTACAGTCAGACATGTGCGACAGTTTCTGTTTGTGTGCGCGTGTCCAACCGACCCACACGAGTCTAATTCGTATCTCTGTGTATATATACCTGTATTTAGACTCTGAGTATGTAGATTTGAGTAGATTTGAGTTGTAACTTTCACTTTTACACACATTACACACTTAGTCGGTTTTTCTCTCTAGATTTGATCGTTCTATTTTCTTGAGAGTGTTAGGAAAATCCTTGATGTGTGTTTTACATTTTGAGAGATCTTTTTGTTCATCAAGGTCTGTGTTACATCGATTCAACAAGTTTTCTTGTTGAAAGAATTTCTTCATTCAAAGTTTTTGGAGTTGCCTTGTGAAGGAACTCAAAGGAGATCTGAAGGATTGATTCAGGACATCTGCTACACCTGAGTTTCAAGATCTGAGGATTCAAACAATCGGAGAAACAGGATTGGACGAGCTGTCCGGTGATCGTGGTTGTGGGGGAGTCCAAACAACGATCAGTCTACCAGCGAGGAAGTCTTGGTAACAGAATCTGTTTTGATTGTGTAATTTTTAGGTCTAAGATTTTTTGAGTGATAGTTTAGAGCCTGGATTGGAATCCCCCAGACGTAGGCCGAAGGCCGAACTGGGTTACCAAATCACGTGTCTTTACTTTCTGCTGCATTACACTGATTTGCACACTCTGATTCACACACTCACTATCGTTCACACGTCGTTTTAACTACTGCTCGACGACCGCGCTAAATCCAAGATTTTACGTAATCTGGGACCAACACTTGGTATCAGAGCAAATGCTAGGGTACACCTCTGGAAGAATCAAGAAGACAATCAATTTACCCTATCCAGCTCTCATCACGGAATTCCTTCTATCCATTGGTGTGAAGATCAAGGAAAAGCATTTGGTTGCTTTGAAGGAGTACAAACCACCACCACACTTGATGGACATGCATAATGACATCAAAAATGGCCCTCCTCTAACTGGTCCTGCACTTGTGCACCAACTGAAGCAGCGGATTCTTCGTCAGAACGAACGGCTGACAACCTGGAGCCAGGAAGCTATGGCTATAAAAAGGGAGAATCTCAAAATTCTTCATATGCTTCCTTTGTCTTTTGATGCTTCTGACTTGCAGGCAGATGATGAGGATGTTGCTCTTGATGATGAAGAGTGATATTCCATCATGGGGGAGATGGATGGTGTTGGATGGTACTGACTGGTAGTGATGACAACTGGGTAACGATATTTCAAAACTTTGGTTATTGTTTTTGGATGTTTTATTGCTGGACAATATTGATGGATGTTTTTGATGATGATTGTTTTTGATGACTGTTTATGACTGGATGATTACTGAACTTTTGGATTTGAACTATTATTGGTCTGTAATAGTTAGGTAATCCTTATAACTGCTGAACTACTTGTTTTTTAATCTGTTCTGATGATTTTATATCTGCACTGTGATTCTACTCTGAATGTTTGATGGATGTTGTTTCTGAATCGTTTTGACTCTTCTGTAACATCCTATTTGTGAATCACATGTATTTTTGCTCTGATATGATCTCTTATACTCTTTGAACTTAGATAGTTTCAACACCATTTTGGTGATGGAATTATCATCTCCACAAGAGTGGGGGAGATTGTTGTTATTAACGTGCTCTTGTGCAGATTTAGTAGTTCCATGGTTGTTGAAACTACGACAGAACGACCGAAGCAGTTACAGTCAGACATGTGCGACAGTTTCTGTTTGTGTGCGCGTGTCCAACCGACCCACACGAGTCTAATTCGTATCTCTGTGTATATATACCTGTATTTAGACTCTGAGTATGTAGATTTGAGTAGATTTGAGTTGTAACTTTCACTTTTACACACATTACACACTTAGTCGGTTTTTCTCTCTAGATTTGATCGTTCTATTTTCTTGAGAGTGTTAGGAAAATCCTTGATGTGTGTTTTACATTTTGAGAGATCTTTTTGTTCATCAAGGTCTGTGTTACATCGATTCAACAAGTTTTCTTGTTGAAAGAATTTCTTCATTCAAAGTTTTTGGAGTTGCCTTGTGAAGGAACTCAAAGGAGATCTGAAGGATTGATTCAGGACATCTGCTACACCTGAGTTTCAAGATCTGAGGATTCAACCAATCGGAGAAACAGGATTGGACGAGCTGTCCTGTGATCGTGGTTGTGGGGGAGTCCAAACAACGATCAGTCTACCAGCGAGGAAGTCTTGGTAACAGAATCTGTTTTGATTGTGTAATTTTTAGGTCTAAGATTTTTAGAGTGATAGTTTAGAGCCTGGATTGGAATCCCCCAGACGTAGGCCGAAGGCCGAACTGGGTTACCAAATCACGTGTCTTTACTTTCTGCTGCATTACACTGATTTGCACACTCTGATTCACACACTCACTATCGTTCACACGTCGTTTTAACTACTGCTCGACGACCGCGCTAAATCCAAGATTTTACGTAATCTGGGACCAACAATAGGTACTAGAAATAAAACATACGAGTTTGATAGAAACAATCCAGTACAACAAAAGCCACTCTATACTGCCCCTCGTCGTCCATTATCAGCAAAATCATATTTCCAGCCGATCCTCAACTTGAGCACCTGTCCTTGCCCGCACATCTGTCATTAGTTTCGTTCCCAGAACACAAGATCAGACTTATCCAAACCATGGGAATACGCCACTGGATCGGCGGCCTCATATAGAAGTCACCTTGAATCCTCTCTTCAATAATAGAATAACGCAATTCAACTATCCACCATTACAACAGTTGTTCCAGCTCACATCGCATCACAAGAGTATAACAGTATGAATGTGGTGAATTCAATGACTATCTCGCAAGCTTGCATGATAAACCACATCTCCCCTGTATAGAACTCAAGACCAGTGTATTGAAGCTAAGGGACAAAGGAAGTTTATGAGGTATCAAGAGGTTGGGTAAGACAAAAAATTTTACTGGGTAGGGAACCAACAAAAGCTGAAACACAGAGACTTGAGGCTCAGAAGCTCAATACTCCAAATCCAATATGCAAACTAAACAGTAATTCCTAAGGACACATTCCTATCTCAGCACCCGTGGCTAAGCCAAAAAGACCCAAAACCATGACCCTAACTTATACGAAACCCCTAAAACGCATCTCAGGTCTCACTTCAAACTGGCAACAAGGTTATGAGTGAGCTTAATTTTAGGGATTAGATACGTTCCCTTTTTTTTTAGAGATTTAGGTTTGATATAGGCATCATTTATAGCTATTCTACAATCATTCTGCATGTGCATATTTTTATGGGATCTGCACACGAACTCAACCGGTCACCGCACGCAATCCAATGCATATTTTTAACTACATATTGTGTACACGTTAAAATTATAAAAATTTGATTCTAAAACTACAAGATGACACAATTCTAACAAGATCTCATTTGACTATATTTTTTATTTTTTATTTTATAACTATGTTATAAACATCAAAGTTGAATAATATAATGAATAGTGTCAAAAATCCAAATGTTTCATATTCACAAGAAGAGAGGTAGTAGATGCGTTTTATCTTTGTGAAAAGATCGGACTGGGAATTATTAGTGCTTAATTACTTTAGTAAAACTCACTTTCATCACAATAACTAAGAGAAATTGCAAAAAAAAAATAAAAATTAATTAGCACACAATTAATTACTAAAATAAAAGAAAATAAATAAAAATTTAGTAATAAGTTTAGGAGAAATTAAATAATAACATGTATAATAAATATTGCTTATCTAAAAAATAGTCATACACTAGTCCAACAATAGAGTCAACTAAACCATCATACAAATGTAGAACATTTATATATTTATTTATTAATTAAAGCACGATTATTAAGTCATTTCATCTTCGACCTGCATTTCCCTCCTGAAAAAAGAAAGGCAACACCATCAACATAAATACTCACTCGTAATTCATGCTTGTCGTGAGAATATGAATTGTATGTCAAAACAGGAGTGAATAGATAATAAGACAACCATACAGAGAGTAGAGACTTATCATGAATGGGTCAAAGGAATTGTAAAGAGAAAAAAGGCACATAATTATAGAGGAAAAATGACCAAAATAGTGTTTATATATTTACCTTCATTATTAATTCATCTTTTTTTTTTTTTTTTTTTTTGAGGAGCCATTTAAGGCCTGGAAAGGGGTGAGGGGAGCCCATGCCACACAATTACAAAGGGGAAATAAAGGGAGGGATAGGGGGCCGGTGGGAATCGAACCTCCAACCTTCCGTTGGAAGTCAAGGGACTTAACCGCTTGGGCTAGGTCCTCATCCCATTAATTCATCTTTTTGGATGAACAGAATCTACATAATTGTTCAAGTTAATAACACTAAACAATGCTTTTTAATGAAAATTGTTTGTATTATATATTTTATTTTCTTACAGGGATATTATCGTTTTTTCCTACCCAAAACAACATTTCATTTTGGGAAAAGCGAACCCTACCTACTCTCTTCAAAGGATAATTTTATTTTGCAGTGGTTATTTCTTTGGAAAAAAACTCCAACAAATAAAAGAATTAATTCAAAAGGACTTTCGAAGACGCAAAGTGAGAGAAAAATTCCAAACAAATTGGCTCTAATAAGAAAAATTAAATATATTTGACTATTTAATCATTTTCTCATAATTATCAATATACAACGGTATATATATTTTTAGTACTCCAAAGGCTCGAACTCGAGACCTTTGCTTAAACTGCCAAAGCCACATACCACTAATTAAGGCCAACTGCGTTTGGTTATATGGCGTTTATAACAAACAAAACAAATGTGTCTATGTATTATTTCAATAAAATACATGTGATAAATGTATTATTATTATTACTAGTATTACCCCGCCCATTGGGCGGGAATGTAAAAAATGTAAATAAAAAATTAAATTCAACGAAAAGAAAATTAAACTATTTTGAAAATTACATGAATACATTTATACATTGTACAACAACCGAGTAATATAGTCACTACAAATAATTTATACTTTCTCCGATTGTTTTTTAAATATTATTGTGAATGAATCAATTGATAAATTAAAATTTAGAAGTGACTTGCAAAAAACATTATTTAATGTCTCGTATTCTTCACCTAAAAAAATATTAATGTACCATCTACACAAATTTCATAATGATATAATTTTGTGGGATGCAAGACTACATAGTTTGATCATACTATTTTTATATTGTGATTTATCTTATTTAGTTAATTTATCCAATACAAATATATATTTTTCATTGATGTATATAATATCATTCTATAAATTCTTTAAGAAAGTTTTTTTTTTATCATATTCAAATTATATTTAAATAATAAATATAATATTAACCCATAAATTATATTATTTGTTAGCATTTTTTATAAGGGTCCATCACTATGAATAAGGGTCCATTACTATTCCTAATGACCCATCACTATTCATAAGGGATTTACTATGCAAGGACAATAGCTTTTACATTATAATAGATAAATAATAGATTCTTTAATAAAGTTTTTTTATCATATTTAAATTATATTTAAATAATAAATATAATATCAACCCATAAATTATATTATTTGTTAGCATTTTTTTATAAGGGTCCATCACTATTCATAATGGTCCATTACTATTCCTAAGGGTCCATCACTATTCATAAGGGATTTACTATTCATAAGGACAATAGCTTTTATATTATAATAGATTATTACTATTATTATTATTAATATTAATATTAAAAATATTATTATTTTGACTTCTTTTTCTTTTAATAGGAATTCAGTAGAATATACTTTTAGATATGCAAATGAAAAGAATAATATCGGGAAAAAGGCAAAAAGTTCGAAACCAAAATGATTAGGAGAAATAATTCGGGTTCACGGACATAGAACAATTATAGGACTCCAGATTAGGATTAATATATAGACGCATATATAAAGTAGCCATTACTATTTAGAAATTGAATCATGTATGAATTAAAAAAATAAATAAATAAAAATTGTACTAATATAGTAAAGATGCAAACTTGATCTCCTTCAGTAATGTCGCTGACATTTGGAATAGTGGGATTTTCGGCTGGAGTTGTGGAATAGTAGTAGGCTTTTGGTTGCTGGGGTAGAGGATTTGGGACACAGGTGTCCTTGGAAGATGGATTGGAGGCTCGGTTCGACGTCTATCATTTTGGTAAATTTCAGGCATCCAAAGTCGTCTTCATTGGCGTGGCTGATAAGTACAAGGAGGCATTCAATAGCGAAAGTTAGGGGCTTCAAGTACGAGTACAATTTCACAAGGCTAAGAAAATCCATTTGGCCTCTCAAGTTCTGGTAGAATTGGGGGTCGTGCAAACCCATTCTCTTTCTCGTTCTGTGGTGGAATTGAGGGTTGTCGATACACTGTGGTGGAATTGAGGGTTATCGACAACCCTCAATTCCACCACAGAACGAGAGAGAGAATGGGTTTGCACGACCCCCCAATTCTACCACAACTTGAGAGGCCAAATGAGGGTCAAATATGTCAAATCCACACAATGAGGGTCAAATATGTCAAAACCAAATCAATAACATGAAAATATGAAGATCAAGAAGCAAAAGTGCTAGAAATAAGAGTTTTGGCTCAAGAACACTAAAAAACTTCAAATCATCATATCTCGCTAATTTCTTGGCCAAATTTGACAATCTACATATGCAAATCGATGGGCTCGACTCAAGGAATCCAAATATGTAATCTGATCGTAAAAATTCCAATGCTACAGGCATGAAACCCAATGCTACAGTAACTCCAAAATGATATTTTTGGTAATTTTGAATAAGGATGGATGGAAATGAATCCTATTGAATCAACAAGTTTGACTCTGATACCAAATTTATAATTTATCCCGTAGACCGATTACTTGTTGAAGACAATATCCGGATTCAAATGGACAAGGATGAAAACTAAAGATGAAGAACAACAAAATTAAAAAGGATAATGAAGCCTATGGACAAAGGGGAACCAAACTTACCAAGGGACTTGAATAAATCAAGACAAATGGTCTCCTTCGATTGCATCATCCATTAGTGCCATTGAAACTAGCTTCTTGAATCAATGGTGTGAGGTTCCAAAGGAAGATCTCACAATAAGGTTGAGAGCACTTGGTTGAGAGCTCTCAAAATGACTTTGAATTCAAAAGAATAATTTTTCATTCAAATGCAAAGTGACTTACAAAGATGGGGGAGGCCACTATATATAGGTGGCCAAAACCCTAACCCTAATACAAGAGTTAAACAAGGAAAAATAATAAAAGTAGCCAAAATACATAACTGATGCGGTCTAATGCATCGATGCGATTTACAAGGGAAAGACCGCCTCGATGCGAAAGGAAGAAATAAAGCAAGAAAAATGAGGCGAGGCAAACTCTGGAGGCGATGCGGTGCAATCGATGCGGTCTAAGATAGACCGCCTCACGGAGACCGCATCGAGTTGATGGCTTCTCATCGAGTTGATGGCTTCTCCTCCTTTGAGGCCTAGACCGCATCGAGGGGATCGCCTCGAGGTGTCTGGACTTCTCTTCTGGGATTCGAGGCGGTGCGAACTAGTCGATGTGGTTGCAAGCCGACCGCTTCGAGGAGACCGCCTCCTCTGGAACACTTCAGCTTGACAAGGGGCGATGCGGTCTAGTCGTCTAGACGATGCGGTCTAGACCGCATCGAGGTGACCGCCTCGACTTTGTAGACTTGAAATTCTTCTAAGGCATTTAAGGTCGATGCGGTTTGAGGTAGTGGTGCGGTCTAAGGGTAGGCCGCCTCGAATGATGTAGACCGCATCGAACCACCATGGTTCGCACCAAGACTTTTCTACTCCGACCTCCTTGCTTCCGATCGGGTCCACTGGTCGCCACTGTTCCGGCGGTTGACCGACCGTTGACAGATGAATTTTCCGGCGACCTCCGACCAAATTCCGGTGAGGTCCCGGCGACGGCGGTTGACTCCGGTGATAGTGGCGTTGACCGTGGGCCCTCCTTGTTGACCTCTTTATTCTAATTTTATCTGTAATTGCATCTAGATGTCATTCTCCTTCGGGTTCAGTTCAGCAAGGTGGGACCCATGTTACTGGGCCCCGGGTCTGTCTAGTCCGGATGGAATTCAAGCAGCAGCTTTAATCCCTTGCTCTTCTCCAGCTCCATTTTATCAGCTTCATCGTAAAAGTACTTGGAGACTGCACTGTGAATTTCTTGATCCGCTGCTTGGACACGGGTCCTTCCGGGAATGTTGGAATCATCAGTCCAGTTGTTTTTCCGGCTACGCCACATACCGAAGACATAATAAAATTCCCCAGGCTTCAGCCATGGAAGCATGTCTTCAGCCTCCTATTGCTCATACTCCTCCTATCCAATCTGCATTGGAATCTCGAAGTAAACATCCGTCACAATTATATTGATTTTAATCCAGTCAACTTCCAGTTTTTCCCACCTAACTCTATATAGCATCTCCAGTACTTGGCCGTTTTGGTGAATAAATCACACATGTTTTCAATGAAGCTTGAGTGCTTCTTTCTGATCTTTCATTGCAACGATCTCCAATCCGCTTGTTCACCTCCAAAAATCTCTCTGATCTGTTTTCCAAGTATACCATAGACTAATACCAAAGAGAGAAGTACTGGTTTCTCCTATCTTTGTGCATCTCATCAAAAAAATCCAGGATTGGAGATTATCGGGCCAAAATTTCAGGATTGGACCAATACCAATTTGAAACCAGATACTCGATGATTGCGGACAGTCTCGAAGGGCATGGAGAGTGGTCTCATCAGATCCACAAAGCTCGCAACAGGGAGAAGATCGATGAGATCTATCTACAAACTCTCTCAGTTGCCGTTAGGATTTTATTGTGAAAGACTAACCAGATAAAACTAGGAACCATTTCCAAAGGACGTTCCAGTGCTTGTTTCCTAGATCTTGCTTCGGTTAGATTCCAGCTTTTCCCTGATCCTTTCTAGGGTGAATATGCCATGAGGGGAAGGGTTCCAAAAGGGAAGATCAGCGCCTGCATTGTCCAGGGGAGGGGGAACTGATGTGATCATTCGAACAGCACCGGAAGGAGTAAAGCATCTATCGCATCCAAGTTCCATCTTTGATTGCCGACCAAAGTGAAGACCTTTCTGTCTGCTTCTGCTGAGCATGATCAGTAGTGACTTTATCCTGCAAAGAAAATTCAATATTAAGCCACCTATCTTTCCAGAATAAGATTTCCTTACAATTGCCAATACGCCAACAAACATGTTGAATAAAGGTGTCCCAGACTAACATGAGGTCTTAGCAATATGGGATAAGGTTTACGGGTTTTTCTTGAACTTATGGTTCTGCCACCCATAGCGGATCTTCATTAGAGCATCCACATCGCAACCAAAAAGAAGCAATTAATATTTCTGATCGTGTTGGAAGTCAGATGAATTAAGTATAGCAATATGACAATTCAATTCAAAGAGGACCAACAGTTTGAGTTCAATAGTTTGAACGAATTAATTGGTGGGACCCACACCGGTAATGTGAATTTTTTCTGTAAAATGTAAATGGGCCCCACTATAAATATCGAGCTCACAAATAAATACTTCCTCCATTTTTTAAAATTGAAATAGGCCCACAGTGCACGCAGTTCAATGCACATTTTTAATTATTTATAACTCAAGTTCGGTACAAGCAAAAATTCTAAAAGTTCAGTATTTAAAAACTACTCGACGAGATGAATCTAACAAGATCCCACTTGCCTATATTTTAACTTGTATAAGTATGATAAAATTTTAAGTCAAAGTGAAAGTGTGAACAGTACCAAATTTCCAAACATTCCAACCATTCAAAACCGGAGGGAGTAGTTTTTTCTTTTTTTCAAAACCGTTTTTTATTTTTATATAAAATTAAATGAAATTAAGTACACAATTTTTTTATACTGTTGGAGGTGCCAAAAATCGGACCGTCCAAGGACCTTTTTCTCTTCAAGGGAAGCGGCCGGAAAAGGATCAAACCGGCTTGGGTTCGAATTAGACTTAGAGAGAATGCGCCCATAAAATAGTAAACTATCGATTGAATAAGCCGGGTGGTTGAAACAATAGTTGGCCGACCTATTGGGAAGAAAATCGGCCCCAAGAAATTGCAACCATTGACTTATCTCAAATTAATATGAATAAATCCATTCCTTTGGCGCGGGCCCTACCATATCAATTCATATCTCATTTTCTCATTCTGGAACGCAATTAGAGTTATCTTTTTTCCAATAAGAACCAATCATTCCAGAAACAACCATCTGATTTGAATTACAACAGAATATCAAGGAAATGATACAGATCTAGAATTATCGTATATTCTCAACTAACCGAATATGCGACCAGAACGCAGGAAGTGCGATCAATTGGGAATTTTTGATAATCAAGCGTGATACCCGTGCTCTTGGCGTGAATCCACCAGACTTGAATATGCCTTAGATCTTGAATGCGCAGGAAGTCCAAATCTCATGGATCTCTCTATAATCGAACGGATACACACCATCAAGGAATTTGGAACAATGAATTTACCGTCGACCAAGGGGAAGTGGCTAATTCATTTAGAATTGAGCTAACTAAACTAGGAAAGCTGTAAAGGGAAAGCTGTAAAGGAAAGCAATAAATGTACTGAAAAGTAAAATACAAAGATAGAGTAAATTGGGGGTTGACCAAGAGGTAGCTTTTCTTCTCCATGAGTTGGGGTATTTATAGATGTCTTGAGAAAATAACTCCCCCTTTGATAAGATAACCGCTCCTCTGAAAATAACTTCTCTTCCGACCTATGCCTCTGTAACTGACCCATCTTTCATTTTTCAGCCGAAATCAGACGTATGGCTTTTCAGCCGAATCTGGATTAATTTTTCTGCCGAGTTCGGCCTATGGATTTTCAGCTGAATTCATACCCAAATCAACCCGGTTCATCAAATGGCTTTTCTGCCGAATCCGGCCCATGTCTCCATGATCGAGTTCCTTCCTTTTCCTCATTTTGGCCGGCTTGATTGGATGGTCCCAACAGATGCCCCCGTACTTGGTTTGAATACTCCAAAGTATGAGAACTAAGTAATTTTTTCATCCAGTCGACTTACCTCTTCTGGATTCTGAATAAGCCGAGCTGGCCCATCAAAACATAGCTAGGCACAAATCTCGGCTAATTAACAGCATTTGTGATGTACTATTTATCATTTGGCCATCACCACATTTTCCATTGAGTAATTATCTGATATTGGTTTGGGACTTTCCAGGAAACCGGCTCATCTTCAACAATTCAATTCTGAACTTTGAATAATCAAAAGATTAGTAATCAATGACCACTTTCTCATATGAATTTCCAGGCTTGAGCATTTTGTCTTGTCTCTCCAAATGTTATTTCGTAAATCCATTTTCTTCCAATTCTTCTCTCACTTCAGCCGAGATGGCAATAATATGTTTTTTTTCGCTCGAAGTACCCGCAAACATTTCTCTTTATGAATTCTTGAATTCCGCTGGTATGGCCTCATCATTCCTGCATCTATTTCTTATTTCCATCGAGCTATCGCACTGTACATATTCTAAAGAATGACTTAGTCAAGCTCTCATTTATTTCTCGAATGATACCAATGCCTGGACTCTCTGGATGTCGCAAGCTTACTCAGTTAGTCACCGCTATCACAGCTGCTTTCTCGGTCAACGGCCGACACAAATCTTTTTTCTGACGCTGCTGTCCATCGCACGGTGGTGACTTGATTCCTCAATTGCATCAATGAACATGACGTCACTACCATTTCCTGTATGATATTTCTGGATGCTTGGAATCGGCTGTAAAAACGTCTTGATCTGATTCTTTGCTCGAGTGTCATCCGTTCTATTACAATACCACACGAACTTGTTCTATCAAATCTGATTCTCAGCTTGTCACGCAATGGCCCATCCAT
Source organism: Hygrophila difformis (assembly GCA_030278955.1). NCBI lineage: Eukaryota > Viridiplantae > Streptophyta > Magnoliopsida > Lamiales > Acanthaceae > Hygrophila > Hygrophila difformis. The sequence continues at coordinate 22,282,168 of JAOANR010000014.1, forward strand.
CGAGCTCATGAACACTTATTTTCAGAATAAGCTCATCTGAATGACCCGATTGGTTTGTGGACTCGTCCTAAGCACCACACTCGGCCGATCAGGGCGAACACTTTCATCCGTTGCCAGGTTTCTATCATTTGGCGTTGGTTGATTCCAAATTGCATGGCCAAAATTTAGTCTCCATTCCGGATGCTTCAAATCACTGTTTCATCTGACCTATTCGTCCGTCGTCTTCCTCTTTTTCCTTGAACTAATGAATCCACATGCGGAACACATCTCACAAACTAGTTAGTTAGTCCTTGTTGACTTCCAGGTAACTAAATCCAATGTGCTTAATATATCAAGCACTACAGATCATTAAATCTTTTATCTCGCATTGTTCCACATGATCGTTGCTCGCCCTCAAAATTAATATTTTAATGACTTCCTCTTTCGGCCGAATTACTCTGCCGAAACGATATCACAAGTTCCGCACTGCCCCTGGCTGATCTGCCATTCCTAATCGCCGTATTTGGTCCAAACTAATTTTGGGATGGCACTCTTCAAATTTCTTCAAGTGGGACCTGATCAATATAGATCCCAATAATACCTCTCCTGAGTAGGCTTATCTCCAAATAATAGCTTGTAAATCCAATATCTCAATCACTAATTTCGTCTGAATATTTCAACCCTAAAGTTGACACCTCTACATCCACTATCAGTCTACTTCCATCAGCCTGCAGGTAGTGTTCTATCCATTAATTCCATCAATTCAACCCGTCGTCAAATTCTTGCTCTTCTGCCTCAGCCGAAATAGTCCGCCAGACAAAAATTTATCAACTTTTCTTCTTTCATCCTGGGGCTGTCGATTTTGCTGCACCGCCTGAATTTCGGCCAACACTCTATCTCAATATCGCGTTGTCACCTCAGCCCTCAAGATATTAGACTCAACTTATGGGTCCTTTCGGGCATCTAAGTGATTCATGATTGTTTCAGCCGAAACCCTTTTTGCCAATCGTCCGGTTTCAATCGTCAGCCGAGAGATGCAATCAACATAGTTTCAGACTTTGACCACACGATACCATCAGCCCAATTTCAGACGTCAGCCGATGGTGCAATCAACCATATCTCAGATGTCGGCCGAGTAGTCCAATTAATTGAGTACCTTAAATTCAGACCATCGCATTGGGCCATCCGATTGGCCTGGATGAACTTAGATGTCTTCTACTCCATAAGACGAGTTATTCAGTGCTGGAATGTTGCCTGATATAAACAACTTTTGGCAAAAAAAACTACAACCTTGATGTAATTTCTCTCATCCGAAAGTCGTGATTAACTCAAGTGCACTAGGCCACCAAATCATTCCTCGTTGGCCTTCTTATTCATCTTTTAGCTCTTGATCACTTGATATTGTGTTTCCTATCAGCTCGGCCGAAAAGATGAACATCAATCCAGATTTTTCGGCCGAGAGGGCATAGATCAACCTGTGATTTATTCTCATAACTCCCAATGAAACTGCAACATTCCAATATGCGTCATTACTCCAATTAATAAAGTGTTAATTCACTCTCTGGCACTTTAGTAGATATATCCACATTCATTCCTTTACTCTAGATCTCTAGAATAATTCTTCTCGCTAGGCCGTGAATTGGCCTGGATCAACTAAATCACTTCATCCTCCTTTGTTGGCTTTTATTAATAGTCCGGGTGTACCCTCAGAGCGGGTTTGCCATTCCCAGTCGGCCACACTCGGCCCGAACTTATTTCAGGGATGGCAATCTTCAAAGCATCTTGAAGCTAGTTTGCCAGTTATGCTCAATACAATTCCATTGATGTTATACTCAATCGACCCAGATGCTCGGCCGAAGATTTGTAAGTTTCTCATGTCCTGATGCCATACTGAACTTGGTATTTTCTTGAAGTCTGATCAATTCCAAATGCTTTCAATTCGTCTTGGCATGAATAGTTCAAAGTGGAATAACCTCCACAACATCTCAGCCAATGTTATCAGGCATTGCTTACAAAGACCTGAAGCATCTTACGACTATCACAATTGCTGGTTGCTGCTCTGAATTCCGTATCGCTTTTGCCGGCAACAGTATTAGAGACACCACCTTTTAGTTGATGCTTCAATCATCACTTGGATTTTCAGCCGAATATACCCAATAGTGAAATATATATATCGGCCGCTGACCCCAACTAGTTGGCCTTCAGAGATGCGATGTAATAATGCTTTAATTTCAGATGTACCTTTTTTCATGAAATTGGAGCAGTAAACAAGATTCTATGTTCTTAATATCACCAGACTTCGGATACTTCCTGTTGGGGCCACAAAGGATAGTGGGCCACGGAGAGAAGAATTGGGCCATAAAAGATGGGCCGAAAAGAGACTTTCAAAGAAGATCGAGTTGGAGATCCATTGGGCCGAAGAATGAAAAGAGAACGATCCAGAGCAGCAGAAGAAGCCCGAAAGGAAGAAAGCTTCAGAGGGAAGGATTTCGGCCGAAATAACATCAATTCAGCCGATTGAAGTAAAACAGTGGAATCGGCTTAAGGGAATCGGCCGGAGAACGGTTATTTCAGCTCCGGCTATAAATAGGGGTCGACATACACAAAATCGGAGAGATCAATCCAACCCCCAAATTCCTTTTATCAAATTTAATTCCTTGTTATCTTTACTGCTTTCTTTACAGCTTTCCTTTACAGCTTTCCTTAGAATCTAGCTTCGTTTGTAGCGGTTACCTTTTCCAAATCCACCGTTGTTTCTTAGCAACTGGTAGTTTGGTTCCTTGTTTTTGGTGAATTCCGCCGTTGTTTCTTAACAACAGGTAGATTCTCCATTGTATCTTGTTGTTTTCGATCAATTCAAAGAAGATTCAGTCAATTGTGGGCGCATTATTGTTAATCCGGACCCGTAATCGGTTTGATCCTTTTCCGATAGCCTCCCTTGAGGAGAAAAAGGTCATTGGCTCAACCCAAGCCAAACAGTGGCACGCCCAGTGGGACGCGAAATGGCATTCGAACAAGCAACTCCAGCGGTAAACACGGCGGCGAGGACTGATTTGCCGCCGATTCAGGAAGAACGCGCAGCAGAAGCCGGAGAATTCCCCCCAGGGTTCCCCGGACCATCACACTTCCACAATCAGGAGTTTTCAAACGATGATTTAACCCCGCGATTCCGAGATCAGGTTCAATTTATGGTGGAGGCGGCGGTTACTAATTCGGTTCGCCAGATTGAAGGAAATATCCTGGCAGCGATGCCAGCTATGTTCAGAGCCGAAATAGCGAGGAATATGTATCCGATGGGAACGCAGCAAGCTCCAGTGGCGCAAAATCCACCACCTGCGATGCAAAATCCTCATAATTTTCAACAGCAGGCCTTTCGGCCGCCAGGAGGGCACGGAGCTCGGCCTTTTGTTCCTCCGCAGCAAAGGTACGATCAGCAACAGAATCAACCGCCTCAACCAGCTGTTCAACCACCTGCTCCAGTGGTTCAACAACAATACGCACCACATCAGCAGAATCCACCACAACTGGTTGACAGGGAGTTAATTGCTGAGATTATTCGTACTCAGTTTGGAAATATCATCGGCCAGGAGAATAGGCCGATGTACCGGAAGCCTTATCCGGATTACATTGAGGAGCAGTATCCACTGCCTAGAGGGGTAAAGGTTCCAGATTTTAACACTTTTTCTGGAGAAGTCGGCCGCTCTACAATTGAGCATATTGGCCGATTTACAGCTCAATGTACCAGAATCGCGCAAAATGATTTTCACAAGATGATATTGTTCAGCTTGTCGTTAACTGGTCCAGCATTTGAGTGGTATATCAATTTGCCAGTGGGATCGGTCAATACATGGGTCGAGATGGAGCGGTTATTCCATGACCGATTCTATAATACCAGTCCTGAAGTTTCGGTAGTTGATCTGACGTCAACCAAACAGAAGGCGTCCGAATCAGTTACTGAATTCATTGAAAGGTTTTATGCAGTGAAGGCTCAGATGAAAACAATGCTACCTGAGCATGAATATATTCAAATCCTGAAACAGAATTTGAAGTTTGCTATCAAGGACAGATTGATGGTAACAAGACCAAGGACTGTGGCCGAATTAACGGCTGAAGCTATAAGGATGGAGACTTATTTGGCAGAACAAGCGGCTTTCAAATCAAGCCGAATTCAAAGTGGAAGATCACAACCTATCCAGTCAGCTGCCTCATTTGCTGAGTCTCTGGATAGATGTGAAGTCCATGAAGAGTACAACACGGATGACGTTCCCGCATTAGCCGAAGTTGCAAGGGCAGAATTAATCATAAAAAAGCCTATGACTTGTCCAGCACTTCGGCCAGCCAGAGGCAAGGAGAAAGAAGGAGGAGATGAATCTCAAAGGTTTTACTCTTTCGATTTGTCACAAATGGACGAAATATTTGATTATTGCCAGAAGAGCGGATTGCTGGAGTTTAAAGGAAACCATCCACAGCCTACCAAGGATCAGTTGGAAGCCGGATGGTGCAGATTCCATGGATCAGCTACTCATTCCACGGCGGTTTGTGGACATTTTAGGAAGCTGATTCAGAAGCATGTCGATGATGGGAAGCTGAAGTTCCCAGATAGGCTTATGGCGATCGATAAGAATCCATTCCCTGTTGCCAACATGGTGATGGTGCATCCCGACCAGAATAGATCTGTGCATGACCGATTGGGGGATTCAAACATCATCTAGCAAGAGTTCTGTGCACGATCGGCTTGGAGATCGGCCATCGGCTCAGAAGTCAGGAGTATGGAAAAGATTAGGATCTCCGAAGGGAAAATAGAAAGTTACAGATGTTTTTGACCGATTGGAGAATTATGAGGTAAAGGAGTGGATCAAGCAATCGGAGAAACATCAGGAGATCGAGATCGGAGATAAGAGCGAGAGGCCAACGTTGAAAATCATAACTAACGGTTGGGATTCTGAGATGAAGCTAACAGCTGATAAAAGAAATGGGAAGACAGTAATCCAGATTACTGTCCCCGAAGAAGCTGTTTCCCCAAAAATGAAGAGGTTCAGAAGGCCGCCCGCAAATACTCAGGTGGGCCAATGGGTGCAAAATTCCCCGAAGGCGAGGCATTTCGGCCAACACCGATTTGAAAAATGCAGCCTGGAGGGTAGAAAACAAGAAGGTCCCAAAGGGGAAGGGATCCTATCGGACTTACAAACGAAGAATGCAACGGCTTAAAGCAGCTGCTGCATATGAAGAAGAGGAGTATGAGATGATGCACATGGAAGGAGACTTTCCAGATGACTGTTCTTCGGACGAAGGAAGAATTCTGGATAAAGTATTTTCGGCTAGGATGAAGACAGCCGAAGGGAAGAAAGAGAAGCAGCCGAAAGAAGAACGAGATCGAATGAAAAACAAGACCGAATTTCGGCCAAAAACAGCTCAGATAAAGACTGAAAGTGAGCAGCCGAAATCAAAAGAAGAATGGAAGCTTAGACCAGTCCGAACCAGGAAATGGAAACCAAAGACAACTATCATCCCGAATAACGATTCACTCCCTGTCGGGCAGTTTAAGTTCGACTTTGGGTCTAGCGCGAATATGGTGACGGTAACCACAGAAGAAAAGGAGGAATACTGGTCGGATTCTGAACCAGCTGTGGTTTTCTGTCAGAAGGAAGGGGAATACTATGGTGATGAAGAACCTATAGTGGATTTTTGTTTCGATAAACTTGAGGTATTTCGGCCGGAAGCCGAAATAGATAAATCAATTGAAGAAGGATATAAAGCATTTGTTCCAGAAGCTCAACCAGGCACGATTTTGCCTCCAACTGCGAAAATGTCTCAGCATGTGAGGCCTTTATACGTCAGAGGTTGGGTCAATGGAAGACCACTCAGAAGAATGTTTATCGACGGCGGAGCCACTGTTAATATCTTGCCGTTATCCACATTGACAAAGATAGGCCGTTCGAAGGAAGATCTTCTCCCTACACACGGATGAAAGTATTGAGTTTTGTGGGAGCTCAAACCGCGGCCGAAGGATGTATTCTAGTGGACGTAACGGTCGGAACGATCTCGATTCCGACCATGTTTTTTGTGGTAGATGCAGAAGTCCCGTATGCGGCCCTACTAGGCCGATGCTGGATTCATACATCCCGATGTTTGCCGTCAACGCTGCACCAGAAAGTATGGTTCTGGAAAAAGGATGACACAGTTGAAGAAGTGGAAGGAGACCAACCTCCGCTTCCAGTCAGCTCAGCGGGCCGAATTGATGCGGTGTTATATGAAGAGCCCATACAACCATTCTTGGCAGTGGTTGGGGATCGGTACCCGCAGGTGGTCGAGTGTGATTGGACAGATTTGGGGTTTGAGATCAGATATCAGGCCAATGAACGGCCAGTCGAAAAAGAAAGTAAATGATGGATGCACAACCGGATCAAGCGATCGAGTTTGAATCGGCCGAACTCGGAGTTTCAGACGACAAAGCAGGATGGAGCGACTTAATAGATGCAATTCCAAAACGAACACCGGATTTCAAAGCTCAAGACCCCTTGAAAATGGTCAATGTTGGTACAGACGAGCACCCGAGGGAGATCCCGTTGAGTGCAAATTTAGAACAGCAGATGACAAGCCGATTCAAGGAGGTCCTAATCAAGTTCAAGGATTGTTTCGCATGGGACTATACAGAGATGCCAGGATTGGAGCGATCGATTGTGGAGCACAGATTGCCTATCAAAGAAGGGTTCAGGCCGCATAAACAGCCGGCCAGGAGGGCTGCGCCCGAAATAGTTCCTAGAATAAAAGAGAAAATAGAAAAATTATTAGCGGCCGGGTTTGTGAGGCCAGCTAAATATGTAGAGTGGTTATCGAATATTGTTCTTGTAATAAAAAAGAATGGGAAGTTGAGAGTTTGCATCGATTTCAGAAATCTTAATATAGCCACTCCTAAAGATGAGTATATGATGCCTATTGTTGACTTGTTGATTGATTCGGCCGCAAAACAGGGAATGTTGTCCTTCATGGATGGATATTCAGGATACAACCAAATTTTTATGGCCGAAGAAGATATTCACAAGACTGCATTTCGGTGCCCTGGTGCTATAGGGATATACGAATGGGTAGTAATGCCATTCGGTTTGAAGAATGCAGGAGCTACATACCAGAGAGCCATGAACTATGTTTTCCATGACCTCATAGGGGATTGTGTTGAAGTTTATATCGACGACGTCATGGTCAGATCCAAAGATATCGAAAGCCACTTGAACGATTTGCGAAAGGTGTTCATGAGGATGAGGCTGCACGGAGTCAAGATGAATCCAGCCAAGTGTGCTTTCGGAGTACAGGCAGGAAATTTTCTCGGGTTCCTGGTACATAACAAAGGTATAGAAGTTGACGCGAAGAAGACCAGGGCCATTCAAGAAGCCAAACCTCCACATGATAAGAAGAGTTTGCAGAAATTTCTCGGAAAGATCGGTTTCTTGAGACGATTCTTAGCAAATGCAGCTGGAAAGTCGAGACCACTAACCGATTTATTGAGGTTGAAGAAGGAAGAGGAGTTCAAATGGGGAGTCGACCAACAAAAAGCCTTCGAACAGTTAAAACAGGATTTGATGAATCCACCTGTGTTGGTCCCTCCGATTTTAGGACGGCCATTGAAGTTGTATATAGCAGCGGCCGAAGAATCTATCGGAGCATTATTGGCACAAGAAGACGATGAAGGAAGGGATCGGGCGATTTACTATCTTAGCCGAATCCTAAGGGACGCCGAAGTAAGGTACTCGCCGATTCATAAATTATGTTTAAGTCTTTATCATGCATGCCAGAAATTAGAGTATTATATTCAACCGAGGCAAGTGATAGTGGTGGCTTCGGTTGACATAGTCAAGATTATGATGAATGATCCGGTCAGTAGCCGAAGAATGGCCAAATGGGCCATGAAATTAAATGCATATGATTTGAGATATCAACCTTTGAGGGCTATGAAAGGACAGATTGTAGCCGATTTTCTGGCTGATCATGCGATACATCCGATGACGGATGACATCGATCATCAAGATCGGCCGAAAGAAGTCGGTGAGATAGGAATTATATACTTGCAACCATGGGTGATGATGTTTGATGGTTCTAAAGCCGCTTCAGGAGTCGGAGCAGGGTTTACCCTACAAACACCAGAGGGCAATGTATATAAGTATTTCGTGCAATTGCCAGAGTCATATACGAATAACCAAGCTGAATACAAAGCGTTGATTTCGGGATTACAACGGTTGATAGAAGAAGGAGTCAGAGCAATCATTATCAGAGGGGACTCACAAGTAGTTGTTCAGCAATTATTAGGCGATTTTTCGGTTAAGAGTTCTCAGTTGATTAGATTGTACGAAGAAGCGGTTAGTTTGTTAGAAGAATTCGATGAGGTATATATTGAATATATCACAAGGGAAAAGAACGAAGTAGCCAATGAATTGGCTCAACACGCAGCTAGATATCGGCTAATGCCGATAGCAGGAAATGTGGAAGTACATTTGGCCGAAACAGAGAAGGCCGAATGGATAAAGAAGATAGCACAGACACTAGAAGATCCTTCGGAGGCTAATCCAGCTGAAAAGCGGAAAGCAATGGATTATGTCATAATAGGAGGATTATTATTCAAGCGTGCTATTGATGGAGTATTGCTCAGATGTGTCGGAGAAGAAGACGCCAAAAGGGTGATGGGAGAGGTTCATGAAGGAATATGTGGCGCACATCGGGCAGAAAAATCGATGAAGTGGAGTATTATTCGTCTGGGATATTATTGGCCGAATATGGGTATTGATTGTGAAAAATATGCGAGAGGATGCAGCGAATGTCAGAAACATGGGCCGATTCAGAAGTTACCGGCCGAAGAATTACACATAATGATCAAACCATGGCCGTTTCGAGGATGGGCCATGGACATCATAGGAAAAGTTCATCCCTCTTCGTCTAAAAGACATGAGTTCGTGCTAGTGGCAACAGATTATTTCATGAAATGGGCCGAAGCTCAGGCGTATGTCAGTATTTCACAAGAAGAGGTGATCGAGTTTATCAAGAGACAATTGATTTATAGATTCGGGATCCCACAGACGATTCTAAGAGATAGAGGAACTGTATTTGTGGGAGAAAAAGTCAAGGCCTTTGCAGATGAATACGGAATAAAAATCGTGCATTCGTCACCATATTACCCACAAGGAAATGGACAAGCAGAGGCCACAAACAAACAGCTAATAGGAATTATAAAGAAAATGATCGAAGACCAACCAAGAAAGTGGCATGAAAAGCTGTCAGAGGCATTATGGGCTTATCGAAATGCTAAAACTTCAGCCACTGGGTTTACACCATTTCGGCTGACTTATGGAATGGACGCAGTGTTGCCAGCCGAAATAACAGTGCCGACTTTGAGAACAAACCAAGCGGATTCAATGTCGGCCGAACAGTACGATTGTGCGATGAAAGATGAGTTATTGGAAATTAACTCCAATCGGATGCAAGCCTTTGAGAATTTGCAGAAAAACAAAGATGTTGTGGCCGATTGGTACAATAAGCGAATTCGTCTTAAGCGGTTTGAAGTTGGAGACTTAGTTTGGAAAGTTATATGGCCACCCAAGCAGAAGGATGGCCGATTAGGTAAGTGGAGTCCCAATTGGGAGGGACCATTTATTGTTCATACCAAATTACCAAATGGAGCATATATGTTGGTGGACGAAAATGGTGAGCAGATGTCAAATTCAGTAAATGCAAGATACATGAAGAAATATTATCCATCAGTTTGGGATTAAACGATAAGTAAGCAGAAAGTAAAGATTTTATTGCGTAAACAAGTATTACAGAAACGGTACTACTTCGGCCGAAGACGGCGTCGATAGTCCGAAATTACAATATACAAGGGAAACGTCCTGGGCTAAAACGGCTAGGAAGAAGCGGAGGCCAGTGGGATCTGAAGTGGTAGATGTCCAACATTCATTCCCAAGCCCAAATTCTTCTGGCCGGCAAGAGAAGAGATGGTTGTGCCAATAAAGCCAACTCCCAGACCAGGAAGAAGAAAATTTTTATCTGCTCCAGCAAGGACACCCCCTTCTTAGCATTGAAGATAGGGATGAGGTTCGAGGGGTATGCCCTTCGGAGCTGAGAAGATAGTTCGGTCCCATAGAAAGACGCGATTATTATTCGACCGCCCAAGACTTTGGGACCGATATTAGTAGGATTACGACAGGTCACAGAAATATGAAGAAATAGAGCAGAGCTCGAGTATGACCGTCGGAATACATGTTGAGAAAAGTGTTGAAAGTTCCCAATTCATATGAGGGTAATGGTAAAAGGATTAGCTGAACTCGCACTGCATATAAGGAGAGCTTTCGGGTTATAAATAAAGGATCAACCAAAGAGCTAGCGGGCCAAGGAGGCCAGGGAGGAGAAGAGATTAAAAGCATCAGGGTATTCATGATTGGTATTTGCGAGATTATGAGACGAGAAGAGAATAAGAGTTGGTATTTATAGAGAGAAATGAAGGGGATGTCATTTATAGCAAAAAATGGAAACGTAAAGAGAAAAGCATTGATTACGGATGAGACGTTTTAAGAATCCCAATAAAGCTGCAGAAGATAATATTGTATCAGAGAATATCCCTGGGAACACGGAAGAAACAGGCGAAACAAATCTGCAAAAAGACAAATCTTTGATAATAGGCCGATCAAGTATACAAGGTGGATCGGCCGAAATAAAAGCCAGAAATACAATAAGGGGGATGTCATTACATTCAAAAAACAACAACAACAAAGTTCAATCTCCGCTCAAATCATAAGCAATGTCTTCGCCGAAATCACTGATAGGGGGAGCGGCCGAATTACGAACAGAAGTTGGATCCAATACTGATTGGAACTCCTGATACGATCGAGCTTCAGCTTCGGCCGAAACCAGAGGATCATCGGGTTGGGACGAGAAAAGCTTGTCGGTAGTGTCTTGGAAAGGATCACACTGAGCATCTAAGAAGAGAAATCAAAAGAGAAGGGAAACATAATCATCGTATATCATCAAGACCAAAAGAACAAATTAAATATTACCGGAATTCCTTGGATTATCCCCTGAAGGAGGATTGACGAAAAGGTTATCGGAAACCGTCGAAGTATTTGGCACAGGAGGAAGTGGAACCGCGACAGAACGAATCTGATCAAGCGCCTTCTGAGTGTTTGACCATAAACCACGAAAAACGCCAAGGACATTGTCACTGAAGGATAACCTCAAAGTAAGATAGTCCGTTTTCTCTTTGAGACTGACGAGTTTATCCCTCGGAGCCTGAGCAGATTTGTGGAGCTGCTTTACAAGTCCTTGCAAGTGAGCCGATTCTTGGTCAACTTCGGCTAAGGCATTCTTCACGCCTTGTGCCTCATGTTGAAGTCGGCTGATTTCGGAATCAATGGTGGAGAGACGATTCAAATAGTTGGATCTGAGGCCATCATTGGCCGATAACTGGCTCATATAAGAGTGATAATCAGAAGCATGCTTGTCAAATTCCGCCCTGTGAAGGGTAAGAGAAGCCTGCTCGTCTTCAAGTGTTCTGCGAATGGCCAAGAGGCTCGGAAGTTCCAAGTCTATCCGTAAGAGACATGTGAACATTGCATCGACGATATCTGATAGACCGGAGACCAGAAGATCTTGAGGAAAAGCTTGCCTGATATATGAGAGAAGCAAAAGGATAGGCTTGGTTTGGTTTGGACGGAGAAGGCGTCGATTGTTCAGAAATCAAGCATTCTAGCTTATCCAAGCAGGCTTTGAAAGAACGAGGAAATTCTGATGAAGAGGAAACAAATGAAAGGGAAAAGAAGTCATCCAGAATATCCGTATCCGGGAAAGGTGAAGGAGGATTAACGTTACCAACGGCTAATTCTCCCAGCCGAGTATGGACAGGAGAGGGGTTAGGAATAGAGGCAATAGAAGAAGAGGGAAGAGCAACTGCTAGAGAAGTAGTCGAATTGGGAACAGTCGAATCAGTGTTGTCACCCTCAGGTACTCGAGAAGTCAATCCTGGTCCCATATCGGCCGAAGAAACAGGAGTTATACTAGAAGTAACGGCCGGGTTCTCATCAATAGGATCAAGGGCCGTAGATGAGGGATTAGGTGACTCGGAAGGGCCAGAAGAAACGGTAACTCGGGGAGCCTAGAAGAAAAGGAAATAAATGTTAAGGAGATGATAGTAAACAAGGGGGAAAAGATAGAGGAAAAGATCGGTAGGAAACCTGATCAGCAGACGAGGCCGAGCTAGGAAGAGGCGAACGAGTCGAACGTTGCAGCGTCTTAGGTGCAGGTTCTTTTTTCGACTTCCCTGAACCGGAAGCAGCACGTTTTCGTTTTCCGGAAGTAGCGGGAGCAGACGAAATACGCGGACGAGATGGAAAAGACGAGACATCATCCAAAGCAGCCCCTGCAAAGCAAAAAAAAAAAAGGGAAAAAAATCTGAGAAAGATACACGACACACAATAGAAGAAATCAGAAAGACTTACTAAGTAAGGGGAGTAGAGGGTCATCCTCTTGACAAGAGCAGGAGTAATCAGGGGCTGAACCAACAACCGAAAACATCATAATACCTGGAAAGCCGCGAAAAATAAGGAGGCTCTGCAAGTTAGTGCCGAAATTAGCGTAAGAAAGAGCTTTCTCCCACCAGGCATCGAAACGCTTGGTCGAAAGACCAGGACGGATGTCAAGAGAACGAACTTCAAAGTTGCAAATCCGAAGAGCCCATATACGACAGAGATTTCGGCTATTCTCAGAGCCGAATCCTTTGAAGGATTTGCTGTATCGATTTGGGTCTCCATAGAGAGGAATGACCACATCCTGAACAAAGCCAAATTGACGGTTGACTAAATGAGGATTGTAAACCTCAGAAGGGATAGGATGGTCAGGGGCAACAAACTACGAGCAATTAAAAACGTGACGAGGAATGATACAAGCATTCCAGACTTGAGCAAACGCCTTCGGAAGGGGTCTACCAAAAGGGGGAGTGTTGATAGCCGAAACCCAACTATCCGGAGCACCAGAGTAGATATGACAGGAAGAAGGACCAAGTGGGGATCGGCTCATGAAGTAGTAAATCCATTGTTCAGTACGCATTTCGGGAAACCGGACCCCGAGAAGATCGTTAGCAGAGGGATGAGTAGTTTCAAAGGGTTGAGGTTCAAAACAGGACATATCCCTGAAATGCCATACCAGCCAGAGGTGAAGGAACCAGAGAGGCCCATGAGATCGGCTAGAGTGGCCATCAGCCCATCCATGAACCAGGGACGAAATACCAGAATACAGATGTACCAAGAAATAGTCAGCGAGAGGCAAATGAGTATCTTTCATAAGGGCTTTGGCTAAAAGGTAGGTCTCAAGAATAACATTCTTGGCAGGAGCGCACCAGAAGAATCGGCTAAGGAAGTGCATCATGAAAGCCACAGATTCATCCTCAGAAAATTCGGGCTTATTCCCACGGTACTTATTAATGCATGAAGAGAAGGTGAGCCCTGAAGCATAGCCGGTGTTTTTCGTGGTAGGCTTGTCGGAACCGGTGACACCCAAAACGGGCATTCCAAGAGAGGGTAAATCCAGAAGAAGCTTAACGTCCTCAATAGTCGGGGTCATTATACCCCATGGGAAGCAGAAACAATTAATGGATGAGTTCCAGAAGCAAAGAAGGGCCTGAATATAGTTATAGGTAGTAGGAAAAGACTGTGCGCTCAGCTTAAGCAAGTGATTCACACCAGAGTTAACCCAATCCAATCCGCAGTGAGGAAGGGCCCTTTCGTACCAAGCAATATGTTCCTGAGTCACCAACGGCCAAGTACTGAGAGGGCCGAAAAGTTTAACAGAGAAATAGTCCGAAAACAAGGGAATCGTCTCCGATTCCCTAAAAAGAGCAGAAACAGAAATCGCGGCCTCAGTCGAAGTCGCAAGGGGCCCAAGAGTAACGAGGTCGCCATCAATGGGACGAAGCAAAGAAGTCTCAACCAGGGAATCTTCAGCATCCTTGATCTTTTGAGAAGAAGGGGAAAGAATCGGTTGCGCCATGAAGAGAAAGATGAAAAGGGAGAAAACACAGGAGAGAATATGAAAAGAAGAATAGAGAGCAGTTCAAAGGGATAAGGGAAAATGAAAAGGCGTGACCAGATTTTTAGGAGGAGTTAGCGCACGAGAGAAGAAATTACTTGAGCTCTTTTCGAGACGAAAAACCGCCCAAGTAAGGAGGGCATCTGTTGGGGCCACAAAGGATAGTGGGCCACGGAGAGAAGAATTGGGCCATAAAAGATGGGCCGAAAAGAGACTTTCAAAGAAGATCGAGTTGGAGATCCATTGGGCCGAAGAATGAAAAGAGAACGATCCAGAGCAGCAGAAGAAGACCGAAAGGAAGAAAGCTTCAGAGGGAAGGATTTCGGCCGAAATAACATCAATTCAGCCGATTGAAGTAAAACAGTGGAATCGGCTTAAGGGAATCGGCCGGAGAACGGTTATTTCAGCTCCGGCTATAAATAGGGGTCGACATACACAAAATCGGAGAGATCAATCCAACCCCCAAATTCCTTTTATCAAATTTAATTCCTTGTTATCTTTACTGCTTTCTTTACAGCTTTCCTTTACAGCTTTCCTTAGAATCTAGCTTAGTTTGTAGCGGTTACCTTTTCCAAATCCACTGTTGTTTCTTAGCAACTGGTAGTTTGGTTCCTTGTTTTTGGTGAATTCCGCCGTTGTTTCTTAACAACAGGTAGATTCTCCATTGTATCTTGTTGTTTTCGATCAATTCAAAGAAGATTCAGTCAATTGTGGGCGCATTATTGTTAATCCGGACCCGTAATCGGTTTGATCCTTTTCCGATAGCCTCCCTTGAGGAGAAAAAGGTCCTTGGCTCAACCCAAGCCAAACACTTCCTTATGAACATACCCTCAATCAGTACCACTGCTCCATAATTTTCATCAGTTTCTTTTCTAAATTAAGCAAAGCCGCAAGTCCGCCCAGCTAAAGTCGGCCTTGTGTTAGCCTGGATAAACTTGGCATCCGAGACTTCAGCCTAGATGAAACTAATAGCCGTGGCTGAAATTCCATCGTTAATTGGCCCGGTCAAGATTTCCTCTATTATCATTAAACGATGTATAATACTTAGGACTGGTGTAACTAACTCGTGACCATATTCTGCCACCAATCCTTCACAACTTGGTTCTGAACATTGCTGTAGATGAACAAAGCCGTGAGTCGGCCTTAATGAACCAACTTTTGAATAATATGGGATTGCCCCCGAGCAGATTTGATACTCCCAATGTTGCCGTCGAAGCATCTGTGAGATGAATTTTTTTAAACAGAATATTACCGAATCAGTCGCCCAAACTTTCCACCGAACTGGCTTCCTATATTTCATATCCCAGAACCAATCACTTATTGCACTTGATTCTTCCAAGCTATTACCATCACCCACAATGATTGTGGTATTAATATCCTGATTTATCTCAAATACTTCCCGAAATACTTAAAATAATCTGAAATGAAATCTCAGACGACTTTCGGCGATCACCTTAGAGTTTCAATTTAGATTCTTTGACATCTCGCTTGTTGTATGATGCTGCCTCGACAAGTTAAGATTTTCAATCAAGGCCGCCGATTCCGACCGTGCGTAATGAATTGGCTGTAAGTCAGCCAAGTTTTACATATATCTCTTCCTTTCGGCCGAATTTATGTAGTGAATCTGGCCAATTTCAGTTTTCGTCCATCTTCAATAGGTAAACCAGTATCTATCTATGACTCATCTATTATTTGGTTCTCCCACTAAATGATAGCTGATTCTTCTGAAAAAACTTTTCTAATTCGAACATCGAATTTCAGGATTTTGGTGCTGGTGAGCTAGGTCGCCCGGACGAATTAGACTGTGAATCCATCTTTCGTCGGCCTTCCCTCCAAAATAACTCGAGTTTGCCCTCAGGTTCATGTGATCGGATGGATGAATAATTTTGTCAAAGCTTTTCCGAATCCTCATTGCTCTGTGCATATCCCGGTCTTACTATCTTCTTAATGGGGTTTTTAGAATAGCAAGTAAATACCAGCTCCTTGGCTAACATCTTTTTAGCTCCAGAAAACAGGGTCGTGGTCGACCGAACGGATTATCTAAACTTTCACCTGTTCTCCCGAATTTCGAACTAGTTATTTTCACACAAATCTGGAATATAGTAGACATGCCCCCGAGCTTTCTGGGCTTTAAATCTGGCTTTCATTTTACTTAAAACTTTTTGAATAAACCATCTTGATCTTGGCATCTTTACTTGGAAGTGATATTAGCGGTCATATTTCGGTTAAGTGGCTTTAACCGATGCCTGCTCATCCAGACGATTCACCGTACAAATTAATCCAAAATCTTCAAAGTATTGTAACCACAACCAAACTCTTGCACTACCGCCGACTACCATCGCTTCATCTTGGTTGTGTTGGTGCCCCCGCTATTGGTATTTCTATACAATTTTTGAGGTTCTTCACAAACTCAGCCGAAAAGATGAATACCAATTCTAATTTTTTCGGCCCGAGAGGACTTAACAACCTCCGAATTATTCTCGTAACTCCAAGGGTAACAAGATGAATTCAACGTAATGCCTCATCTATTTGTAACTATAGTGACGACTATTGAAGCTGCAACATCCCAAAAGTTATGTCACCCCAATTAAGAGGGCAGTAACTCATTTCTCTTCGGCCGATTCCACTGTTCAACTCGGATGATTTTCTGACTAGGCCGTAATTCGGCCAGGATCAACTAGGCCGCACAATCATCCTTAATCAGCATTACTACAAAGTGAGTTAAATAGTCCGAGCATGCCCCCGGGTTAATATGTTCCTCCCAATCGGCCGTATTCGGCCCAAACGAAGCTCGCTCCAGTAAACCCGTGCCGATTCAAGATCTCCCGATGACAGTTGATTCTGAATAACAAGCCACCGGTGCAACTGGGACCTCTAGCTTCAAAGAAAGTCTTTCATTGCTGAACTTAATAGAGCCGCAAGCCGGCCCTAGAACTTGACCGTAAATCGGCTTTGATGAAACTTCTATATCTAAGCGAATAAGATCATTCTTCAATTCGATAAACCAGCTTTTTCAAAAATCGGACCTCTTGTTAGCCTCATCTTTCTGAATGATAGCTTGAAAATTCGAGGCTTACCTGGCACACTTTGGTGACTGGTGTTAAGTGTAAAACTTTCCGCCCATCCACTGACTGCTGGACTTCCATGATTCCTTTGCACATATGTACCTATGTTCACTGTCTTTTCCTCCACTCCAATGTCTCATCAATGTCATACTCCGTCGGCCGAGATGTGCAGCCGATGACTTGCGAAGTTTTCATCTCTTGATGCTACAGTTAGCTTGGCATCTAAGATGACCCTTGACTCTATCATGTTAGTGATGCTGGAATATAGGCTTTTATTATTTCCTCATGCACACCAACTGTTGGTCAATTCCCAAAAATTTTCATGAAACCTGATCACCTCTAAATTTTTTCAAATCTTCTGATCATCTCAGCAAACGCAACCCATAAAGATCCGATATATATATATTATGATTATCACAACTGCTAGCCGCTGCTCTTAATTCCAGATAGCTTTGTCGATCCCGGTATTAGAGACTCCAGAGGCAATTGATCAAATAACTATATCGGCATTTGCATATATCCATTTCAATCATCATCTCATTTTTCAGCCGAAGACTGATACTGTGGGATCTGAATGTGAATAACACCTCGGCTGCAATGCTCCATAATCCAATCAGCCACAATTTTGACTTTGACATTCCTCAATAATCTTCAAGGATTTAATCACCCAACTAGAATCACCAATAATGAAAAAATCTTTTTCAACTAAAACTTCCAGTTGAATGAAAACAATTATTTTCTAAAATTAAGGAGGCCGCGAGCCGGCTCTGAAAAAAGCGGCCGTGTAAAATCCTGGATGAACTCGGCATCCGTGACTCGGCCTAGATGAAAGAATAGCCCTGTGTCATCAGCCTTGTACTATGTATGTTGGCTCCTTTTTGCCTTGGCCGAAATTTCGTCGTTAATCGTACAAATTTGGAATTCAAATTTCAAAACTTCGTTTTGGATGAACAAGGCTGGCTTTGATGGACCCCCTTTTTTTTATAATCCGAGCTTGCCCCCGAGCAGATTTGTTGTTCCCAATCTGCCGTGGACGAACATCTGCATGGTGGCTTTAAAACAATATACTCCCGAATCAGTCGGCCCAAATCTCGGCCGAACTTAATCCCGCTGGAGTGTAGCATCCACTTCGTTACATCATCTTCATAGCGTTCATGTTAATCGGCCTAGCTCAGGCCGTACTCTTCATGATAGGACTGAGAATTTTTTTGAATCCTTAACATAACCAAAAAATATAGATCTGTCTCGGCCTTTGTCATTCTGAGCACTCTTAATTAATTATCTTGGCCGAGCTTGTGGAACCTAGATTCTTCCTCTGTTGTCAGACTGATAGAACTCATAAGCATGTCCCACTGATTCCATTCCAGATTTGAATATTATCCTTATAGCAACACTTGGCAGCTGGTAAAGAAGGGCTGGAACTCTAGCTGGAAAGTGGGATATAGAATCAATTGTAATGGATCATATTGAGCATCTAATTAAGTGGCCCTTAATTGTTTCAGCCGAAACTCAGTTATCGCTTGGCTCAGTTTCGGCCGAGTGGTGCCATCAACCTGGTTTCTGATGTAGGGCGAATGGTACAATTGGAAACTCCAGCCTTCTTTTTCGCCCTTACTTCCAAATCACACATTTCTCGCTCATGCTGATTCTTCGTCGCACCACCGAATCCTGCATTGACTTCCTTTGAGCCACCATTATCTGCACAATTAGTGGCAAACATATAATACCCTTGATTTATTTCAAGTGCTCCCAGGTACTTAAAATAATCTGAAATGAAATATCTGGCGACCCCACTAACTTCCTACGGCCATCTCATATTTCAACTCATTAAATCTTCAACACTATGCACACAAAAATACCCTCGGCTGGGATTATATTCCTTTATTGCATTCAAGAAGCAAGGCTCAGTCTGTATATACACATCCTTTGGTCTGATGCTGCCTCGAATGCGGGTTAAGGTTTCCAATCAAGATCGCCGATTCCGACCTTGCGCAATAAATTGGTCGTATGTCAGCCAAGCTTGACATATATCTCTTCCTTTCGGCCGAAATCCTTCAGTGAATCGGCCCTATTTTCAGATCTCATTCATCAATAATAGGTACACCTGTACCTATCTCAGAATCATCCACAATTGAATGATAATTGTTTCTTCTTAACAAAAGAGAAACTTTCCCACTCAAACATCAAATTTCAAGACTTTTGGTACCGATGAGCTACGCTGCAAATCGCCCCGGACAAACTAAGCTGCGAATCCATACTTCGGCTGCCTCTCTTCCAAATAATTTGAACTTTCCTCCGGGTGGATTTGTTGCTTCAAATCGGCCATAGTAGGCATGAAGCAACTTTAAACTCCCGAATCAATCGACGCGAACTTTTGCCGAACCTATCACGGGAGCGGCACTCATAGTTGATAAAGAACGGGGCCATAACAAATGGAATTCATTCGTTCTTCTCTGTTATAGACATAACATCCTCTTGATAATGGTTTTGCAGCCCCTAAATTTTCCTTATATCCTTTTTCTTTTGCTCGGCCGAAATTAACTCATACGATCGGCCCATTCACTCATTTTTCTGAAATACTTTCTTCCGCAAAGGTCGCACCCCGACCTCACTATTCCTCAAAGTGATTTCCAAAATAACTGATATCAAGTCAGTACCAGCTCCAAAGCTAATCATCTTTCTTGCTCGAATGAACAAGGCCGTGGATCGGCCGACTGGTTTATCTAGGATTTCATTTTTCTCCGAATTTCGCCACAATTAACGTCATTCCCGCAAATTTTGGGAAAACAGTATTCTGAACTTGCCCCGAGTCCATTTAGGGGACTTTAAATCTGGATCCTCCCGAATCAAACTTCTTGATCTTGGATGTGCGCTTTAAAATCGGTACGGTTGGGCGGTTCTAACGGAAGCCTGCTCATCCAGATGATTTACAATACAGATAAATCCAAAATCTTTCAAATATTAGTAAAATACTGCGATTAAACTATAAAGAATGAAGAACGATGACGACTCGACTTCAACTCAAGAGTCCCACTGGGCGTGCCAATTTTGGAGGGGCCAAAAATCGGACCGTCCAAGGACCTTTTTCTCTTCAAGGGAAGCGGCCGGAAAAGGATCAAACCGGCTTGGGTTCGAATTAGACTTAGAGAGAATGCGCCCATAAAA
This sequence comes from Hygrophila difformis, assembly GCA_030278955.1. Lineage (NCBI taxonomy): Eukaryota > Viridiplantae > Streptophyta > Magnoliopsida > Lamiales > Acanthaceae > Hygrophila > Hygrophila difformis. The sequence continues at coordinate 22,302,438 of JAOANR010000014.1, forward strand.
TAATAAACTATCGATTGAATAAGCCGGGTGGTTGAAACAATAGTTGGCCGACCTATTGGGAAGAAAATCGGCCCCAAGAAACTGCAACCATTGACTTATCTCAAATTAATATGAATAAATCCATTCCTTTGGCGCGGGCCCTACCATATCAATTCATATCTCATTTTTCTCATTCTGGAACGCAATTAGAGTTATCTTTTTTCCAAATAAGAACCAATCATTCCAGAAACAACCATCTGATTTGAATTACAATAGAATATCAAGGAAATGATACAGATCTAGAATTATCGTATATTCTCAACTAACCGAATATGCGACCAGAACGCAGGAAGTCCGATCAATTGGGAATTTTTGATAATCAAGCGTGATACCCGTGCTCTTGGCGTGAATCCACCATACTTGAATATGCGTTAGATCTTGAATGCGCAGGAAGTCCAAATCTCATGGATCTCTCTATAATCGAACGGATACACACCATCAAGGAATTTGGAACAATGAATTTACCGTCGACCAAGGGGAAGCGGCTAATTCATTTAGAATTGAGCTAACTAAACTAGGAAAGCTGTAAAGGGAAAGCTGTAAAGGAAAGCAATAAAGGTACTGAAAAGTAAAATACAAAGATAGAGTAAATTGGGGGTTGACCAAGAGGTAGCTTTTCTTCTCCATGAGTTGGGGTATTTATAGATGTCTTGAGAAAATAACTCCCCCTTTGATAAGATAACCGCTCATCTGAAAATAACTTCTCTTCCGACCTATGCCTCTGTAACTGACCCAACTTTCATTTTTCAGCCGAAATCAGACCTATGGCTTTTCAGCCGAATCTGGATTAATTTTTCTGCCGAGTTCGGCCTATGGATTTTCAGCTGAATTCATACCCAAATCAGCCTGGTTCATCAAATGGCTTTTCTGCCGAATCCGGCCCATGTCTCCATGATCGAGTTCCTTCCTTTTCCTCATTTTGGCCGGCTTGATTGGATGGTCCCAACAGATGCCCCGTACTTGGTTTGAATACTCCATAGTATGAGAACTAAGTAAAATCTACAGAAAGCGGGGGGCGAAGGAATCTTGGCTTTAAACTTTTAAAAAGCTTATTTCATAAATTTTTAAATTTTACGAAAAGAAATATTTAAATATTAAATAAATAAGAGTAGTAAATAATATTACTAATTAATTATAAAGCAGGTTATATTAAAAACTAAACAAGCTGGCCTAGATCTATGGACTATGGTACGAAGGACAACAACAAAGTGAATTAGTCTTTGGGCGATACCCGGGCTAAAAAAAAAATACTATAAATTTACCTAATCTTTAAAATTATGTGAGCCCGGTTAAAAAGGGTCAGGCCTCTAAAATAGGTTACGCCTCTGTTGATAGCCTAAACGTATTCCCACCCTTGCATCAGTTACCTCCCTTCTGCGTCTGCCGTCTCCATTCCAACTCTTCAAGGCTTCTGCCTCTCATCCCGTCCTTCGTCCTCTCCTCCCGCGCCACCCTCCTCGCTCCAGCCCGCCGCCGCGCTGCTCAACCCGGTCGCCGCTGCCACTGCTAGGGTTGGGATTTTGTGAGTTTTCTTTCCTTTTTGCTATCGTCCTCATTGGCCAAATTCCTTATTTGCTTGTTTAATTTGCGTGATACTTGATGCAAGTATGATGGATTAATTGGGGATTTTTCTGATTTGAAATTAATTCTCGAATCTTGACTGAATTTTGCTTGTTTAATTTTGCTATCGTCCCTCAAAGATAAAACCTTTTCCCTAATTCTCGTGCACGTTTCAATATTTTGGCAAAATTTCTTGTTACTATACTAAGACATGCATGTTTTTGTGTAGCATATTTCCCCTTGGGTAGTCATTAACTGTCAAGGTTGTGTTGGAGTCAAGGTTAAGGTACAAGTTGATTGGACGTAGACATGCATGTTTTTGTCTTACTGTACCAAGACATGCACGTTTCAATTAAAAATTTGATCTGTAGATTAATTGGAGTCAATGTTGAGTTGGAAGATGCACAAGTTTAACTCGAACATGAATTTAATGTACAATGTGTGTTGTATGTTGTTGAGCTGAACACTGTTGTGAACTCGAATGTTGGAAAGCTGAAGGTGTGTCAATGACTTTTCTTGCAATAATAATATTAATATTAATATTAAACCAATGTATGTTTAAATAAAAAAGTGAAATGTTATTGTGGCTATGGTATCAAAGACTGGGAATAAAAAAATTCAACCCCAAAAATTAGCAGGTTACTATTGAATGTCTTAACTTTTCACTTCCATTCCACACATTCTAAAAAACTTTCAAAGATAAACATGCATGATCTTGAAAAAGGAACTACACTATGAATTGACATGAGTAATTTACAAATTTGTTTAAAGTCTATGAGCTATGGCAAATAACTTTTTAAAATAAATTTTAAAAATTATAACCATATATCTTATCCGTTAAAAGGGAAAAAAAACACCATTGGTCCCATAAGTTTCCCCAATTTCGATTTCAGTCCCATATTAATTTCATTAACACAATCAATCCATTATATTTGCTAATTTTGCATAATCCATCCCAAACCCCTTAATGACGCATTTCTGCTGACGTGGCACCGGATTAAGCAAACTTATGGGACCAATGGCGCTACAATTAGCAACTTATGGGACCAATGGCACCACAATTAGCACATTTACGCGGCGCCACGTCAGCAGAAATGCGTCATTAAGGGGTTTGGGATGGATTATGCAAAAATTAGCAAACATAATGGATTGATTGTGTTAATGAAATTAATATGGGACTGAAATCGAAATTGGGGAAACTTATGGGACCAATGGTGTTTTTTTTCCCCGTTAAAAGTATAATGAACCCATTAGACCATCTTATCTAAGAGATTGATAGAAATACCTGATAAATTATTCTAATTTGTAATACCATAGACCCGAAATAATTGTAACTCACTAAAGAGGCTTTTATTAAATATTTAATCACTTGCTTAAAGAATTAGTATATTGATTTTTCTACAAAACAACACTTGAAAATTTATATATGTAAATTTGTCTTTTCCAAAAGAAATATGAATTTCAATATCATGGGTAATAGAATTATATAGTTTATGGAATATTTTTTTAAATCTATTGTTTAAATTATATATATAAGTTTTTATATATATGTATACATTGGTCTTGAAAATTATTATGAGGATAGTATGTGAATATTTTAAGTACTTTGATATTCATTATGGTATAAATTTTTATAAAAATAAAAGTATGAGTTTTATGTGAATCTATGAGAATTAACTTTTATATATAAGAAACTATATTCATAGATTATAATTTTTATTTGATGATGACATGAAGACTTTGTGGTTTGAGCATTGTTATGAATAAAATAAAACCATGCAAGTATATTATTATTATCTTTTTGAAAGCACATTAATACAAATACAATACTTAAAATAAATAAAATAAAATATTGTTATGATATACTAAGTCAGTTGACCTTATCATAAGTGCTCTTTTTAAATTCTATATCTTGTAATATTTTCTAGATTTATGAAATAAAGCTTGTTATTTCATTCCTTCTGGTTAATCTCTAAATAAAGTCATACTCCTAAATTAGACATTTCTGCGTTAACTCATCCTTATACTATGACCTAACGAGTTTTAGGACATAATCATCCCTTAGACTTGCACTCACTCTTGCTTAACCATCCTTAGCAGAATGGCACCCCGTGCAAGGACTAGAAAAACCCTCCGAAGTGTTAATGCCCTCAACAACATGGAGCGACACCAAAATCCGAACATGACTAACCACGAAGTGCCAGCAGCACCGGGTGTATCCAATCAACAAGTTGTACCACCTGCACACAATATACATCACCCTGACACCACCAACAATCAGGGCGTTGGACACAACATGGTACCTCCTAATCAGGGAGCACCCAACAACCAAACCAGTCAGAATCAAAATATGCCAAACTCGCTTGACAATGATCGCCTAAGGATCATTGAGCAAATGCTCATTGCCTTGGGTCAGGGTCAAATTAATCAAGCCACAGCAGCTGTGCCGCCATCTCAAGCCCAGCTCAATCACCTAGCAGTGGTGAACCAATACAGACCACCTCGTTATGATGGGCAGGAGGACCCTACTAAATTGGAGGATTGGATAAAAAGTTTCAACAAGCTACTCGAGGGGACTCGTTGCCCAGATGAGCAGAAGATTACTGTAGCCTCGTACTTTTTAGGAGGTGACGCAGATGACTGGTGGCAGTTACAGAAGAGAGAGCTAGATGATCATGAGGAGTATACATGGGAAAACTTTACAGAAGCTCTAAGAGAAAGGTTTTACCCGATGAGTACCAAAGCAGCAATGTATGAAGAGTTTCTATCGTTACGACAAGGAGCACAATCTGTACAAGAATACTATGTCAGATTCAAGGAGTTAGTCAGATTTGCTCCTAAGCTAGTCTCCACCGATGCCGAGAAGGCACAGAAGTTCGAAATGGGATTAAACCTCTCCATTAGAGAAGTGGTGGCTGGAGTTCAGTATCCTACCCTCCAAGCGATCTACGATCGAGCTGTCGCAGTTTCTCGTGTACAACAGATGAAGAGAAAAGCCGGGGAGTCTAGCCGCGGGTTCCAAGGACAGGACAAGAGGATTCGGGACAACCGAGGAAGCAGCAGCAACAACAACCACCTCAGCAACAATAAAGGCAATATTCGAGGTGGGCAGAATCGATCCGTCCAGGGAAACAAAGGAGGGGGCAACAATGGTACTAGAAACAATGAAGGGTACATACCACAATGCCCAAAATGCAACAAGCCCCACTTGGCTAGAGGATGCCCCAAGCCGGGTACATGTTATAGATGTGGCTGAGAAGGTCATATGAGGAAGGAGTGTAAGACCCGCATTGAAAATATTACAAAAAGAGATGACCTTATCAATATCCCCACTTAGCCAAATAATCAGGATGTGCGAAACGGAAATAATCAAGGACAGAGGCCTCAGCAAAATAGAAACCAACAAGGGAACCATGGAGCACCTATAGGGCGGCTCAATGTTATGCGGCTCAATGTTATTAATCAGGCAGATCTTTCAACTCAAGGGGATGTGATAACAGGTACATTTACGGCTTTAAGTGTGCCTGTTAAGGTTTTATTCGATTCTGGAGCAAGTTGTTCGTTTATCTCTTCTAGAATCTTGCCTGAATTAGAGATGCCAAAACCTAAAATGATTAACTTAGGAATTCAGTTGCCTTCGGGAAAAATTGTATCGTGCACCAAACGATACGATGGGATTCCTATAGTCATTAAGAACCTTGAGTTCTATGCAAACTTAGTAGAATTTGACCTTAAATATTTTGATATTATATTGGGAATGGATTGGCTTACCCAATATAAAGCTGTAATTGAGTGTCTGAAACACAAAATTTCACTGTCTAAGACGAGAGGCAAAAAGGTCAACTACTATGTCCAACTCCCCAAACGTAAGACTAAGGTAGTAAACGCCTTAAAATTTGATAGTCTTATGCAGAAAGGATATATGCTTTATTCATGCTATATCCATAACCTCAAGTTAAAGGAGAATAAAATTGATGACATTCCAGTAGTGAGGGAGTATCCAGATGTATTCCCAGAAGAAATTCCTGGAATGCCTCCAGAACGTGAAGTCAAGTTTACAATCGATCTACTTCCCGGAACAGAACCTGTATCAAAAGCTCCTTATCGCATGGCAACCCTAGAAATGAATGAACTCAAGGAGCAACTTGAGGAATTATTGCAAAAGGGGTATATACGACCTAGCACGTCACCGTGGGGAGCACCAGTCTTATTCGTCAAGAAGAAAGATGGAGGGTTACGTCTTTGTATCGATTATAGAGGTTTAAATCAGGTAACGGTTAAAAACAAATACCCGTTACCTAGGATTGATGACCTTTTCGACCAACTTAAAGGTGCAACGGTATTCTCCAAGATAGATTTGCGATCCGGTTATCATCAACTGCGAATCGCTGAAAAGGATATTCCGAAAACTGCTTTCAGGACACGTTATGGACATTACGAATTTACAGTGATGTCCTTTGGGCTTACAAATGCCCCAGCAGTATTCATGAATCTCATGAATGATGTGTTTCGAGAATTTTTAGATCAATGTGTAGTCATTTTCATCGACGACATCTTGATCTATTCAAAGAGCAATGAAGAGCATGAGCAACACTTGCATCAGGTGCTAGAGACATTAAGGAAACACCAACTCTATGCCAAGTTGTCCAAGTGTGACTTTTGGCTAGAAAATGTAGCATTTTTAGGCCACGTTGTATCAGCTGATGGAGTTTCTGTTGACCCAGCAAAAATATCAGCAATCACCGAGTGGCCTACGCCTACTAATCAAACAGAAGTGAGAAGTTTTCTTGGACTGGCTGGATATTACAGGAGGTTCGTCAAGGACTTTTCCAAAGTTGCACGACCTCTGACTCAACTTTTGAAGAAAGGCTTGAAGTATGAATGGACAGAAAAGTGTGAATCATCATTTCAAGAGTTAAAGAAACGCCTCACAACAGCACCAATTTTAACATTACCAACAGAGAATGGAGATTTTGAAGTGTATAGTGACGCTTCAAAAGAGGGGCTAGGGTGTGTTTTAATGCAACAACAACAAGTCATTGCATATGCATCACGACAATTGAAGCCTCATGAGGGGAATTATCCGACGCACGACCTAGAATTAGCAGCGGTAGTGTTCGCATTAAAGATTTGGCGACACTACTTGTACGGACGAACTTGTCGGATATTCACCGACCAAAAGAGCCTTAAGTACATATTTACTCAGAAGGAGTTAAACATGAGGCAACGCAGATGGTTAGAGTTGATCAAGGATTATGATTTGGACATCGCCTACCATGAAGGGAAAGCTAATGTGGTCGCAGATGCGTTGAGCCGCAAGACTCGACACGTGGCAAATACTCTTATCTTACCTTCGGAACTGTATATGGACTTGGTCAAGGTAGACACGGAGCTAGTCCATTATGGAACTGTGGAAAATGTCATTAATGCTATGACCATTGAATCTACGGTATTTGATAAAATACGCAGTGCTCAACCAGGCGAAATAAAGCTTGAAAGGATCAAGAAGAAGGTTGCTGAAGGAAAAGCAATTGGTTTTGCAATCCATGAGGATGGAAGCATTCGCTTTAAAGGGAGATGGTGCGTACCGCATAAATGCGTAGAGCTAAAACGAAGATTAATGGAAGAAGGCCACAACACCCCGTATTCAGTACATCCAGGGGGTGATAAGCTTTATAAGGATTTAAAGAAGGTTTATTGGTGGCCAAGGATGAAGAATGAGGTTGTTGAGTTTGTGACTAGATGTTTAACCTGTCAAAAGGTTAAAGCAGTACGTCAGAAGCCCTTAGGACTCATGAAACCATTGGAAATCCCGAGTTGGAAATGGGATAGTATATCAATGGATTTTGTTTCAGGACTACCACGATCACCAAAAGGAATGAATAAAATTTGGGTAATTGTTGATAGATTGACAAAGAGTGCGATCTTCATACCAATGAAGGATACATGGTCTATGGATCAATTAGCAAGAGCATATATCAATAACGTGGTTCGACGACATGGAGTGCCACATGATATAATCTCTGATAGAGACAGTAGATTTGTCTCTCATTTTTGGACCAAGCTGCAAGAAGCTCTTGGTACCCAAATTAAAATGAGCACCGCTTTTCACCCGATGACGGATGGACAAACAGAAAGGACAATCCAAACACTGGAGGACATGCTGAGAGCATGCGTTCTTGAATTTAAAGGAAGTTGGGAAAACCATCTACCTTTGATAGAGTTCTCTTACAATAACAACTATCATGCTAGTATAGGCATGGCACCGTTTGAGGCACTCTATGGACGCAAGTGCCGAAGCCCATTATGTTGGGAAAAATGTGAGAATTCGATTGTGGTTGGGCCGCAACTCATTGAAGACATGGCCCAACAGATCAAGATGATCCAAGGGAAAATGAAGGCAGCACAAGATCGACAGAAAAGTTATGCCGATGTTAGGCGACAAGACCTAGAATTTCAAGTTGGAGATAAGGTTATGCTGAAAATATCACCTATGAAAGGAGTGATGCGTTTTGGAAAGCGAGGAAAGTTAAGTCCTCGATATATTGGACCGTATGACATTCTGGAACGAGTCGGAACCCTAGCATACAGACTAGCCCTACCGCCACAACTATCTCGAGTGCACAATGTGTTCCATTTTTCACAGTTAAAGAAATATGTGCATGACCTAACCCATGTACTTCAACAGGAAGTAATTGAACTCAAAGAAGATCTAACTTATGAAGAGTATCCAATCCAAATACTCGACATCAAAGAAAGAACGACAAGGAACAAGACCACCCGGATTGTTAAACTACTTTGGTCCAATCATGGTACGGAAGAAGCAACGTGGGAACTAGAGGATGATATGAAGCAACGCTACCCCAATCTCTTTTTAAACAACCAAATAACAGTTATGGGGACATAACTGTAGGCTTAAGGGGAGGAGGATGTAACCACCCGACACAATCTTGATAGGGTATGTTCAAAATCTTCTAACTTTTTTTTTCTTTTCCATTCACTTTTATTTTATATTCCGCATATTAGATTGCCATAGTAGTTTTCATTAAAACTTCGAGGACGAAGTTGATTCTTAAGGAGGGTGGATTGTAATACCATAGAAATTACCCGAAATAATTGTAACTCACTAAAGAGGCTTTTATTAAATATTTAATCACTTTCTTAAAGAATTAGTATATTGATTTTTCTATAAAACAACACTTGAAAATTTATATATGTAAATTTGTCTTTTCCAAAAGAAATATGAATTTCAATATCATGGGTAATAGAATTATATAGTTTATGGAATATTTTTTTAAATCTATTGTTTAAATTATATATATAAGTTTTCATATATATGTACACATTGGTCTTGAAAATTATTATGAGGATAGTATGTGAATATTTTAAGTACTTTGATATTCATTATGGAATAAATTTTTAAAAAATAAAAGTATGAGTTTTATGTGAATCTATGAGAATTAACTTTTATATATAAGAAACTATATTCATAGATTATAATTTTTATTTGATGATGACATGAAGACTTTGTGGTTTGAGCATTGTTATGAATAAAATAAAACCATGCAAGTATATTATTATTATCTTTTTGAAAGCACATTAATATAAATACAATACTTAAAATAAATAAATAAATATTATATTATCATATCCAACTCATTGAGTATAAATGCATGCCACTAAATAATAGCAAGAATAATGATTTTTGTAGACAAGCTAATACTTCAATCATTTTCATGATACACTACTTACACAAATATAAGGCTAAAAGCAATTGCAAGAAATTTTCTTCCTAAACAAATAGATGAAAAATCTACATGATTAACAAGTGTCTTGGATGAATGGCTAGCAAAGAAAGGTGATCAATTATCTCTTGAACCCACCAAGATTAATAGCCTCCATAATAGGCAAACCATTATGTTAATAGACAACATGATGGACAAAATTAATAGCCTTTCAAATTAATAGCCACTTTGTTAGGCTATAAGGACCAAATGAGTGGATACAAATACTCTAACCATTATTGCTCAAGACACACTTAATTGGATGATTGGTGAGGTTGTAATCACTCTCACAATGTGTCATGTTCAATTGTTCAAATCTTAGCCTATAAATAGAGGGAGTTTCTAGCCTTCAAACACACCAATCTCATCCATCTCATTAGCCAAATTCACTACCCATTTTATTCTTCAAAGTTCTCCCACATAGTGAGCATATCTTAAGGATTGTGGAGTCTTGTAGGCTTGGCAACCTTCATCATTCTAAGAGTTCTAACTCTTCTCAACACTTGGTTAGTAAGATATCATCCTTGAAACTTGTATCTTAGAGATCTAAATCTTTTATTTTTATACTATAAATTGATTTCCCTCTATTTGTCGAATTTCAGTGAAACCCGTAATTTGTGGTGCGAATCTTGTGTTATAACGGCCATTATCTTTGAATCTCCTTGCTCTTATACATCAATTCAGTAAGTTAACACTCTCTACTTTAAGTTTTGGAGATTCCAATCCATGTTTTAAGAATACAAAATTAGAATTCCCACATTATACCAAAATCTGTCAGTTTTTCGTTTACGTAAAGATCCATCTTTTTAAACTATTTTGGTACAATATCCCTCAAAGGTTCCTTCATAAAACTTGTTCCTTATTGAGTTGAGTATATTTCTGGAAACGTTTATAATTTTTAGAAATCGTATGAAAAAGTTATGGGATCCGCTTTATCGAAAGGTCGAAATCTCTTTTTGTTGAAATCTAAGAAATGATTGTGTTTTCTGAAATCCACATTTTTGAAGGTCTTAAGTGTCTCAAAGCCAAATGGTTTCTTCATGAAAAATATTTATCTATGTGTTATCTACCTTGTGGTAAAATTTTAGAATTTTTGGTTGCGAATTACTATTTTTAAAACCTGTGGAAAATTATAGAGTCACTATTGAATTTCTGGCAGAATACATGTTCTGTAAAGAACTCAATTTTTGAAATGTTTCCATACCTTATTTTGAAAAGTGTAAAACATGAAACTTGTTCAACTATGTGTTGAGTATCTACAGTTTAAATTTCATAGCAATCGCCTTTCATATGAATTTTTAAACTGACTTGGCGTAAACTGCAATGTTGGACTTGATTTTTGGTCCAAATGAGAAATTGTTGGATTTTGAGATCCATGAAATGATATTTCTATATTTATGAGACATTGATATTTGTGTTAAATGTTGAAATGATATTTGGCATTATTGAATGCCCTTGGGATGAGGTTACTCCCTTGAGATTGTTGAAAACTCTTTTAAAGAGGATATTATGTGGAAAATTGTGGAAAACTCTTTTAAATCCATTGTGCACTATTAACTTGAGTAAGATGCCATACTTGATAGAGGGCTAATGCACTAGGGATGTGTCTTGCGGGGCCTCCCCCTCTAAATATGCCAAGACGGCATTGTTGATAAATTGTGACAAAACGGCGTTATTGCATGTATGAGTCTATACTCTTGGGTGTATCCATGATGGGTTACCCGAGGCTCCGGAGTGTGTCTGTATATGAGTCCGCTGCATGCTGATCATGACTTATGATCGATATGATATGATATGATATGATATATGGAAAATGGTGTCCTCTTGTGCATAGTTGCTACAATGGTAAGAATGAAAGTTATTTATTTTGTTAAAGGTAATGTGTAGATCCTTTTTAAAAGAAAAAGTGAAAATTATTTTTTTTTAAAATGAGTGTCAACCATTATTTTAAAATCCACTTCTTAAAGTGGAGCGGGTTGACTTACTCAGTACCATTGTACTGATAAAAAGTTGTTGTGTTATCTTTTTACAGATATTGGAGCTGACATGTGAACTGCATCTCATAACATGAGCATTTGGGGATGGGATTACCTTTCATCAAAAAGATTGTTGCTTTAAGGAACCACGTACTTTTAATTATTAATGTCTTATATATTGCCTTTAGTTTATGCTTCCGCGTGAGAAAGAACAATGACTCTGGTATTAAGTACTTTAAATTCTCTTATGACTATATTTTATAAAATTGGAAATTATTTTTAAAGTCCATATTACAAAAATTTATATGTGAAGATATTTAGCCGTAGCACTTGTCAATTAAGTTAGCCAAAGGGCGAGCCTGACTGACAAGTGTGGCGGTAACATTCTGAAACCTTATGAGGATGAATTTTGGGGTGTTACATAATTCCAGTTCAATATATAGTATATGTTTAATTAATACAATATATATTTGAAAAATAATATATGCGACTAAAGAATTTATAATATTGGGAATGGGACTTGGTCTGGTGGTCCTCCCCTTTATCCACGATTCGTGTGGCTTGGACTACCACACACTTTTGCCGATACATGTGTGTCAATGATTACCAAAAACAAAGAATTTATAATATAGGTCCACAGTTTAGTATCTTCAGCGTCCTTCCAAACTCCAAAGAATGTCTCGTACTCCCTCCGAATTATTCCCTGAAATTCTCAGGCGTCTGCCCGCCCAATCCCTCCTCCGATTCCGGGTAGTCTGCAAGTCGTGGCGGCACATCATGGACGACCCATGCTTTATCCGATCCCACTGCATCACCCAACACTCCTCCACCGATTTCCTCTTCTGGGGCAAAATGGGCACCGGTCTCTTCTCCTTCTCCTGGGACTCCCTCCATGACTCCCTCCATTACAAACATACCTCCTCTCAGCGCATTCAAATCACTCCCATCAAGGTTTTGTCTCATCTCCAAGATCAACCAATGGCCTCCTGCAATGGCCTCTTCCTAATTTTCCACGACCGCGGCTCGGTAATCTGGAACCCTCTAATGCGGGAATTTCATGTGGTGCCCGAGCCCGAGTCCAACACCAAAGTCCGTTTATGGTTGGCCGATAGAGGGTTTGGGTATGACCCCGTGGGGGATGACTACAAAGTGGTCTGGATATGTTATGATGTCAACAACCACAATGAGTATTTTCAAACCCTAGTCTACAGTTTGAAACAAGATTCTTGGCATAAGATCCAGGATTCAAACCGTGTTTTCGGTTGTGGAGTTTATCTGAATGGTTCATTGTATTGGGCTCAAGAGAATTCCATTATTGCATTGAATCTTGTTACGGCAAATTACCGGCATTTGTCTTTGCCGCCGATGTCCGAAGAGGAATTGAGTGTTTTGGATGGGGACATCGTGCAATTGAGTGTTTTGGATGGGTACTTGGCTGCTAGTTATTGTAATCTACATGGATTCACTGTATGGGTGATGAAGGGAGAGAAGAAGTGGACGAAATTGTTTCCAGGGCGTGGACTGCCTCAGCTTCCAAGTAATAATAAGTACGATTTAAGGCCCATAGCTTACTGGGAGAGCAAAGGAGAGCTTGTTATGCTGTCCAAGAATGTGTTCTATTGGTGGAACTCTTTCAAAGGTATTATTAAACAAGTTATTATTCCTCAGTTTCTAAGGCATAAATTGTGTGTTCAAATTTGGTCGGGAAGCCTTTTTCGTCTTGATGAAAGTGTGGATGCAGTTAATAGAAAGAAAAATAAAAGGTCCAAGATTCCAACGTAAGTCTTTTCGATTCCATCGATTATGGTTTTTTGTTATTAAATTTAAAAATCCAGTCTTTATATTGGTGTAGTATACTACATTTGGTTTTGCAGGTTGAAGGCGTTGAAAGCGTTAGTGACAAGTGAGAGTGAAGATTATTTTGATCTTATGAAAGATGCATATGATTCAGATTCAGACTCGTGAATGTTACCTTTGTATGTGGGCTGCTGCATACTCTGGACTTGGCTGTGTAGTCTCTTGACTTTAGCTATGATTGTTTTTCATTTCTGCTGCATATTGACTGCTTTTGTTCAATTCCTGAAATCTTTTGACAATCTCATATTAATTGGGGGAAAAAAACTCATATAGTCCCATAATTTTTATAAATTTCCCAAACAGACCCATATTTATTAAATTAACTAACTCAGTCCCTAAGTAGCTTAATTGTCGCCCAAACCATCCCAAACCCCCCTTAATGATGTTTCAATCTGATGTGGCATATAATTAGTGAGGTCAATTGGTTGTTGACCGGACAATTTTCTTACCTGGCGAGTTGAATGAGTCCATATGCATAGCTGGTGGCTTGGTGCTCCACATTGTTACTTGAGGGGAATCCCCAAATTTCACTTATACACCTCCCTAAATCTCTACTTTTACCCTACCCAGCTCCATTATCAGTCCAGATTTCACCACCAACCTTTGAAACATCAACACAGGTAAAGCATTCCCATAACAAAATTCTTCATCTTGCCAACATATAAAATTCCACAAATTAAATTAAATAAACTGATTTATATCTCAAATTCTACAAGGCAAAACCTTTAAGGTAGTCATTCAATATCATGCGTAGCCCCTCTCTTTAAACTTCTTAAACCACTAGTCATCAGACCCCAGATCATCGCTAGCATTTCAATTTCTCCCCATCTTTTATAGCCAGCCGCTCAATTTTCCTCTCCGCCACCACTCAAGAGAAGGAAGTGCCGCTAGATCCTCCACAGAAACCCCAATCTTCGCGGATAGAGGCTGCGTGTCGGGCCATGTCAATTGAGGGACATCTCCACTTCCTGCCCCGCGGTAGGGCTTAATTGGGAGGCCGCGTGAGAGGATGGAACCGCAGGATTCGCCGACGAAATGGTTTATGTCGAACAGGTAGCGGGTAATGGAAATTAGGGATCTATGTGGTTTTCCCCAAATACAATGTGGAGCTCCAACTATGCATATGGACTCATTCAACTCGCCAGGTAAGAAACATTGTCCGGTCAACAACCAATTGACCTCACTAATTATATGCCACATCAGATTGAAACATCATTAAGGGGATTTGGGATGGTTTGGGCGACAATTAAGGTACTTAGGGGACTGAGTTAGTTAATTCAATAAATATGGGTCTGTTTGGGAAATTTATCAAAATTATGGGACTATATGGGTTTCTTTTTCTATTAATTGGTGTTTGCTTCAAATTTGGCCTTTCGTTTTAATCTTAGAGTATTCGTTCCTGGATTTGGGCATTTGAAATTTTATCTGAAGATTTTCGAAATTTGAGAGAGTAGCGAGAATGGTTTCAAAGTTATTGTTCCCATACTACTACACTGCATCCTGTTCGTATTAGTAATGGAATGCCATTGGCTGAAGGGGCGGATCTACTTGGCAAACAGTAGTGGTGACACATGATACCACTTATAGATTGCTATATTAAGGTAGAATTCTTTTTCACATTTAACTTGATTAGGTTTGGTGACATCGGTTCCTAATTTAAATATAACTTCCACGAATTTTTGGAACACCACTAAAAAAATTCATAGATCTGCCAACCAACAACACAACCATGGCAGCTTGGCTGAAAGCTTACTACCATTTGATCCTGGTCGATCAAACTCAATTATAAGACGGCCGGTGAGGTTCCCAATTGAACATCGATCCTGTAATTGTAATTCATATGTTGTTATATAGCAAAACTTATAATAGGAATGGACTTGGTATTTACTCGGACAAAAAAATTATCTGAAACAATCTTGTTGCACCGCCCAAGTAGTTGTATTCTTGGATTTGATATCTCTCCAACTACAGAAATTACGATTCCATCAACTTTCAATATTTCGTTCCATCAACTTCATGTTGCTATTTTATTGTCCAGTTCTGAATATTCATACATGTGAAATGTTTTTTACTATATTCTGCTAGAACTATATATGTTTTCTAATATTTCTTGACTTAGAATTTATTTTCTTATCTTAATTCTTGAGAATTATGACCATTTGGGTTTGATGAACTTTTAATATGAAAGGCACGGTATGACCATGGAAAAAATACCCATTTGGTCCCATAATTTTTTTTTTATTTCCCAAAACATCCCACAAAAATTGAATTAGTCTAATCCATCCAATAACTTACCTATTCCCAGCTAATCCATCCGTTTCATATTTAATACCGGTTTTTGCTGAGGTGGCTGGATTACCATTAAATCGGTCCAATAGCGGTTTTTTACCTGACCCGGTTGATTAGGTGGACCTCCAGCTGTATGTTCCATTAAAAGACAAAATTCCCAATTTTTACCCTAACTCCTTAAGCGCAATTCACCCTCCCTTCAACTCCGGTAGCTCTCGATTTCACCTAAGCTTCAACCAGCAGCACGAAGTCGCCATCTCCCCTCATCTCGCACCTCGATTTCGCCACCCATACTTGCCCATTTTCAGACACAGGTACTACATTATGGGTGGGTTTTGCTACTGAAGAAGCGGTTTGAAAATGGGAAATGCTGGAGCGACATTACGACCGGAAAGCGAGCACCATTACCCACCCCCTGACTACGGTAAGTATTGATTATACGTTTGATGGTTTTGTATTCATTTAGGTTGAGATCGTGTGTGTGTGGTCCCGCGTTTCTTCCGATGTGGTCCTGAAAAATGCCTTTACATTTTATCTTGTGCAAAGCTGACAATCGATACATGTGTGTGTTAAAATATTAGAAAAAAAAAAGTTTTAATTACATGTTCTGCAACATTGTTTATTTAATGGTTTACTTGAGAATATCCGAACCATGTGTCCTTGTGTATATTAAATGCTCTTTTTTGCTGGTGGGTATGGTTTTAAAACATTTCGGAGGCGGTTTTGAGTTTAATATTTGTTGTGTAGAGCCAGATGCAGACAGAGTGACCTTGACCTTTCACAGTGGCGGTAAAGTTATAAATGGGGAGTACAATTGGAATGGGGAGATGGGAAATGTATATATGTATGACAACGTGCTGAACGGGGACATTAAGTTGGATGGTTTAAGACAATTTGCTGAGTACCTACATGGTGAGAAGGATTTCAGTATATTTATGTCGGTTGGGAATGGATTGAGGTTGGTTAAATCTGGCAAAGTGATAATAGAAGCATTGAATGCATTAGGGGCGGTCAGGGAAATTCATGTCTATGTTGTGGACAAGACTGAAGAGCATGCGATTGTGGAGGATAAGCTTACTGATGAGGATGATCTGGACGAGGTTAGTGAATTTAGTGATTCCGATGAACCTTACGAGTATGACATGAGAGATGAGGAAACTGAAACTGAAGTAGATGAGGAGAATGTGTTTGACAAAGCAGGGCCAAGCAGGGATAGACGACTGAAATTGGTAGTGGCAAATGAGGATCTAAGTGGCTCGGCCAGTGATGATTATGATGATGGTAGTGATGTTCAAGTAAGTGGTGATGAGCTGAAGAGTCCAATGGGGTCTGATGAGGATGCCGATGATGAAAATTCTGAATTTCCACTATTCAACAATGATGACATCTTTAATCAGAAGTTCAAACTTGGAATGCTATTTGGTACTAAACGTGAGTTGAAGAGTGCCATCCAGTCATATGCCATAAATGAAAAGAGGAGCATCAAGTTTCCTAGGATTGATAAAAGAAGACTAGTAGCAAAGTGTGCTGATGATTCTTGTCAATGGATCCTTAGGGGGCTGCCAGTGGCCAATGAATCAAGTTTTCGGATTAGGGAATTGTGGGATGAGCACACTTGCGAGGTTACTAATGAGGTTGAAAATGTAAGCTCCACATGACTTGCAAAAAAATATAAAGATAAATTCATCAATGATCCAAAAAGAAGCATGAAGGCATTTAGGTTGGAGACGGTAAAAGAATTGAAGGTTCAAATCTTAGACCACCAGGTTTACAAAGCAACGAGGAAGGCACTGAAATTGATTGAAGGTCCTGGTGCAGAGCAGTATCAATTACTTTGGAGTTTTGCAGAAGAGATTAATAGAAGCAATCCAGGTTCTACAGTGACAACTATAATATTCAAACTTCACTCCACAATGGCAAAAAACCACATTGGAAAAAACCACAACTTCGACAACTATAATACAATTTCCGGTAGCTTGCCTTGCCCTGGCCCTCCACAACCCGTGACAATAACTTCACTCCACAATGGCAAACAGGGGCTGGTGGAAATCGGAGGTCCATTCGATGTCGTCCCCGAAATCCTTGCTCCATTTCACGGTTCCTGTCTTCAGATTGCAGCAGTGCCCAAACACAGGAATGAACGAGGGAGAAATGAATGAGGGAAAGGAATTGCAGAAATGAAAGAGGGTGAAGGATTATGCGGCTAGGGTTGGGAAATGCCGAGTCTCTTAAGGGCTCACTCCAATTTTGCTGAGTGGAGTAGTCAAATGCCATTTCAACTATTTGACCCCATTTCTCTCTAATTAAGTAGCCACGTCAGCAAAAATGGCAATTAGGATGCAGCTGTGATGGGTTCGACTAGGATTAGATAAGTTATTGGATGGATTAGACTAATTCAATTTTTGTGGGATGTTTTGGGAAATAAAAAAAATTATGGGACCAAATGGATATTTTTTCCGTATGACCATATACCAATTTGTTATATATGCTATTGATAGCACTCTTAACGTCAAGGTGATAGTTTGACGTAAATCATTGTCGTCCATGCTATTCAATTAGGATTTTATGATTTTATTTGAATTGCACTCAACTACTCTGCCGATAAATACATTTGTTGATTTTAATGCTATATATATTCAACCTCCTTAGCACCTTATGGTTCACAACAAGGTTTAATTTATATCTACACCACCATATGTCAATCTTAATGTTATATTTTCAAACTCCAACCTTGTTTGGTATTTGCTTTACTTTAATATTCAAGTTGAATACGTCCATGGAAATCCTCATGTTAAAGTTCAGGGAAAAAGTAAAATGTATGTTAGAATTATGATTTAAAATAAATATGGGTCCCATTTATTTAGTATACAATTTTACCAGTCCGATTACTGTACAACCCCGCACGTGCAGACGTCATATATGACATCTCTCATCACAGAATATTTCTCCTATCACAGTATCACATATTTTTTCCATCATGCAGAATATCTCACATCACACACATACTTGACATTTTTCCATCATACGAAACATCTCTCCTTTCACATATGCAACAAAAACCAAGACTATTGGGACATAACAATTTCCTAGTCATATTGATTGAGAGTTGGATAGGGAGAGAAATTTGTAACTGAGTAATTAATCAAATCTTTAATCGGTTGAAGCTGCCTTTGCTGCTTTCCTGGTAGAAGGTTTATTATGTGACCCAAATTGTTCAATTGCTAGAGCTTATAAAATACTTATATCTTAAAATACATGCCTTATTTGTGATGACATAATTAAAGAAATGTGTAGTGCGTGTCTATCAGATGTCATTGGGTCAAAGAACCCATATGGTGCCATAATTTGAAAAAAATTTCCCAAACAGTCTATTAATTATTGAATTAACTTAATTCGTCCCATAAGTCTCTTAATCCTAGCCAAAACGATCCAAACAGTTCTTAATTACAGGACTAGGGTGATCAATGGTGGATTAGAGCGGTCAATGGTGGATTAGGGTGGTCAATGGTATATGAACGGGGTTCCATTCAATAATTAGAAAACCCTCAACCACCCCCCGCCTACCCCTCTCCCGCTTACCCTCTCTCGCCCCAGCTACGACCGCCGCCCAGCCAGCTCTCTCTCTCTCTCGCCGTCCCACTAATATCCACAATTGGACAAACTCTCAAAAATCTCAAATTTCAATACCCAAATTCCTAATCTTAAAAAATTGTAAACAAGCAATTGAAACATAAAGAATTCATACTAGGGATCAGAAATTGGAAATTAGTAATGGAGAAATATGAATTAGAGAAAGATTTACCGAATGGGAGAATAGGCCCGAGCAGAATCCAGAGAAGGGAGCGGTGGACGTGGTTGCTGGCGGTTGTGCAAATCGCGGAGTGGGTGCTGGCAGCGGTAGCGGCGCGGAAGGGCGGTGGCCGGCGCTGGCAGGAGGTGGCCAGCGTGGAAGGCGGCAGAAGCGAGAGAGAAAATGGTCGACGGGAAAGGGTGAGGCGATGAGAGAGAGGTAACAGCGGGTGTGGCTGGGCAACGATCGTTTAGTGCAGCGGCGGTGCTGGTATGGCGGCGGTAGGCTGGAGATGAGAGAGGGGACGGCGAGGGAGAGAGAGAGAGACATGAGCCACGAGGAGAGGGCCGAGGGAGAGGCGGCGGCGTTGGCTGGGCGGCGGTGGTGGAGGTTCGATGGCGGAGTGGCTGGGGCTACAGAGGGTGAGCGGGAGAGGGGTGGGGGGGGGGGGGGGGGTTGAGGGTTTTCTAATTACTGAATTGAACATGGTTCATACACCATTGACCACCCTAATCAACTATTAACCACTCGAATACACTATTGACCGCTCTAATCCACCATTGACCACCCTAATCCTAATCCTGTAATTAAGAGCTGTTGTGATCGTTTTGCTAGGATTAAGAGACTTATAAGATGGATTAAGTTAATTCAATAATGAATGGACTCTTTGGGAAATCTTTTCATATTATGCCTCCATATGGTTTTTTCGTTTTTTTTTTTCGAATGTTACTGTGATCTGTGTTTTGTGTGTGTGTTCTATTAATAAAGCTCTCCGGTTCCTAAGACATAACCACGCAATCTTCAGGTCATCCCTTTTCAATTTATAAGAGATATTCACTAAAAGTGTTTTCCATAGTTCAGTAGAGAAAAGAGAGAAGACTACCCAACAAGGCTAAGTAATTATACTATACAAGTGCTTTCCATAGTTCAATAGAGAAAGAGAGAAGACTACCTAGTAGTAGGAATTCAGGCCTCTTCACTTTAACTAGCCCATAGTTCCGGAATGGAAAAATAACCCATATGACCCCTTAACTTTGCCGGATTTCGCAATCAGTCCCACAACTTTTGAATTAACACAATACGTCCACTAAGTTTCTTAATTTTAGCACAATCCGTCCCATATACTCAATTTGCCTCCATTTGTACTCAATTTGCCTCCATTTGTACTCCATTTTCTCATACCGTCCCATACAAATGGAGTACAAATGGAGGCAAATTGAGTATAAATGGAGGCAAATTGAGTATATGAGACGGATTGTGCTAAAATTAAGAAACTTAGTGGACGGATTGTGTTAATTCAAAAGTTGTGGGACTGATTGCGAAATCCGGCAAAGTTAAGGGACCATATGGGTTATTTTTCCGTTCCGGAATTGCTTTTCAACAGCTACTCTGACGTCTTGTTGCCCCCTTCTCAATACTCCGGAGCCTACTCATACCAACAATGTACCTTTCTTCCTAGTAGCCATCATATACGGACTCCAAAGTTAAACGTGCTTGCTTTGAGGTAATTTTAGGATGGGTAACCTGTGAAGTCTCCAGGGTGTGCGTGAGCGAGGCCAAAGCGCACTGGAAAAAGCTTATGTTGGTTTGTGGGGTCAGCCTTGAAATCTGAGCCGATAACATCTAGAGTAACACTATGTCTTTCCGCTGCGCCGAAAATGAGGTTGTTACAATAAGTAGGCTTTGAATGTTATCTCGTTATTATGTATCATCATATTGTATTAAATGTATTCGTTTCATATTTTAACTTGTGGAATGTTTCTATATGGTTTATGGGGCATGTTGTTTTGTGTATTGCTCTGTACGTAGTGCTTCCATAGCTCCACAAAGAATTGGTGCTGCAAACGTGTGGTTTGCTATTAAATCCTATACCTAGTTTCTCCTTCGAAATTCATTAACCAATTAGACGATGTATTAGCCGTGCTTCTTGTTTAACCAACTTTTCATTGTTCAGGCTCAAGGTTACAAGTCAAATGCAAAATCATTCAGGGAAGTGCTCGATGAAAATGAAGAAATTGAGCCGCTGGAAGCAACTCAAAATGATTGTAAAGCTAAAGTATATCCTTCGAGCGAGTCATCCTCCATATATAATCAGAGAACCTGCAAGAAATAGATGCCACAATCCCAGGCCAGCAATATAAACTCCGTGGGAGTACTTTACTTGCATGTGATTTCTCAAGTCTCAATAAATAGTTTCTATTCCATCCTTTTTCTTTTGATTAAAAAGTAATACATCAGGTAAGTCACCAAAGTCGTGTCTATATGAACTTTGTGCTGCTAAGCGCTGGAAGCAGCCTGTTTCTGAGTGCTGCGGGCAGATTGGACAAGAACACTCAAGAGAGTAAGTTATTGTTATCTTTTTGTTTCATTCCTTCTCTTTTCTGAGTTATCTTTTTGCAAGTTTTAGATATTCCACACTCTGGTTTTTGCTTAATGCATGTGTCATTTTGTGTAATATTGTTGAGTTGACAAACTTTCTATTGGCATTCATTGTGCCGAAAATCACTTCCAAAACTCATCATTGAAGAAGCCTCATGTGTCGCTATGTCCTTTATATTTTGTTCTTTCTTCGTACTTTTTTTTTTTTGGGGTCTTATCAAGTTTTGTTATGTGTGTTTTTTTTTAACTAGCATACCCGCCCGCGCAATGCGCGGTAAGTAAAATATATATATTTTTTAAAATAACATAAGATTTAAAAATTCAAATATTGTACATATTACATAAAATTTGGTTCATGCAGAGTTAGAGACTTGATTTGGGGTTCGAATCCCCATCCGGTTCCCTATCCCTTCCCTTTGTAATTGTGTGGCATGAGCTCCCACCACCCTTTCCAGGCCTTCAATGGCTTCTTCAAAAAAATTTGGTTCATGCTAATTTTCTGACCATATTATTGAGAAAAAAATGTGACAAAGTGGTTTAGCAACTTTGTCAATTAAATTATTTTCCTAATATTGTTGTTTTATTGATTTAGTGGGTGTTTGTTTGTGCGTTTTGGGCCCAATTATCTGATTATTGCATTTGCAAAACGCAAATAATCAGTTAATTCTGTTTGTGTACTAACTTCCAATAATCAATTATTTGCGTTTTGAGGGAATGAAAACGCTATTTTCTTGCTGCTCCATTTTGGTGCTGACTTGAATTCTTGGAAAAATGGATAGT
Organism: Hygrophila difformis; assembly: GCA_030278955.1. NCBI lineage: Eukaryota > Viridiplantae > Streptophyta > Magnoliopsida > Lamiales > Acanthaceae > Hygrophila > Hygrophila difformis. Next base: position 22,324,892 of record JAOANR010000014.1, read on the forward strand.
TCTATAGTAAAATAAGGAACTGAAAGATTTCGTTGAAATTGTTCGTTTGGAAAAAAATTGCGTTTAGCCAAAAATAGATTTTACCATATTGTTGCCTTTTGAGATAATGAAAATACAAATTCAAACACTTTTTAATGATTATCTGATTATTGCAATTTGAAACAGTATACGCTCATCCAAACACTTCACACGTTTTATTATAGTAATTATCTGATTATCCGTTTTCTAAACGTTGCAGCATTTTTTAAAACCACATCCAAACATCCTCTTAGCCCATAATCAATTTGATTTTACATTATTTAATTAATATAATACATTTTTGCCTGATACGAATTATGTAATATATTTGATTTTACATTTTTAAATTTATAATTTCCTAGATATAATTTTAACTCCATTTTATATTTTATATGTTAATTTATTATTATATATTACACTAATAATGCTACTGGACTACTTGACCAATGGCCTGCCTCCCGCAACCGGCGAGACATCTTTGACCGATGTTCAGTTCATCATGTACTTTGCGAGAGTAAAATGGTCGCGGATTGTCTAGCAAAATGTGGTGCATCTTTAGAAGAATTCCACACTACTTGCACATTCCCCCATACTTCACGCACAGGGTCTTAGCAGCGGATTCTTCCGGTATATGGTTCCCAAGAGCCTAAGTGTTAGCTCATTTTTTCCTTTATGCTTTTTGGACACCTCTTTTTTTTGTTGTTTTTTCCATTTATTTTCTTTTCAATTTGTTATTTGGCGTCAGCTTCTCAAAAAATAATGTTAATAATCTTAGAACATTGTTCACATAAATATGGAGTGACTAATGCAAATCTAGTCATGAATATATCATTATCATATTATACTATATTATACTTCCTCCGTTTCTTTTTAAGTGTTACACTTTTTTTTTCTTGGGTGTATCATAATAAATGTTACATTACCATATATATAGAATGCTTTTTTTTTTTTGAGGCTAAATTGAATTTATATAGAATCAAACATATCAGACGCATGGCGCCATTACAGAAGAATCATAGCAATCCTTATACACACCATTCAACATCAAGCATCATCATACTGTCCCTGCCTATCTAGAAAATCCACCAACGTACTACATTAATCGATTGAATCCGCACAACCCATCCGACAGCCCTTACAACTTAATCCCTATCCCTATCAAAACCTGTATGAACATCAGAGACAAACCTGGCAACACTAATACCATACCTCAACAGTTTCATTGCCCGCAGCTCCCATTCTAGCCCAGTGATCCGCCATACTGTTACGTTCGCGCAAAATATGAACCACCTTCACCACTCCAGCTTGTTTCTTAATTGCCAATATAGGTCCCAACAGCCCCCTTAATCGCCAAGGTATGTGCTCCGGCTCTAGCATCCATCTTACCACATTACACGAGTCACACTCGAACACCATACGACCAAGAGGAAAACCTTGATCACGGATTAACGCCGTACACACTCGACTAATGGCCATTACTTCAGCTTCAGTTGAGTCCGCATATCCAATGTGATCCGATAACGTGAATATCACATTCCCTAGATCATCTCGAATGACTCCTCCTACTCCTGCTGGCCCCGGATTCCCGAGGGAAGAGCCGTCAGTGTTTATTTTCCACCAACCCCTTTCCGGTCTTTCCCACACAAGACCATTCCTGGGCACTCTGTTTACTCCACTATCTGTCAAAGAAAACCCAACTGGAAAGCTAACCTGCGTTGCTTCAACATACATACCCGACTTCTGCATCAAGGCCTGCCACCACCAACATACCCTCCATTTAATTTATTCCGCGATCAGCCTAACATCTGCACGCTTCCCATTGAAAACTAACTCATTACGACATTTCCAAATAGTCCAAATGATGACCAAGCTTGCTAAATTCCATATCTCTCTGCGACCAATCTTGGGATGAACATCAAGCCACCAATCCAATGTATTGATTGCCCTGCCCGGCAGCGCCCATGTCACCTCAAAGAACGCAGCTCCAAGTCGCCAAAGTGCCCCTGCAAATTCGCATCGACAAAACAAGTGGTCGATTGACTCAATCTCTCTTGAGCATACCTGGCATAGGGCGTTGTCAACTTGGAGACAGTTCCTGGCCACAAGCACTTCCCTCACAGGTAGTGCATTTTGTACCACCTTCCAAGCCAATAATCGAGCTTTCATAGGGGCTTTCACCTCCCAAATTTTGGACCATATTCTGTGTATCTCATCCCCAGGCCCCTTCCAGATTCCAGCAGGATTTAGCAGTAAATCTGCCATTACTTTCCTTATATAGAATGCTTTTAAAGGTATAAAACTTTCACTAAAGCACTTTTGTTCGTTGCATTGAATCTCGTGCCATTTCTTTATGTTACACTTATTTTGAATTAAGGAAGTATTATATATATGTAGGGATGAAAACGGTACGGATATGATCGGATAACATTGGATACGAATATATATTGTCCCACTTGCGGGAATCCGCAAAAAACTTATTGAGCAGCCTTCTCTTATCTAACGAAAAAGAGAAATCTTTTTTTCCTCGGATTCGGATGGAATATAGATATGCCGGATACAAATACATGTCGGATACAGATTCAATTGGATACAGATTATCGGATAATTTTTAATCTTTTTTGAAAATTTGATACAAAAAATTATCGAATAATTTTATATTTTGTTATAATTATTGATAATTTTTAATTAATAGATAATAATATGTTAATATATTCGGCTATCCATATTTAAAATCTGGATAATATCCTATCAATTTTCGGATACTGTCAGATATTTTCGGATACGAATACGAATGCATATATTAAATTACAGATTCAAATTCGGATGCGAATATTGAAATATCTGGCTCGATAGTCGGATATAGATTCGGATTCAAATATAGTCGGATACGGCATCGGATTGGTCTGATATTTACCGTACCCCTTTCACCCCTAATTATAAGTATATATATTATACAAATATATAGTACTATATTTATTCAATTAGACGAAGTTAAAATATGTTGTATATCATAGTATATCTTTTTAATTTATGTAGTGTTATTATACCTTTTATATTAATTAATAATTTCTTTAAATATATAGGATCAATATCTACCTTATATATATATATATGAACCATTCAAAATTAAATTGAGATCTTCTAAAATAATAACAAATCACTATGCTAAATAAAATATTGGAAAAAAATAAACAACTAATTTAAATCATTCCCTATCTAATTTATTAGATTATTCCAAATTTTCCCGAATTCAATTAAATAATGATTGTTTTCTACTTTATAGCTAACTTAAATAAATAAAAGAATATGTAGAAAATAAAAAATGTATCCAAAAGTAAAGATGTCAAAAAGGGAATAATCTATTAACAAAAGGAAAAGATATATAAATAAAAAAATAAAGTGGAAACATCTCCAAATTTATTCTCTTCAGTTTTTTTTTTGTTTCAAATTTCGAATAAAGATAAAAAACAAACAATAACAAAATCAACTTAAAATAGATTCATGATATACAAAAATTTTGTGTAGTATGCAAAGGAGAATCATAAAAATAATTTGTAGAGTATGACTTCATTGCAATCGTGAATTACAACATGTAATCCTGTAAAAGTCATTGGAAAACTATTAGAAACATATATTTAAAAGTACGTAAGAAAAAACAAAAAAAAAACCCCACTAATATTCACGTTCGAGTAAAAAAAATCTTACATGAATAGTAAGATGAATAATATATTGCAATCTGAGAAAAATTAACATGTAACAAAAGATATATTAGGAAAACATTGGCGTGGGCAATATTGTAATACATGAGAAGAAGAAACAAAATATATTGTTTAAATATAAAATCAATGTTCAGAAGACATAAACAAAGAATGAAGAAATAAAATATGAGCGGTGATGAGAATTTCAAGACAACATGATATTAGATAAATGAATGGAATATTTATAGAGAAATAGGAGAAGGTTTGGTGGAGATATATATGCAAATATTGGAGGAATGGAATGAGATTTGACGTGATCTTCTAAAAATATATAATTGTAACACCCCCAAATTTAAAACACTAAACTATAGGGGTGCTACCTCCACATCTCTTGGGATAAAATACTTTGCGTGAAAATAACCAAGAGATGTGGCGGTAGCACCCCTATACGCAAAATTCGAAATGATTTGTGATTGTGTCAATTGTTTAGTTACATAATTGTTGTCATATGGAATTGGGATTAACTTACCAGTTTTTACTGATTTGTGTGTGCGTGTCTTCTTTCTTTTTCAGTATTCGAAAATGAGACACCATAAGCATTGCATGCATTGGGGGAAGGGACTTTGAAAGACTATTTTGATTAAATAAAATTATATATGATTATATATGCAATCTAATTTGACTCATGCTATTTTTCATTTATGCGTTGAGACTCCTAATATTTTGCAAAATACTTATTTTTAAACTACTTTGTATTTTGCGCGAAATAATTGCCAAAGTTGTAGGATTTGTTTTGATAGCCTTAACATCTCTTGGTTATTTTCATGCAAAGTATTTTATTCTAAGAGATGTGGCGGTAGCACCCCTATAGTTTAGTATTTTAAATTTGGGGGTGTTACAATAATAGTATAAATTAGTTAAAGATATTATAATATTTTATTAAGAATTTGTTAGGATATTATAGATATAAATATAATATATATGTTAGTGAGGTTGTTGAAAATGAGAGAGAAAAGTTGGATGGAGTATTGAAAAATGGGGCGGTGAAGTGGGAGGAAATTGGACTATATTGTTTATATATATATATAGATTGATAATAGATAATAGATAATATATATTAAAGAATTTATAGATATGAATATATAATATAATATATATATGTGGTCCTGAATTTTATGTTTTCAAATCTTAGAGATTATTTGTACATATATTATTGAATATTGATAAAAAATATATATTAAATGCATATTAATTAATATTGGATATTAATAAATATTTATGGATATTTCAATATAGAATATTAAAATTTAAGAATTAAAATTGTTGGATGAATTAAATGTGATTGTTGAAAAAAGGGGGTGGGGAAGTGGGGGAAACTTGACTATATTATTTATATATATATGTATATATATATATATAGATTTTATTAAGAATTTGTTAGGATATTATAGATATAAATATAACATATATGTTAGTGAGGTTGTTGAAAATGAGAGAGAAAAGTTGGATGGAGTATTGAAAAAAGGGGATGGTGAAGTGGGAAGAAATTGGACTATATTGTTTATATATATATATATATATATAGATTGATAATAGATAATAGATAATAGATATATTAAAGAATTTATAGATATGAATATATAATATAATATATATATATATATGTGGTCCTGAATTTTATGTTTTCAAATATTAGAGATTATTTGTACATATATTATTGAATATTGATAAAAAAAAACATATATTAAATGTATATTAATTAATATTGGATATTAATAAATATTTATGGATATTTCAATGTAGAATATTAAAATTTTAGGATTAAACATTGTTGGATGAATTAAATGTGATTGTTGAAAAAAAGGGGTGGGGAAGTGGGGGGAAACTTGACTATATTGTTTTTATATATATATATATATAGATATATAGATTATTTATTGACGGCCCCTTGTACGAGGCGGTCGTTTACGAGTTATTCAAACAAGTACATATAACAAAAATAATAAGCGCATAATGTAAATGAACACAAATTGTTTGTTAACCCTGTTCGGACCTTCTGTCTGGAGGATTCCAATCTAGGTGAAATATCACTATGAACAAGACTCAAATACACAAGATACAAACTAATCCTATCTGATCCAACTAGACTATCAAGGCTCCCCCTTAACACCTGATCATCCTGGATGAAACTCTGACTTACTCCTGCTGTTTTCACTTCGTGTCGGTCACCCCGGACTGAACCCTATCTAATCAAAGAAGAAGAAGACATTATCTTCTTTATGTTTACAACTCAAAAGAATGAAGATTACAGTGAAATCCAAAAACTCTATACAAGTCAAAATATCTCTAAAGAACTAAAATCTTTATGCACTCAATATTTTGGCTCTTCTCAAAATGACTTCTAAACCGAAAATGTAATTCGAAAGAACAATGTGTATAGAAGATAAAATTCTGCCTACGGACTCAGACACGAAGGTATTTATAATCAGCAAAGGTCTTGATCTCTTAGTCCCCACTACTGGTATGACTGCTTGATCCTTGGCAAATAACCACCCTGTTGTTGATGTGATGAATGAACGACCAGTGAACTCTGCATGAAAAGTAAGTGTACCAACAACTCCCACTCTTTTCATGAAGAGGATGATTCTTCACAAAAGTCTCAAGGATTTAAACAGTTCAGAGTAATGACAATATAACCAATCAACAGAGAGAAAAAGTTCAGAAAAAATGAACAAACTAATTATGATATACAAATATATTCAGGGAGTAATTCAGTCATCAAGCAAGCAGCATAGAAACACTCACAAAGCAGAGTAACACGGATCAAATACTCACAGTAGATAATCAGAAGTTTCAACACCATATCACAAGCAAAAACATAATCAGAATCAAAGTTCAAAACACCCACAAGCATCCACGCAAAAAAAAATCAAAAACCACAGTTGGTATCCATCCACAAATCTCCATTAGTTACAAACCCAAAGTTTAAAAATTTTCAGATTAGAGTGTATCCCATCCCGTTCTTCCCACCAGCAGACATCATTTGAGACTATTGTTACCCTTGATGAGTCATTCCTCGTCAGTGGGAGGAGGATCAAAAGATCCAAGGGAGTAGCTTCAAAATATTCACATTTTGCTTTCTGATTTTGATGCCTAAGTTGATGAATTTGTGGACTTCTTCAGTTTGGTCAATAATGATGATCTTGAGATGGTTAAGAAGTTCTGTGCCAGAGAGTAGTGGTCCAAGCAAGATGTCATTGTGCATATTTATGAGGCCATGTGTGGGAGTGTTCTGCCTCAGCGGTATCCGCTCCTCCCTTGGTACTTTGATCCCATTCTTTTTCAAGAAACGTGTGATCAAGACAGGGTATGGGAGTAGATCAGACTTCCCAATGGAACCACGGGTATATCCTAGCATTTTGGTGAGCACAGAAAGACCAAAGTTCATCATTTGCAAATATTTATCAATACAAAATCTGAAGAGGCACCTAAACTTCAGTGTGAGTTGGGAAGTGCTCTGTTGTCCTCGTCCAAATACCACACTCTTGGTGTTTGAAAAGGTGTAGGCAATTTCAGCATTTGAGTCCGGCATATACTTGGTTAATCATCCAGCTTGTCGTTGTCCAGCACTTTGAGCATCGAGTTGATGACCTGTGAAGTAATGTAGAGCATCTTTCCTGGAATAAAAATTTTACCAGCAAAGGGGGACTTAGGATCAAGCACTTTTGGAGGTTGGCATAGAACTCGCGAACAAGGCTGGAGAGTAGTCTTCTAGTTTTGTTTCCCTGTAGATGGAGCGGGTAAACTGCTCATCTGGAATGAAGTCTCTGTTGCTGAGATACTTAGTGAAGCGTTGCATTTCTTTGTCATAGTATTTGGAGTCTAGTGCATCGGTGACTGTCATTGGTCCAACCTTCCTTGGTTGTTTCTGGGATGTTTCGACTGATGGTTCCTTTTCCTTATGGTTAAGAGATCTAGCTCCTGGGGTCCGAACTGGAGTGCGTTGTTGAGGGGTTGTCTCAACGTCCAGCTGGTTTTCCAGATTCTATTTTTGCGCTTATTATTTATGCTATATGTTTGTTGTTTGAATAACTCTTAAACGACCGATGTAACACCCCATTTTTAAGAACAGTGGAAATAGGGATGTTACCGCCACATTTTCTATTTAAGCTTACTTCAAAGCAACTTAAATAGAAAATGCTAAGGCTTACAATATGAAATACGTTTAAAACTACAATTGACAACCATAAATCATTAATTTTATTTTCAAATATATTGGTTGTACGAAATAAATAAGCTTGGGGATAAAGATGCAAATATTTATTTAAAATCTCAGTTTGACCTCGCAGGGTCAAAATAAATAGTGCGACATAATAATTATTTTTAAAATCCCCATCCCAATGCAATGCCATGCCAATCTCAGTCACCTATCCTGAAAAAAGAATGAAGGCAACAACATCAGCAATGCTGAGTAAGTCAATCCCCTATCCCACACATACTGAAGACTCAGGGTTGACTAAACGACACGAATGAATAACTATATAGCGAAAGTGACAATTTATCAAATTTAAATCCCGAAATTTATAATATAGGTAACACATATGTCAAATGAAACCAATCCAATGCTCCGTAATCCGTAATCCATAATCCATAATCACATATATCATCTCTCGCCATGCAGAGGACTCTATAACTGCTAACACCGGTGTCCTAGACTAGTACTCCGACTGTCTAGGGTTATAGACACATACAGGCTCTACCGATAGGAGGAATAATTACCCTCATCCAATATCCAATATCCAATATCCAAATGGCAATAGACCATATAGTTTATGCATTGGTTTCATAAAACATACTATATCTTACCAAGACCAATTCCCAAAGCCAACACACGACTAACGTATTACAATACACCCAAAATATGGGTAAATTATATTTGGTCAACCGACTCCGAAATCTCAAAAAAAAAAAAAAAGTATAGGGAACTGACTTGATGAGAAACTGGTTACAGAATATTTGCCAATGAATTAATCCATAACACATGGAATTAGAAGGTAGACAGGTAAATCATTTAGCAATTAAATTCTTAAACCCATCAAGCTGTATGCCAGGAATAAGTTTGTAGAAATATTATTTATATCCATATACCTTGCCACTCCAATAGAAAAGAGAAACAAGACCCATACATTGAAGCTTGACCTTTTCGGGACCCACGACACTAGTACACTTTCATTACTCAATTAACTGGGAAATTCTAGTACACAACAGACAAGAGAGCACACAAAATAGATACACTGTAGGAATGGTTGTATATATATAAACGAAATACAGTGGAAGCTTTAGAACATCCCCAATGCAAATGTCGGGGTTTTGATCAAACCAAGCAGAAAATAAAAGAAATCGGGCGAAAGCGAGAGTACACAGAAAACAAAGACGACGACGGAGACCATGGTTTCAATTCTTTTACATAAACGGTTAGAGCAAAACCCAGGGTTGGGCAAAACTGAGCAAACAAAAGTGAACAAAAGAGACATACATTTACTGAAGCAATTGTAGGATTAACAAGATAGCCAAGAAAAGAGACAGAGACCAAACTTAAACCGATGAGTGGAATAGTGAATTAACTTAGAATTTGTGAATCCATAATAGCGGGCACACTGTAATTCGCAGGGAGGTTCAAGCAATTGCCAATATCAAAACTACCTGATTTAGAATTGTAGAATTATAGCAGTAAGATGAGATTTACAGATCGAAAAGTGAATTGAAGAGTTAGGAGAAAATAAGGGAAAAAGAGAAGCCTACCCACCGTCTGGAAAGCCACGAACAGTGGGGGAGGAGTTGAATGAACTGGATTTTATAAAGTTGGGAAGGGTTAAACAAAATAGGGCAGAGTCGGTTTAGCTGTGTAGGGTTGTGAGAGATTTTTCTGGAGTGCGTACTTAGTGGTGAAACAATCCCTAATTTCATGGTAACTACCCAATACTACTCCCAAATTAGCAAATATAGGAGGGATTATTTCCAGACTGATTATTTGACCAAGTTATGAGGTGAGTGAGTTTTATTCTTTTCCCTTATTAAATATATAAACTACTAAATATTTGTAGTATATATGTCTATACACAGTAACGTAAATTAGTACACCCCAAATTTAAGTCATTGGTATAACCCAATTGTACTAGTTAAAAATAAATTAAATATCCCACTACAAAAGTAAATACAAGATTAAATTTGTACAATTATTTCATAAGCAGAATTTGGGGCATCACAATCTACCCACCTTAAAGAAAAACTTCGTCCTCGAAGTTTATTAAAATATGTCGTTTCCGAAAACTAGTCAATGGAATGCTAAAGTATTAAAAATAATAATAATAATATTTGTAAAAATACTGCTCTAACTTTAAAAACATACTTTAAATTTATAGAATATAACTTTAGTTTTAAAAGCATCGCTTTAACTTAAAATCATTTACTTCCATTTTTACCATTGTAGCAACTACGCACAAGAGGACACCATTTCCCCACATATCATATTTCCACAGTCATAATAATGACAAGCATGCAGCGGACTCATACACAGACCCACTCCGGAGCCTTGGGTAACCCAATCACGGATATACCCAAGAGTATAGACTCATGCATCATGCAGCGGACTCATATACAGACCCACTCCGGAGCCTCGGGTAACCCATTCTCGGATACACCCAAGAGTGCAGACTCATACATGCAACATTGCCGTTTTGGCCCAATGTTTCCACAATGCCGTCTTGGCAAATTTAGAGGGGGAGGCCTCGCAAGACACATCCCTAGTGCATTAGCCCTCTATCAAAGTATGGCATCTCACTCAAGTTAGTAGTGCTCAATGGATTTAAATTATTTTTTTTTTTATTCCACCACTTTCCACATAAGATCATCTTTAAAAGATTTTTCAACAATCCTAAGGAAGTAATCTCATAACAAAAGCATTTAACAATGTCAAATCTCATTTCAACAACAAGACTCATATCATGCTAATGCATCCGATTTAACACCCATGTGAAGCACAAATTATTTAACCAAGGCAAATTATCCACCTAGGTAGGGCCTCCATTTAAACACAAGTCAAGTACCTAGTTGGAATACTTACTTACTTGTTGAATATAAAGGATTCAACCATAATTATTCCAATAAGTAATTTATCAAAGATAAACTATATTTCGACTACTTGGAATATTTTTGGAATTTCTAGGGTATAATAATCTACCCACCTTAAAGAAAAACTTCGTCCTCGAAGTTGCGTACTTCAAATGGTGCAACCAAATATAGTGTCATGACTAAGGAAATTTAAGACTCATGTTCTTCAATAATGAATACTAATAGTAATAATAGCCATAACGTAACAATGTATGTCATGTATGCATATGCATATGACCCATCCCCAAGTTTAATAAATAATTTAATGAATGCCTTCAAAATGTTTTTGTACAAGACAAAATTTCCATGATTTCCTTTACTAAAAATAATAATAATATCCTTAGTCTTATGAATTCAATAATTATTATATGTTTATAAACTTAAAAATTGAATATATAGCTTTTATAGAAATAAAGCTAAAAATATTTATATGCTGCTAAAAATATTGGTCCGAAAGAATCGAACCGCTTTGATACCACTTTGTAACACCCCATTTTTAAGAACAGTGGAAATAGGGATGTTACCGCCACATTTTCTATTTAAGCTTACTTCAAAGCAACTTAAATAGAAAATGCTAAGGCTTACAATATGAAATACGTTTAAAACTACAATTGACAACCATAAATCATAATTTTATTTTCAAATATATTGGTTGTACGAAATAAATAAGCTTGGGGATAAAGATGCAAATATTTATTTAAAATCTCAGTTTGACCTCGCAGGGTCAAAATAAATAGTGCGACATAATAATTATTTTTAAAATCCCCATCCCAATGCAATGCCATGCCAATCTCAGTCACCTATCCTGAAAAAAGAATGAAGGCAACAACATCAGCAATGCTGAGTAAGTCAATCCCATATCCCACACATACTGAAGACTCAGGGTTGACTAAACGACACGAATGAATAACTATATAGCGAAAGTGACAATTTATCAAATTTAAATCCCGAAATTTATAATATAGGTAACACATATGTCAAATGAAACCAATCCAATGCACCGTAATCCGTAATCCATAATCCATAATCACATATATCATCTCTCGCCATGCAGAGGACTCTATAACTGCTAACACCGGTGTCCTAGACTAGTACTCCGACTGTCTAGGGTTATAGACACATACAGGCTCTACCGATAGGAGGAATAATTACCCTCATCCAATATCCAATATCCAATATCCAAATGGCAATAGACCATATAGTTTATGCATTGGTTTCATAAAACATACTATATCTTACCAAGACCAATTCCCAAAGCCAACACACGACTAACGTATTACAATACACCCAAAATATGGGTAAATTATATTTGGTCAACCGACTCCGAAATCTCAAAAAAAAAAAAAAGTATAGGGAACTGACTTGATGAGAAACTGGTTACAGAATATTTGCCAATGAATTAATCCATAACACATGGAATTAGAAGGTAGACAGGTAAATCATCTAGCAATTAAATTCTTAAACCCATCAAGCTGTATGCCAGGAATAAGTTTTGTAGAAATATTATTTATATCCATATACCTTGCCACTCCAATAGAAAAGAGAAACAAGACCCATACATTGAAGCTTGACCTTTTCGGGACCCACGACACTAGTACACTTTCATTACTCAATTAACTGGGAAATTCTAGTACACAACAGACAAGAGAGCACACAAAATAGATACACTGTAGGAATGGTTGTATATATATAAACGAAATACAGTGGAAGCTTTAGAACATCCCCAATGCAAATGTCGGGGTTTTGATCAAAAAGCAGAAAATAAAAGAAATCGGGCGAAAGCGAGAGTACACAGAAAACAAAGACGACGACGGAGACCATGGTTTCAATTCTTTTACATAAACGGTTAGAGGAAAACCCAGGGTTGGGCAAAACTGAGTAAACAAAAGTGAACAAAAGAGACATACATTTACTGAAGCAATTGTAGGATTAACAAGATAGCCAAGAAAAGAGACAGAGACCAAACTTAAACCGATGAGTGGAATAGTGAATTAACTTACAATTTGTGAATCCATAATAGCGGGGCACACTGTAATTCGCAGGGAGGTTCAAGCAATTGCCAATATCAAAACTACCTGATTTAGAATTGTAGAATTATAGCAGTAAGATGAGATTTACAGATCGAAAAGTGAATTGAAGAGTTAGGAGAAAATAAGGGAAAAAGAGAAGCCTACCCACCGTCTGGAAAGCCACGAACAGTGGGGGAGGAGTTGAATGAACTGGATTTTATAAAGTTGGGAAGGTTAAACAAAATAGGGCAGAGTCGGTTTAGCTGTGTAGGGTTGTGAGAGATTTTTCTGGAGTGCGTACTTAGTGGTGAAACAATCCCCTAATTTCATGGTAACTACCCAATACTACTCCCAAATTAGCAAATATAGGAGGGATTATTTCCAGACTGATTATTTGACCAAGTTATGAGGTGAGTGAGTTTTATTCTTTTCCCTTATTAAATATATAAACTACTAAATATTTGTAGTATATATGTCTATACACAGTAACATAAATTAGTACACCCCAAATTTAAGTCATTGGTATAACCCAATTGTAGTAGTTAAAAATAAATTAAATATCCCACTACAAAAGTAAATACAAGATTAAATTTGTACAATTATTTCATAAGCAGAATTTGGGGCATCACAACCGACTCGTACAAGGGGACCGTCAAGTGGTATCAGAGCGTGGCCTCTAATAGATTTAGCTGAAAAAGATTCAAAATGAATCGTGAGATTTCGCATATGCGACCCCGGATATTGGATGGGACTAACTATAGGTACTGGAAGTCGAGAATGCAACATTATCTACAGGTATTAGGCGATGAAGTTTGGGAAGCAGTGAAGAGTGGTGGGAACCGGATACGGTTGATGTGCAGAATTCTGCACTTGCAGAATGATACTAGAGATTGATAAAATGATGTGTATAATAAAATTGATGTGTCGGCCTACATAAATGATGATCACACCTATGAATCATTCAGATTTTATTTTTTAATAAAATAACCACATATTTATGGGAATAATCCAAAACAAATCCAATCATATCCCAAATCAGTGAATCCAAATCAAATAAAAAACAAATAATTTTCCCATTGATGGTTGAAACAAATTTCAACAACAAATATTACCCCTCCATCTCCCGTCATTGTTGTTTCTTCCGTAATTTTCTTTTTCGTAAGCTCCACTCACCAGTGCCAATCTTCCCTACTAAGCTACCACCCTTGGTCTTCATGAATCACTGCCACCCATCAGCCTTCCGCGGAAGCCCCGGCGGAGGACCACCTCACTCTCACTATTGCCGGCACCTCTGACTGGGCAACGTCTTGCTGTAGCCGGCGCTCGTCGTGACTCGCCCGCCGCCACCCATCATCCACCCTTCACACATTCATTGAGGTTTGGGGAATTGATGCGTATGCTCATCACAAAATCGGCTCGTTATGTATGCCTTCTCCCCATATCGTACATGTTAAATCATAATGAAATGAAAAATCATCACTCGTTGTACAACCATCAAAGTTCTATTTTTTCGTTTTGAAATCAGAGTTCGTTTTCGGGTTTTATTTAACTAATTGTTGCGCTTATTTCGTTTTCTAGGGATTTATGTATTGAATAAGGTGTTGGTTGATCTCATGTTGCCTTGTCTTTGCTTGTGTGAGACATGGGTTTTTCGTCTTTGTAATTGATAGCATTTGATCTCAAAAATACCATGTGACTTTTTAATTTATTGAATATATTTCAGTTGTGATTTGAAGGAAACTCTTATTCTTTAATTGAATACTTATGATTTTGTTCACTTAGTCAGGTTCAAAATTTTTGAAACTAGAAGTTGATATCATGGAAAACAGGAAAGTTTGATCATTTCATTAATGTAGGTAGATTTTAAAATTAACTACAGATTCTTAGAGAGGACTGTTATGAGTGAGCTTAATTTTAGGGATTAGATACGTTCCCTTTTTTTTAGAGATTTAGGTTTGATACTAGTATTATCCGCCCGCGCGATGCGCGGGAAGAAAAGTTTCTTAAATAAAATATATATATATATATTTAAAGATTCAACAGAAGAATAAATTGTCATCACGATTGAATAAAAAAATGAATAAGATAAAATAGTTGATGATCGAAGCAATGAATAAGAAATTGATTAAGATTAAAGGAATGAAAGTTTTGACTGTAAAACTGACGTTTAATTGTCAAGGTTGAAGGAATATCAAAGTTTTCCTATTTGTTTTCTTGCTCCGGTTTCTCTAAATAAAATAATTTATACATGCGTAAAAGTGATAAAGATGACAAAAAAAAAATTTAAAAAAAAGAAAAAAAACATTCTAATAACGTCCTACATTCCTTTCCCATAACATTTCTAAAAGTAATGAATTGCTTTAAAATTTTATGTCACTAACCACATGAATAAAATTACCTTTATCATTATCAGCATGTTAAAAACAAAATGTAGCTTATTTAAAAATTGGCGATTATTAATTCCATCGAATACAGTTTATGGAATAAATATACTTTTAAAAAAATTAAAGTTTTTTGAAAACAAAATACAATTAAATTTTAAATCAGCAAGTAAGATCATAAAAAATACAGTTTCATAGCCCATAGGTTTTATAAATTAGATTATCTAGAACAGATCAGTCACAACGAATATGTAAGCTTGGATCAAAAAATCAATATAAAGCTATACCATATACAGGACCACTAATGCAATAATCTCAATTATAAAGTTTACTTTTATTTATATGAAAAATGAAATAAGTATCATTTTTCAAATTCAGTGTGCACGATATGATTTCTTTAATTCTAACCCCATTTAAATTCTTAAAGATTATAACTTTTTTTTTTAAAAAAAAACCTAAGAATAAATGTAATGCACTTACAATTCCTTTACATTTATTGGCATCGCAACAATCAAGTATAAGATTCATTTTAAAGCGGCTAATATTTATAGAATCAAACAATGTTTCATTGAAAAAGATAAATTATAAAGCATTCATATTAACAAATCTATCATAGCACATCATTTCAAGATTTTTATACATCAAGGACGATTAAATTTATAAGCCAGTCCGATAAGACCTTTCCGAAAATCATAAAACCAAACCTCGTCAAACTTCCTCAACAAAGGTTTCGCAACAAACTTCCTCGATAAAGGTTTCGCAGCACAGAAATAGTTACCCTTCAGACACTAAAAAAACGTCCATTTGCGCTACAATAAATTCAAACATAGCATCCGGAACGGCTAGGAAAGTTACATTGTCCAGTTATGCTTTATTTGTTCAATATCTTATCATCATCATTGGATAAAAATTCTCTGTTCTTTATGTATATGTTTAATAAATGTAGCATTTATATTTTGAAGGAGAATGAAAATATAGGCAGAGTATTTCTACTTGCAATTTTTTCCAGACAGAAGTTCGAGGGGATGACCAAGAATTTTGTCAATAACTTCAGCAAATCCAAATTAAACAGAGCCAACCACATTCCCCATTGATGGCATGATATAAATTTTTCATGTGCTTGTAGAGATTAGTCTTCTGTTTGTCACAACATTCTGCAAAATGACAATTGTATATGATTAAGATTCAGTTCATAATTGCAGTAAACATGGAGATAAAACTAAAGAAACAAAACAATTGATTCAAAAAATCATCACCAACACGCCTTAATTTTCAAGTGAAAATTAAGCCTGTGTCGCATACTCCATTCCATTTTCTAAATTAAAGCCCAAACTTCAAGCTATGTTCAAAGCCAAAATTAACGTTAAGAAATATATTTAAGTAGGAGAAACTCCATATAATTGGTTCTATATTCAATATCCATATCAAGATAATCTTAAAAGTTTCTGCAAAATCAAAATACTTTGCGTGAAATAGCTTTGCCTCTTTTTGTCCAATGGGATGACCTGAATTCATTTCAGGCAGATGTTTCGAATTCTTGTTAGTTATTAGCCAATGTATACATCAAAATACTTTGCGCGAAATAGCTTTGCTTCTTTTCTTATTGTTATTTAACTAAATGAATGACTTATATAGTATAAAATGAGGAAGTGAAATGTCTCAGATATAGAAATAAAAATCTTTTGATAAAAATATTATAGGAAGATCCTTATATAATTGTAATAGATATGAATAGGAAGATACCTAATATTAATCAATCATAGATGTGGTTACTTTATATTATATTTTTTTTATATCTTTTTGGGATTATTGACTAAAATTATAGGAAGATCATTATATGGTAGGAAGATCCTTATATAATTCTATTAGATATGTATAAATTAATTAATAAATCATACTAATATAGAATGGTTTATTTTAAAAAAAATACATATTCTAAAATTTAGTTTCCATTTTATAATTTAATTAATATTGTGTTTCTAAAATTTTCGTCATTGATCAATTAAAAAATCCATTGATTTTTCTTCCCGATTTTAATAATTTAACACAATAATTTAATATTGTGTTTCCATTTTCTTCCAAAATTTTCTTCATTATATTTAGTTTCCATAAGTTGGGAAACTAAATATTCAATGAACTAAATATAAATTAATCTTATCCGATAATAATTCCTCCACATTAATTAAAGTAATCACTTGTTAACATTAATTATATTTCTTCATTGAATAATTCCTGTAATCCCTAATTTTCTTCACGATTTTATTCAACAATAATTATTTAATATCCATTGATCATTACATTAATTGTGAATATAATATAATTAATGTTAATGCAAATAATTATTGAAGGAATTATTCATAGTTTTATTTAATCTTAATCAATCATTGATGTGACTACTTTATATTATATTTTTATACCTTTTTCGGAATATTGACTAAAAATTAGGATTCATTGAGATAATAATCGAGAATATAAATAATTTACCTTTTTGGAATTATTTACTAAAAATTATGTATTTAAGTAATTTTGGAATTATGTATTGAGAATGGTTTATTTATAAAAAATACATATTCTAATATTTACTTTAAATTTTTTATTTAATTAATATTTAGTTTCCAAAATATGGATATTATTAGTTGCCAGTATAAATAAAATGATTCAAAAATATGAATATACTTATATGAAAAGATTTAGTTGCGAGTATAATTTAAACAATTCTAAAATAAGAATATTTTTTTTTTTGAGGAAAAGTGATTTATTCCATAAGTAGCCACTTACAACAAGGTTGGGATGCATCAATGTAATGTAACAAAACCATGTCAAAATCTAACTACCATCAACAAAACACCAACAATACATCAATTACATACCCTTTAGGTGCAATGAGCAGCGCCACATTCCAATCCTAATCCTAATTGAGGAACCACATGTAGCAGCAACTATAGCCTGTATACAACGTTGGCACGAAGGAGCCGAAAAAAAACCGAAGCTACAGCGTGTACCAAGATTGCCACTTCCAAAGACCTCAAAACTCCATTCCCTCAAAACCACTTAGCAAAGTATGGCAGTGGTCAGCATGGTATGCTAGTTTCAGCCTGAGGTTTAATCTTCAGACTTAAGCATCCCGCCATATAAACTCCCTTCCATACAACACATGAGATGTAACACAATGACCGACCTAAATACTTGCTTCCACATTTCGCCTCCCCAACAAATAATACGCAAAACCAATGCATTGGAAACCAAACGAAGGAACAGCAGCCAGGATCATGAGACCAATACACAGGAAGAGCAAGAAGAGAAACTGGTGGAGAGTGAAGGAAGAAATCAAGGAGAGGACAAAGCATGACCCGGGAGATGAGTAGTTCAGAAATGAAAGTCTAGGAACTCAATTAGGACTGAAAAAAGATACTATGATCCGTCCAGACTACCAACAAATGAAGCGCCACAAAACTAAACTCAATGAAACAGCCCTAACAGCCCAATGAGCCCACTACTCTCTAGGCTGACTATAATTCCTTATTCCCAATCACAATACCCTTCTTAATTTCTTTACCTTCTTTTTTCTTTACTTATTTTTTTTTCTTTTTTTTTTTTTCTCTTTTTCACTTTTTCTTTTTCTCTTTTTTTTTTTTTTCATATTTCCTTCCCAGACAAGTACTGCTATACTTCAACAACAGCATCGCAAACTTCTCTCTTCTTCTTTGTTACCCAAACCGAAGGTTAAACCGAAGGTTAAAAAGCACCCATTTTCACCGGGACAAGGTTCAGAACTTACCCATCCCATCCCCAATCATCACCCAACATTAACACTCCATCAGCAATCTTGCTCCTCGAAAATTACACCTGATGATTTAGGGAGTTCCTGGATTTCCGTTATAGGGCTGATTGAAATTTAAAGAAGGGCGGAAGGTAGGCTGGAGAAGGATGGTCACCAAAGCCAAAACGAAGGGAGGTCCAACGAACTAATAGAAGACTCAGAATAGGGGAAACAAGACACAAGAAAATTGATGAGGACAGTGATTCCAGATGAGGCAACCTAGTGTCCTTGTTGAGATCAATGCATTGGTTTGGTATATTTGCAAGTTCAGCGAGAATGCTTAAACAAATCTAGGAGATCATAATGAACACCACATATGTACGTGTGCAACAGGAGCTAAATGAGCAAACCTTACCGGATTCACCTGGTAATCATCAGTTCTGTAGGGCATCTCAACGGGCAATCATCTAGATATTAGGAACCATTCCATGCCACTAGCTATTCCACAAGCAGCAATTATGATATCTCACGACCCCTTCCACAGTAGCACCAGCCTTATCAAGAAACGCCGCCAATTCCGAGTGTCACCCTTGGCATCATCACCCTCCCAATTGTATTTGTCCGGGAACTTAGATGTAAACGATTCTTTGGGCAGCAGTACAGTTACACAGCATCGATCCTTGCCACAAGTAATCACCATCGACAAGAGAATTTATCAACAGCATTCGCAGCAACCACGGCAGCCAATGTTCCACTAGCCACGATCATGATAATGAGCAAAGATTACTTCCAGTCGAGAGGGACTCCATCAGCGTCCAGAACCTGAAACACGAAAAGAAAAAAGGTGGAAAAAGCATAAAGAAGGCACAAAACCACCCTGCAGTAGCTCAGCGCGTGCACCATCAAACACCCAGACCCAATCCAAGCATCAATCCTCCCTTCCCCCCAACAGCTCTCCTCTATCGCCATTCTTCCATTTTGCATGTTCCCATTGCACCTTGTTTTGCCAGATTGTCTGCCATTTCATTACGTTCCCTTAGAATGTGTTGGATTCTTACCAGTCCACTGCAACACAACACTGCCGAAATGGGGACCATCAAATTGTGAAAACGCCAAGGTGCGGATGTAGGGTCTTTAAGCCATCCTACCACGTTCAAGGAGTCGCATTCAAACACTAATCTGGGCAGAGGAAACTTTTGATCCCTTAATATAGCATTACATACTCTGTTGACAGCCAAGAATTCAGCTTGAGAGGAGTCAGTCACTCCAACATAATCTGCAAGGGTGAACAGCACATCTCCCTTTCCGTCCCTAATCACTCCTCCTATTCCAGCCGGGCCGGGGTTCCCCAAGGATGATCCATCCGTATTAATTTTCCACCACCCCTCAAGAGGTCTTTCCCACACCAACCCACTTCGAGGGACCTTCTTTCCCATCCAGCTAGTAGAGGACAGACCGACTGGAAAACTATCCTCCAGACAGCCCGCATGAGGAACCATCGACCTGTTTCCAATTTTCCACCATGTTCGAACTCTCCATTTTACTTCGTCCAAAACTTCCCGATGATTATAGGATTTACCTTTGAAGATCGTCTCATTTCTCCACTTCCAAATAGCCCATATCGCTGCCACACCAGTTAACCTCCATACATTACATAATTCTTTTTTTGGGCAATTTTCGAACCACCATCCCAGTAGATGTCTCACTTTACCCGGCAACAGCCATTCCAACCCAAACCAGGCAACAATTTGATACCAGACTGGCCATATGGTATCACAGCAACAAAATAAATGATCATCCGTTTCAACATCTCTATTGCACAGGATACATATTGAGTTTATTCCCTGAGCACAGTTTCGAGATACCAGAAGTGCACGAACGGGGAGGGCTCCTTGTAGCAATTTCCATACCAGCAATTTGAACTTCATAGGGCACCCAATTTTCATAATCCCCCGCCATATTTTTCCAGCTTCCGCTGCTTCTTCATTATGATTGCGTGGCCAACATGACCTAGTGGAAAATCTTCCATTTCCCTCTCCAATCCAGCAAACTCTATCTCTCAGGAACCTGTTAACTGAATGACTCTCGATTTCATTAATAAAGGCACTCCAGACACCCCTCTCCCAATCGAATACAGGCCTCCGGAGTTGGATCTTCCATTCCCAACCTAACCCTTGCCACACCCCAGCATCCGCAATGGTTACGTTTTTATGAACTGCCAAGGTATATATCCTAGGGTATTTGTCTCTCAACCTCATTCCTCCGTCAAGCCATCGATCGTCCCAGAATCTGACTCTACAACCATTTCCCACCATAATTTTGAACCTGTTAACATAGCTGCCATTGCTCACCTGGCTGTCCTCCCCACATGCCCGGCAAATATAACCCCACAACGATCTCACTGTCATTGGCCTAGGGACTATAGGGTCCAACCCCCCATAATATTTGGAATTTACCACTGATTTCCACAATGCTTCTTCATGGCCGAATCTCCACCTCCATTTGGCAAGAAGAGCCATATTAAAATCCTGGATGTTCCTAACATGGAGCCCGCCTTCATCCTTATGTAAACATATCTTCTCCCAGCTCACCGTGTGTAATTTTCTATTACTCCCCCACTCGTTCCAAAAAAACCTCCGTTTCATTTTTTGTAATTGCTCCGCAATCTCCTTAGGCACCCTGAAAATTGATAGGAAATAAGTCGGCAGACAACTTAAAACAGACTTTATCAGGCATAGCCGCCCGGCTTGGGACAACATTCTCCCTTTCCACCCGGCTAATCTCTTCTCTACCTTGGCCACCACCGGCCTCCAAACTTCAGTCCCGTTCAGTCTGCCCCCAATGGGAATCCCCAGATAGGCCATAGGCCATTTCCCTACTTCGCATCCCAGCAATGCAGCGGCATCAGACAGCTCTTCCTCCAAGCAGTTGATGCCGAAAATTTTGCTCTTGTGAAGATTAATCTTGAGACCTGTGCTCAGCGTAATACATTGTAGGATTCTCTTAACAATTATAACCTGGCTAAGATTGCCTTCACAAAACAAGAGTGTGTCATCCGCGTATTGTAAGTGGGTGATTACCACACCCTCCTTCCCGGCCCTAAGACCCTTGTACTCCCCTAACTCAGCTGCTTGTGCAACCAGCCTGTTAACAACTTCAGCCATCAAGATGAACAGATACGGGGAAATTGGATCCCCCTGTCGCAGCCCTTTCTGTAGCCTAAAAAACTTTGTAAGGGATCTATTTATGAGTACTGCTGCTGAAGCCTTTGTTACGCATGCCTTGATCCACTTCATCCATTTATCCCCGAACCTCATAATCTCCATTACCTTGAACATTGCATCCCACGAAATGTTATCATAGGCTTTGGCAAAATCAAGCTTGATCACGAAGCCACTTTGTCCTGACAATTTTGTCGAATGGATAACCTCTGAAGCAACTAGCACCCCATCCAATATTTGTCTCCCCTTGACAAACGCCATTTGTGTCGCCCCTACAACCTTCGATATCACATCCTGAAGCCGCCTTGACAGAACCTTGGTGACTAATTTATATAAACACCCAACTAATGATATAGGACGGAATTCAGAAAATTCCAGTGGGTTGTCATTCTTTGGAATCAATGTGATAAACGAACCCCCTACGTCCTTAGGAAGTCTCCCGTCTGCATCAAACTGTTTGAACATCTCTAATATATCCCCCTTTAGCACCTCCCAGTATCTCATAAAAAACCCCATATTAAAACCATCGGGGCCAGGTGCTTTGTTTCCGTCACAACACCAAAGAGCTGCCCTCACCTCCTCCTCTGAAAAACCCCTATCTAGCCAACAACGGTCTTCCTCGCTTAGCCTGCCCAATCCAATACCCTCAAAATGGAACAACTCCTCCTCGGACTTGCTGAATGCCTGTTTAAAATATTCGAAGGCCTTAATTTTCACTACTTTTGGATCGTCCACCATGCGCCCGTCAATTTTTATCGCTCCTATATAATTACGGCGTCTGTTAATAGCCGCAATCGTATGAAAAAAATGCGTGTTCGAGTCACCTTTCTTAAGCCACTGCACCCTTGATTTTTGAAGCCATCTCCGCTCTTCGGCCAGCAGAACCAGCTTAAGTTCTCTATTTTTTTCAACCCATGTCTTCCTAGCCTCCTCTGCGACACCTTCCCCCTGCAGTTCCCCCTCCAACTCCCCAATAGTCTCAGAAAGTTGATGAATCCGTTTCTCTAGGCCGCCCGCCCCATACCCCTCCCAGTTCCGGATCAGACATTTGAGTTTCTTAAGTTTCTTAGATACACTGTCACTCGTACTGGATCCCTCATCTCTCCACGCCTCAATCACAAGCTCTTTGAATCCCTTTTCTTCATACCAGTAATTGAACAATTTAAACGGTTTCGGCCCCCACGATTCCTGCTTGGCTTCAAGAATGACTGGAACATGATCCGAAAGCACAGTTCCCCCCCTCCGCTGCACGATGTTGCCCTCTTGACAAAGCCACCCTGGAGAAATTAGAAATCTATCCAACCTACTCCCCGCCCTCCCACCCCTTCCAAACCACGTAAAAACACCACCCTCCATCGGCAAGTCGACCAACCCCATTCGATCTATAAATTCCCTGAATTCCCTAGACGAACCGCTATCTACACTAGCCCCAAACCTTTCTCCCTCGCATGCCACCGCATTGAAGTCCCCCATGATGCACCACATATCCCGATTATCTGAACCTCTAAGCTGACTGATTTGTTCCCAAAGCATGGCTCTCTCCCTTCTGTTGTTCGGCGCGTGAAGGTTAACCACATTAACAACCCCATTCACCCCCCTCAGGCTACCCTTCAGCCAAATCAAATTATGCCTGCCCTCCACCACCTCTAAAGTCCATCGCCTTTCTTCCCAAACGACTAACAGACCCCCTGCACTCCCATTAGATGGTTGAAAGTGGAACTTGCACCCACTAGAGCCCCAAATTCTATACACCACCCTATCCCTAATTTCCACCATTTTGGTTTCCTGTATTCCTAGCGACATCGGCCTTTCCTTTTTGCATAGTCTCCCAAGAGCCCTTCTCCTAACCCCCCCGTTCAAGCCCCTGACGTTACAAGTTATGAACTTCATCAGAACACTTAGAAATCCAACACTGTCACCCCGTAGCATTCTCGCTTACGTATCATGCACCGCCCTCTTGCAAATATTCAACACGGCCTCCTCACGTCCCATACAGCTGACTAACCCCATCCTTTCAGCAAGACAGATTACTTGTTCGGCCTCTGAGTAATCTACCACCCTAACCCCCTCTTTGAAGCGCATAGTCGTAAATTGTAACCGGGCAAATCTCTCATCTTCGAGTTTCCTCTTGATGGTCCCCTTTCCACTTATCGGTAAACCTCCGCACCCTGCCCTTCTCCCCCTTTTGCATTTTCTATGAAGCTCCCCTTTCCTACCTCCAATAACTCGTTCTAAGGCATTCTCCACCCTTCTCAATTCTGCCGGAACTTCCACACCATAAATCACGTCCCGACCTTTTCGAGCATGGTTGGCTATCCAGTCTCTCCAATTCCCTAGTCGAATCCCCAATTATATTTAAAATAAGAATATATTTAAATAACTATCTAATGTTAAATCATCACAATATATCTATAATTAAAATGAATCACAATAAATTGATTCTAAAATGATACATTCAATTATTCCATTTAAAATTATAGTATCTATATTAAATCATCACAATATTTTATTCCATCTAAAAATGTAGTATTATAATAAACTTATTATTGCTATAATTAGCCAATTGCTATAATAAATATTTTTTAAGAATTTAAATATAATATTTAAATTTAAAGCAATGATGATTTAACATTGTCATATTTTAATATAATTTAAAACTTATTATAATATTTTAATTACTACTCTGTTATTCTCCTGCCCACTTCAAGTGCATATATAAATACTCCATCCATGAAAATTGCAAATTTATTTCATTCTTATGGTTGGATACGGTTGATGTGCAGAATTCTGCACTTGCAGAATGATACTAGAGATTGATAAAATGATGTGTATAATAAAATTGATGTGTCAGCCTACATCAATGATGATCACACCTATGAATCATTCAGATTTTATTTTTTAATAAAATAACCACATATTTATGGGAATAATCCAAAACAAATCCAATCATATCCCAAATCAGTGAATCCAAATCAAATAAAAAACAAACAATTTTCTAATTGATGGTTCAAACAAATTTCAACAACATATATTACCCCTCCATCTCCCGTCATTGTTGTTTCTTCCGTAATTTTCTTTTTCGCAAGCTCCACTCACCAGTGCCAATCTTCCCTACTAAGCTACCACCGTTGGTCTTCATGAATCACTGCCACCCATCAGCCTTCCGCGGAAGCCCCGGCGGAGGACCACCTCACTCTCACTATTGCCGGCACCTCTGACTGGGCAACGTCTTGCTGTAGCCGGCGCTCGTCGTGACTCGCCCGCCGCCACCCATCATCCACCCTTCACACATTCATTGAGGTTTGGGGAATTGATGCGTATGCTCATCACAAAATCGGCTCGTTATGTATGCCTTCTCCCCATATCGTACATGTTAAATCATAATGAAATGAAAAATCATCACTCGTTGTACAACCATCATTTATAACATCGCATTCATCACTTCTCGCAATCAGCCATCACTTAAAGGTATCCATAAATTTATCATTTCAGCATACTCTGCCATTACTGGTGTACAACCATCATTTATAACATTGCATTCATCACTTCTCGCACTCTGCCATCACTTAGAGGTATCCACAAATCACTTGCTAATGGTTGTGCATATTCTATTTTTTTGAGTGAGTTCAAAGTTCTATTTTTCGTTTTGAAATCAGAGTTCGGTTTTCGGGTTTTATTTAACTAATGGTTGCGCTTATTTCGTTTTCTAGGGATTTATGTATTGAATAAGGTGTTGGTTGATCTCATGTTGCCTTGTCTTTGCTTGTGTGTGAGACATGGGTTTTTCGTCTTTGTAATTGATAGCATTTGATCTCAAAAATACTATGTGACTTTTTAATTTATTGAATATATTTCAGTTGTGATTTGAAGGAAACTCTTATTCTTTAATTGAATACTTATGATTTTGTTCATTTAGTCAGGTTCAAAATTTTTGAAACTAGAAGTTGATATCATGGAAAACAGGAAAGTTTGCTCATTTCATTAATGTAGGTAGATTTTAAAATTAACTACAGATTCTTAGGGAGGACTGTTATGAGTGAGCTTAATTTTAGGGATTAGATACGTTCCCTTTTTTTTTTAGAGATTTAGGTTTGATATAGGCATCATTTATACTATTCTACAATCATTCTGCATGTGCATATTTTTATGGGATCTGCACACGAACTCAACCGGTCACCGCACGCAATCCAATGCATATTTTTAACTACATATTGTGTACACGTTAAAATTATAAAAATTTGATTCTAAAACTACAAGATGACACAATTCTAACAAGATCTCATTTGACTATATTTTTTATTTTTTATTTTATAACTATGTTATAAACATCAAAGTTGAATAATATAATGAAAGGTGGTCAAGCGGCGTTCGAACGGGCCAAAGAAATTGTCTGGACAGGCCCTTAACAAGAATGGGCCTAAGAAGTATGGGGGACAGGAAAATATTTCCCCTAATAAACCCAAAGGTTTGGGCCATACTAAAAGGGGACCAAGATAAACAGCAGCCCAATGAATATCAAGCCCTTTATTCCTAAGGTTAAGGAGCAGGCCTCTAAGCCCACAGAGACCCATTCGCAATGCCCAAAAACCCAGAAGAGGGCTCGCCTGGCAACATCATCGGAAGAGGGAGAGAGCGAGAGGAAGACCAACTCGCCGGAAGTGGCTATTCAGGAGCCGGCAGGGGTTCCCAGCAATGGTGTGGCTTCCGAGGGGCCCACTGAAATGCAATCCTAAACCAGGTATGGGTTTTATAGCCCAATGTAGATACGTATTTCCAATATTGTTTCTTTTATGTTTATGGAAATCAAAAATATCAAAGTGTTGGTCTGGAATGTTGGAGGAATTAATAATAAGACAACGAGAAGATGTCTCCTGGACAATCTTAGGACTTCTAAACCGGATTTGATTGCTATTCTTGAACCGCAAGTGAAATTCGGCCAGGCTTCTGAGTTTCTGTTGAAATCGGGTTTTGCACCTCTTCACCTTCAAGAAACCGTGGGAAGGTCTGGGGGGGATATGGATTCTTCTGAGAATTGATATCAAAATTGATGTTCAGATCTCGGAGGTACACAATCGGTGTATCACCATGAAATTGGCTGAAGGAGATTTGGCTTGGCACCTCTCGATTGTTTATGCCTCGCCCAAATTTGAAGAGAGAAGAGAAACCTGGGACCACATTCAACATCTGAGCTCTGCGACGAGTGGCGCTTGGGCAATTTTGGGGGACTGGAATCAAATCGCTTCACACACGGAGGTTAAAGGTGGCCTTTTTAACTTTCAAAGAGCGGAGGAATTAAACAACCTTTTCTATGAGTGCGGGCTTTCCTCGATCAGCACCACAGGCAGCATATTCACTTGGTCTCGTCCGATGGGGGAGGGGCACCGGATTTTCAAAAAACTGGACAGGGGCATGATGAATGAGGAGTGGATAACTCTTTTTCCTTTTGGTCATGTTCAAGTGTTGCCTAGGATGGGTTCGGACCATGCCCCTTTGGTCCTTCACTGTGGCGGAATCATCCCAAAGCCGGTTAATAGACCTTTCAGGTGGGAAGCCTCCTGGGCCGAGAATGCCGGATATAATGAGTTAGTCGAAAACGCTTGGAATACAGGGGAGCTGGACAGGAATCTAGACAAAACTCAAAAGGATTCCATAGAATTCAGCAAGACTCATTCAGGGAACCTTTACTGGAGGAAGGTCAAAATCAGAAAACGGTTGGAGGGGATCGCGCGCACACTGGAAAATGTCGACTCAGTGAGACTGCTGCTCCTGGAACAAGAACTCCTTCAAGAGTTCAAACTAATCCTCCATCAAGAGGAGCTACATTGGTGCCAAAGGGCCAGGGACAAGTGGGTCAAGCTCGGGGACCGCAACACCGCCTATTTCCATGCCAGAGCTAAATTCAACAGACATAGGAGTCGTATCCATGGATTACACCTCCCTAACGGAATCTGGTGTGAGGACGATAAAGAGTTGGAACATGCGGCTAGGAACTTCTACAGAGACCTTTATACGGCCTCGAGTACCTCGTCTGGAGATAATGGGCCTTCGGGCACTCCCCAACCTAACATCCCCTCCCTTGGGAAGATTTCCAAAGAGGACCAAGCTAATCTGGGCAAGGCCATTCTGGAATCGGAAGTTGAAGAGGTAATCTCCAGGATTAACACCCTCTCATCCCCAGGGCCGGACGGTTTTCCGGGGCTCTTCTACAAGAAGTACTGGAATTTAGTAGGCCCTGCCATATTTGAATTCGCACAACAGGCCTTGTCCACTGGAAGGTTCTCTCCCAGCATAGCTAAGGCTCATCTATGCCTGATCCCGAAGGTCCCTTCCCCCACGAATTTTAAGCAACTCCGGCCCATAACGCTATGCAATGTTAACTATAAGATTCTTACGAAGATTATAGTGAACCGGATTAAGCCCCTCCTCTCGGCGTCCATCTCTCACCACCAATCAGCTTTCCTCCCCGGTAGGGGAACCATTGATAACGCTGCGACGCTTCAAGAAGTCATGGGTTTGTTATCAGGGAAAAAGACGGGGCCCAATGGAGTCATCTTGAAAATTGATATAGAAAAAGCATACGATAATGTCAGGTGGGATTTTATCAAACAATGCCTTCATGAGATGGACTACCCGGCTGTCTTGATCCGCCTAATAATGCACTGCATCCAATCCCCTACATACTCTGTCATATGGAATGGCAACCTGCTGAGGGATTTCAAGCCAGGGAAGGGACTTCGCCAAGGTGATCCTTTATCTCCCTTCCTTTTTCTTATTGTTATGGAGAAACTCTCCTTCATGATTCTCAACCAGGTGAGCTTGGGGAACTGGCAGCCTCTTCAAACCAATCAGGGGATGAAGCTCTCCCATCTAATTTTTGCGGATGACCTCATTCTAGGGTCCTCAGTGGAGAGAGATAGTATCAGGTGTTTGGCGGAAACTCTCAGGACCTTCGCCTCTATCTCTGGACTCAAGCTCAATCAATCCAAATCCTCTGTGTTCATCCCACAATACATCCAGCAGAGAGACAGGGAATGGATCATTGATACTCTCCAGATGGAGGGAGCAGACCGATTTGACTCCTACCTAGGATTTCCCTTACTCATCGGCAAGAAGAAGATAAGCGACTTCATGTTCATCCTAGAGAGAATGGATACTAGGATGGAAGGATGGGCCTGCAAGCTTCTAAATAAAGCGGGCCGGCTCACTCTTGCTCGGGCTGTTTTATCAGCCATACCCTATTATTTCATGCAGCTTCATTGGCTCCCCGAAGGCATATGCAACCTCATTGACAGGAGAATTAACCGCTGCATCTGGAAAGACAACAAAGGGAAAGGCCTTCACCTTATTAACTGGGACAAGGTCGCCACCTCCAAGCAGTCAGGGGGCTTGGGGCTGAAGCGGGCAAGACAAATGAATATTGGCCTCCTGGGCAAATTGGCTTGGGGGATTCTCCATTCTCCCTCTAAGCCGTGGGTGGAAATGGTTAAGGGAGGCTTTCTCCCGAACACGCTTCATTTGCGGTCCAACTGGAATAAAAACTCCTATATTCTTAAGACTATGAACAAAATCCTGCCGTGGCTCCAGGAAGGTTTCAGACTCAGGTTGGGGGATGGACAATCTTCCTTGTGGTTCTCCCATTGGTGGCAAGGGAAGCACCTTGGCTCAGAAATACCTTATGTGGCAATTCAAGACTCTCACCTCCGAGTCCGTGACATCATATCGAACGGACAATGGGACTTGGAGAAGCTATACTCTCCTGTTCCGGAGGATCTTGTCAATGCTTTGATCTCTAAACCTCCCCCCATACTCCACCACAGCTGTCCAGATAGGTGGGTGTGGAAACACTCCCCTGATGGTAAGTACTCGGTCAAGTCAGCCTATAACTTTCTGAGCCGAGAAGGTAACATGGATCGGAATTTGAAATGGATGTGGAAATCTTATTTACCGGAAAAATTTGGATTCCTATTCTGGCTGATTAGTAATGACGCCTTACCGGTTAATTGGCTGCGATTTAGTAGGAATCTGGCCTCCTCACCGCTTTGCACCATATGTGGGACTGAGGTGGAGAACTGGAGCCACTGCATATTCCTCTGTCCATGGGCGAGACAAGTCTGGAAGAGCATCAGGATTGATGTGCCAAACAACTGCAGCCTGGTTCCGAAGCAACTCATAGGCAGCTTCCTTAAAGGGCTCCTAGACGCGTACGGTCCCCGCATGGCGGCTGCTACATGGTCCATTTGGGTGGAAAGAAATGCGAAGGTGTTCAGGGGAAAGGCCAAAACTGCTTGGGCCCTCAAGAGGGAAATCATGTCATGTTCAGCGGACATGGAGAGAGCCAGGATTAAGGTCCACAATAGCCGGCAAGCCAGAACACTGACGGGATGGAACCACCTCGGTTGCACGGGTCCCATTCTCAACGTCGACGGGAGTTCCAAGGGTGACTCAGGGAAGGCGGGTATAGAACACTGACGGGATGGAACCACCTCGGTTGCACGGGTCCCATTCTCAACGTCGACGGGAGTTCCAAGGGTGACTCAGGGAAGGCGGGTATAGGTTTCGTTATCAGGAGTGAAGATGGCGAGTGGCAAGGAGGAGGATGTGGGTTTATAGGGGAGGAAAGCAGCCTTTATGCGGAGCTTGCAGCCCTTGCATATGGGTTAGAGTTCGTCATTGAGAAGGGGATTAGACGGATTAATTGCTACACGGACTCCCTGCAGGCCATTAATCTCCTTGGATGTTTTGACCAGCTACACCCTTTGGCCACTGTTCTCCATAGGATCAGAGATGCCAGAGGCCGACTGGAGGAATGCGCCATTCACCATGGGTGGAGAGAAGGCAACAAAGTGGCCGACATCTTGGCGAGACATGGCTCCACTTTGGAGGCCTTCTACACCACATGGGCATTTCCCCCGGATTTTGCCATTGACACCTTAAGGATCGACGCTGATTTTGCTCGGACATCCGGAGCTGCTGCTCCCTGATGCCTGCGTCTGCTCTCCTTCCTTTATGTTTTTCGTTTTTGGCCGTTCTTTGTTTTGGCCTCTTCCCTTTTTCTTTGTTATCTTATCTGGCCTCGGCTAATCAAAAAAAAAAAAATATAATGAATAGTGTCAAAAATCAAAATGTTTCATATTCACAAGAAGAGAGGTAGTAGATGCGTTTTATCTTTGTGAAAAGATCGGATTGGGAATTATTAGTGCTTAATTACTTTAGTAAAACTCACTTTCATCACAATAACTAAGAGAAATTGCAAAAATAAATAAAAATTAATTAGCACACAATTAATTACTAAAATAAAAGAAAATAAATAAAAATTTAGTAATAAGTTTAGGAGAAATTAAATAATAACATGTATAATAAATATTGCTTATCTAAAAAATAGTCATACACTAGTCCAACAATAGAGTCAACTAAACCATCATACAAATGTAGAACATTTATATATTTATTTATTAATTAAAGCACGATTATTAAGTCATTTCATCTTCGACCTGCATTTCCCTCCTGAAAAAAGAAAGGCAACACCATCAACATAAATACTCGTAATTCATGCTTGTCGTGAGAATATGAATTGTATGTCAAAACAGGAGTGAATAGATAATAAGACAACCATACAGAGAGTAGAGACTTATCATGAATGGGTCATAGGAATTGTAAAGAGAAAAAAGGCACATAATTATAGAGGAAAAACGACCAAAATAGTGTATATATATTTACCTTCATTATTAATTCATCTTTTTGGATGAACAGAATCTACATAATTGTTCAAGTTAATAACACTAAACAATGCTTTTTAATGAAAATATGTTTGTATTATATATTTTATTTTCTTACAGGGATATTATCGTTTTTTCCTACCCAAAACAACATTTCATTTTGGGAAAAGCGAACCCTACCTACTCTCTTCAAAGGATAATTTTATTTTGCAGTGGTTATTTCTTTGGAAAAAAACTCCAACAAATAAAAGAATTAATTCAAAAGGACTTTCGAAGACGCAAAGTGAGAGAAAAATTCCAAACAAATTGGCTCTAATAAGAAAAAATAAATATATTTGACTATTTAATCATTTTCTCATAATCTATATATATATTAAAGCATTAGTGAACAACCCATCCTAAATTTAATGTGGTGTCTCCATTTCAAATTTGTAATTTTTATAGATTTTTGCATTTTTAATTAATTATTTTAGATTTTTACATTTATTTATTCATTATAGATTTTCAGTTTTGAAATATATGGAATTTTCAATTTATATGGAATTCCCACAATCTTCACTTTTAAATATATTTGAAAGATTTGAAATTTGAAATTTTGTATTTTTATTTTATTTATATTATTTTGTAATTTTAAATTTACTAATTTTAGATTTTTGCGTTATTTATTTATTCATTAGAGATTTATTCACTTTTAAAAAGATTTGAAAGATAAAATTTGAAATTTTTTATTTTCATTTTATCTATTTTGGAATTTATTTTTTGCATTTTTTTATATTTTATTATTTTGTATTTTATTATTTTATTTATTTTAAATTTTATTGTTGTATTTATTATTTATTTATAGATTTTGAGTTTTTACACCATAGAATTATTATGACATGAATAAGCATTTTCAATTTTTGCACCATAGTATTATTAGTTATTAGGACGAGGTTCGGCACTGGCAACTAAGAATTATGTTGCGTTTATATTTCAATATGGTGATCATATTGTAATGTTGGTAATTTTGTATAGGTTTAGTCTCAATTTTGGTTATATTTATTTGGTGTGATAAATTATGTAATCAAAATGTATATTAATGTGTATATGAAATTCCGATTTTTAGTCTTTAAAAGATATTTAATTTCCAATTTATATGGAGTTTCTACAATTTTCAGTTTTTAAAAATTTGAAATTTTAAAATTTATATGGAATTAACAGTGTATATATGTAATTTATAATATTAAAAGATACATTAATGAATATATGGAAAAGATTTGTATATATGAATTAATGTATATATAGGCCATATTTTCACAAAAATATGTCACTTCTCTTAAGTAATATACAATTATATATTTAATAAAAGTAATATACAATTATATAGTTGCTAATCGTTAAAAAATATTTTTTATAATTATATCATTCTAATTCTATATAAATATATACTAAATAGAATAGATCTTATTTATGTTTTATTATATTTAAATAATACAAAAGAATTATAATTATTAAGAGAAGTATGAAAATTCATATTCTATGGATAATTGATTTAGAGTAAATTAGTTATTTTTGTAAAGCATATTATAAATAAAAGAATCGGGTGTAGAAAGAGTTATTGGGGTGCGAATAGTCCATCAGTAACTAAAGAATGAAAAATTATTTTTTTATTATTTATTTTTAAGGAATAATTCATTAATATATATTTTAACAGATTTGTAATTGACGGAAGAATAAATATAAATCTAGCTTTGTTAGAAATTGAAAGGCTAATTGCTGTAAATTCTATAAATTGGAAAATTTTCTCTGAAATGGCAGTACTGAATGAAGTTTTAACGTCTGAAACATATAATCTATTGATACTAGAAGAGAAATATTATAATAAGGAAGAAATGAAGGTGTATCTAAGCTATTACCTTTGTTGATTAATGAGTATAGAAATGTTTATAATAAAATAATGTATGCAGTTGATAGTTCTGAGGGTTGATTCTTTTTTTTCTTTACGTGGTGGAACTGAGAAGACACTTATCCATAATTTATCCAGAAAACATTATGTTTAGCCCTTCGTGGGAGAAAGGATATTGTGTTGCATGTAGCATCCAGTGGAATAGCATCATACTCCTTCCAAGAGGTAGAACTGCACATTATAGAATTGATATTCCACTAGATTGTGACGAGAATTCTACCTACAAAAACTTATCCCAGAAAATTATTCAACCCCTTTTCTCATTGGAACAAAGCTCAAGATTTGGGATGAAAATTCTTGATTGGTAGAACGATTATGAGCCCGTCTGAATTAACCAAATTCCCCATTCGATTTTAAAGGAAAAAAGTCACACTCGCATTTTGTTTTACTATAACTATAAAAAAAAAGTCAATGTCATTTTTTAAAGAAGGTTGGACTCTATCTTCAAAAATAATTTTGTTTACCTATGTAAGTCATATGTTGCAACACCTCGTGTCACTGGAAAGAGGGGACTCGAAGTATTAATATGCAATTAAGTTGGATTAACCCAAGATACTACAATAATGTTGTTTATAATAAAAATTATATATGACATAAATTTGCACAATGAATTCTTCATGTAGGTGATGGTAGTAAATCTGATATTGATCTTGAAGATGTACAATTAGATTTGACATTTCCAGATGATAATTTTATAAATTCTACGGGAGATCCTATACCGACAATTGTTTAGAGTACTTATACACATATAAAATGCACCACTTCAAATCCAGATATTTTTAAAGATATTGCTATACTATTCCCTACCAACGAGATTGTTGATACGATTAACGATTAAATCATGGAACGTATGTCTGTAAATGAAAATGTATATATATCAGTTCTAATAATATTTGTCAAGAGGATGAAAACATAGATAATGCCAATAAATTATTTTCACTATAATATCTAAACACAATCAATTGTTCTGGATTACCAAATCACGAAATAACGTTGAATTAGGGTTGCATAATCATGCTTATTAGGAATATAGATCCATCAAATAAAGTATGCAATATAAGTAGATTGATAGTAACCAAGATGCCATATTATTCAGGTTAAACTAATTTTCGAGAAAGCATGAAAGTAAAAAATTCTTGATTGGTAAAATGATTATGAACCTATCTGATTTAACCAAATTCCTGATTCGATTTCAGATGATAAAATTTCAACTTATAGTTTGTTTTGCTATGATTATAAACAAGAATCAATGTCAATTTTTAAAGAATGTTAGACTTTATCTTCCAAACCAATTTTTGCCATGAATAGTTATGTTGCAATATTTCGCGTCACTAGGAAGATGTGGCTCAAAGTATTAATATGTAATTAAGAATGATTAACTCAAGATACCACAAGAAATGTTGTTTACAATAAAATTTATATATGAAAGAAAATTTGCAAAATGAATTTAATTTAGGTGATGGTAAGGTCGGTATTGATTTTGAAGATCTACAATTAGATGTGACATTTCCGGATGATATTCTTATATACTTTACGGGTGATCCTATAGCGACAATTTTTAAGAGTACATATACAAATATAAACTGCACCATTTTAAAAATATACAACGGTATATATATTTTTAGTACTCCAAAGGCTCGAACTCGAGACGGGTTAATTACTAGTTATCAATATACAACGGTATATAAATTTTTAGTACTCCAAAGGCTCGAACTCGAGACCTTTGCTTAAACTGCCAAAGCCACATACCACTAATTAAGGCCAACTGCGTTTGGTTATATGGCGTTTATAACAAACAAAACAAATGTGTCTATGTATTATTTCAATAAAATACATGTGATAAATGTATTATTATTATTACTAGTATTACCCCGCCCATTGGGCGGGAATGTAAAAAATGTAAATAAAAAATTAAATTCAACCAAAAGAAAATTAAACTATTTTGAAAATTACATGAATACATTTATACATTGTACAACAACCGAGTAATATAGTCACTACAAATAATTTATACTTTCTCCGATTGTTTTTTAAATATTATTGTGAATGAATCAATTGATAAATTAAAATTTAGAAGTGACTTGCAAAAAACATTATTTAATGTCTGGTATTCTTCACCTAAAAAAATATTAATGTACCATCTACACAAATTTCATAATGATATAATTTTGTGGGATGCAAGACTGCATAGTTTGATCATACTATTTTTATATTGTGATTTATCTTATTTAGTTAATTTATCCAATACAAATATATATTTTTCATTGATGTATATAATATCATTCTATAAATTCTTTAAGAAAGTTTTTTTTTATCATATTCAAATTATATTTAAATAATAAATATAATATTAACCCATAAATTATATTATTTGTTAGCATTTTTTATAAGGGTCCATCACTATTCATAAGGGTCCATTACTATTCCTAATGACCCATCACTATTCATAAGGGATTTACTATGCAAGGACAATAGCTTTTACATTATAATAGATAAATAATAGATTCTTTAATAAAGTTTTTTTTATCATATTTAAATTATATTTAAATAATAAATATAATATCAACCCATAAATTATATTATTTGTTAGCATTTTTTTATAAGGGTCCATCACTATTCATAAGGGTCCATTACTATTCCTAAGGGTCCATCACTATTCATACGGGATTTACTATTGAAAAAAAGGCCAAATATATCCTTTTTGTTTAAAAAAAAAGCCAAATCTATCCTTTTTCTATTTTATTACCGAATTTATCCTCTACATATACTAATTATATCCGGAAATATCCTAAATTCACTAATCGTGGAATGCTTGTTGACGTGGCAATAAATTAACTTAAACCCTACATGCTGGATGGGATTTGAAGTATCTCTCAATTAGGGTTGGGGAAAAATATCGAGTATACCGCATACCGCACATACCGTATCGAAAAAAGAAATATCGAAATTTTCGGTATATCGTAATTTTCGGTACGGTATCATACCGAAAAAATTTCTCCGAACCGTATACCTTACCGAACTTTACGATATGAAAATTTGCATACCGTTGTCGTACCGAACATATCGGTATACCGATCTTCGGTATACGGAAAGTTTCGGTATGAAATATTTCCATACCGACATTCCGGTAAGTTCGGTATATACCGCTATACCGAACATTCAGTACATACCGACATACCGTATCGCGGTATATACCGACATACCGAACATTCACTACATACCGACATACCAGTATTGCGGTATATACCGACATACTGAACTTTCACTATATACCAACATACCGATATTACGGTAGATAACGGTATCACGGTATATACCGAAACCGTGGTATATACCAAAGTTCGGTACGGTAGCGATATACCGCGGTATCAAAAAATTTATACCGTTATCGTACCGAAATCTTATGGTACGGTATGATACCATACCAAAAATTACAGTATACCGAAAATTTCGATATTTTCAGTATTTTTTCGATACGGTATGTGCGGTATGCAATATATCCGGTATTTTTCCCCAGCCCTAATTGAGACACACTTCAAATTCGATCCAGCGTGTAGAGTTTAAGTTAATTTATTGCCACGTCAACAGGCATTCCACGATTAGTGAATTTAGGATATTTCTGGATATAATTAGCATATGTAGAGGATAAATTCGGTAATAAAATAGAAAAAGGATAGATTTGGCTTTTTTTTAAACAAAAATGATATATTTGGCCTTTTTTCCATTTACTATTCATAAGGACAATAGCTTTTATATTATAATAGATTATTACTATTATTATTATTAATATTAATATTAATATTAATATTATTATTATTATTTTGACTTCTTTTTCTTTTAATAGGAATTCAGTAGAATATACTTTTAGATATGCAAATGAAAAGAATAATATAGGGAAAAAGGCAAAAAGTTCGAAACCAAAATGATTAGGAGAAATAATTCGGGTTCACGGACATAGAACAATTATAGGACTCCAGATTAGGATTGATATATAGACGCATATATAAAGTAGCCATTACTATTTAGAAATTGAATCATGTATGAATTAAAAAATAAATAAATAAAAATTGTACTAATATAGTAAAG
Source organism: Hygrophila difformis (assembly GCA_030278955.1). Classification (NCBI taxonomy): domain Eukaryota; kingdom Viridiplantae; phylum Streptophyta; class Magnoliopsida; order Lamiales; family Acanthaceae; genus Hygrophila; species Hygrophila difformis. The sequence continues at coordinate 22,362,896 of JAOANR010000014.1, forward strand.
ATGCAAACTTGATCTCCTTCAGTAATGTCGCTGACATTTGGAATAGTGGGATTTTCGGCTGGAGTTGTGGAATAGTAGTAGGCTTTTGGTTGCTGGGGTAGAGGATTTGGGACACAGGTGTCCTTGGAAGATGGATTGGAGGCTCGGTTCGACGTCTATCATGTTGGTAAATTTCAGGCATCCAAAGTCGTCTTCATTGGCGTGGCTGATAAGTACAAGGAGGCATTCAATAGCGAAAGTTAGGGGCTTCAAGTACGAGTACAATTTCACAAGGCTAAGAAAATCCATTTGGCCTCTCAAGTTCTGGTAGAATTGGGGGTCGTGCAAATCCATTCTCTCTCTCGTTCCGTGGTGGAATTGAGGGTTGTCGATACACTGTGGTGGAATTGAGGGTTATCGACAACCCTCAATTCCACCACAGAACGAGAGAGAGAATGGGTTTGCACGACCCCCAATTCTACCACAACTTGAGAGGCCAAATGGATTTTCTTAGCCTTGTGAAATTGTACTCGTACTTGAAGCCCCTAACTTTCGCTATTGAATGCCTCCTCGTACTTATCAGCCACGCCAATGAAGACGACTTTGGATGCCCGAAATTTACCAAAATGATAGACGTCGAACCGAGCCTCCAATCCATCTTCCAAGGACACCTGTGTCCCAAATCCTCTACCCCAGCAACCAAAAGCCTACTACTATTCCACAACTCCAGCCGAAAATCCCACTATTCCAAATGTCAGCGACATTACCGAAGGATATCAAGTTTGCATCTTTATTATATTAGTACAATTTTTATTTTATTTTTTTCAATTCATACATGATTCAATTTCTAATTAGTAATGGCTACTTTATGCGTCTATATATCAACCCTAATCTGAGTCCTGTAATTGTTCTATATCCCAGGAACCCGAATTATTTCTCCTAATCATTTTGGTTTCAAACTTTTTGCCTTTTTCCCCTATATTCTTTTTTGTCATTTGCATATGTAAAAGTATATTCTAATGAATTCCTATTAAAAGAAAAAGAAGTCAAAATAAGAATAAAATAATACTCCCTCTATCCCATTATTTAAGTCTCAAAACTTTTGGACATGTAATCCAATGCACTTGTTTAAACGTTCATATTTTGAAATATGTAAAAGTAAAAATTATATAAAATATGTATTCCAAAACTACACAATTAGACGATTCCAACAACACCGAACTTGACTATATCTTTTGTTTATATAATTGGGATACAATTAGGTCAAATTTGATAATTGAAAAGTGTCAAAAATCAAAATGTGACATAATTAGTGGGACGGAGGGAGTAATAATAATAATACACTTATCACATGTATTTTATTGAAATTATGCATAGATACATTTGTTTAATTTTGTTTGTTATAAACCTTATATACCATATATGTTTATTGAATTATATATGGTATAACCAAACGCAACTGGCGTTAGTGGTATGTGGCTTTAATTAGCAGTTTAAGCGAAGTTCTCGTGTTCGAGTCTTTGTGTATGCAGAATCTCAATGCCCACCAGATTTTAGAGGATTAGTCTTTGACCTAATGTAGCCTGTAAATACCTGATATACATAAAAAATCATATACAGTAAATTTGACTAAAAATATATCTACCGTTGTATATCAACAATTATGAGAAAATGATTAAATAGAGGTTCTTTGTTGGGTTTTTTTTTTTTATTTTTATTCTCTCATTTTGCATCTTCAAAGTCCTTCCGAATTAATTACTGTTATTTGTTTGAATTCTTTCCAATTAAAAAACAACCGCAAAAGATCCTTTTAAGAGAATAAGCAGGGTTCGCTAGCTTTTCCCAAAATGAAAAGTTGTTTTGGGTAGGAAAAAATGATCATATAAAATAAAATAATAAAAAAAAATTTCATTAAAAAGCAGTGTTTAATATTATTAACTTGAATAATTATGTAGATCGATTTTTATTATTATTTCTCGTTATTCTTTTCATCACTTACTTCTTATTTTCTTAGAAGCCAAAACAAACCGGCCTAATTAATTTCAAATACATTCTTATTTTATCGCAAATTTTAGGAAGTTCTATATTGATGTCAATGTTGTTCGGTTCGTGCTCACCCTCTTTATTCATTCATTATTCGAATTGGGCCCTACATAAATGAAAACCTTTACCTTACATGTTTACATTAATTCCAAATTCGTTCTTATAAACATATATATAGAATAAAGATGAATTAATAATGAAGGTAAATATATATACACTATTTTGGTCGTTTGTCCTCTATAATTATGTGCCTTTTTTCTGCTTTACAATTCCTATGACCCATGCATGATAAGTCTTTACTCTCTCTATGGTTGTCTTATTATCTATTCGCTCTTGTTTTGACATAGGATTCATATTTTTCACGACAAACATGAATTACAAGTATTTATGTTGATGGTTTTGCCTTTCTTTTTTCAGGAGGGAAATGCAGATCGAAGATGAAATGACTTAATAATTGTGCTTTAATTAATAAATAAATATATAAATGTTCTACATTTGTATATCGGTTTAGTTAACTCTATTGTTGGACTATTGTATGATCATTTATTGGATAAGCAATATTTATTATACATATTATTTAATTTCTTCTAAACTTAAAATCAAATTTTAATTTATTTTCTTTTATTTTTGTTATTAATTGTGTGCTAATCAATGTTTATTTATTTTTGTAATTTCTCTTAGTTATTGTGATGGAAGTGTGTTTTACTAACATAATTAAGCACTAATCATTCCCAATCCCATCCTTTCACAAAATCAAAACATATATATGTGAAAAAAGAGGTGACAATATATATTCATGTGGATTGTGGAAGATAGAAAACAATATTCCACCCTAAAACTTATCAGTTTTCTTTTGGTATAGAACTATTGAAAGTGATTTTGGCATGCTATATATGGCAGGAAAGATGAACAAGTCTGAAGGATTTTCCTTCAATAGGATAGGACAATCTAAGGTAAATCCCAAGATTAATAAATTTTATTGCAAAATTAAAATATAATTTATTTGTCAGATGACCAGTCACTTTAATCATCAAAATTTATATAAAGAGCTCAAGCATTAATCTGACCATTATATATAATTTTCTTGATTTAAAAAAAAATGATTAACAAAGTCAAAAATCACATTCATATAACAAAAATTGACGTTATTATTATCAATAAAAAAAACATTACCTCAAATGTTGTGACACCACCAACGTGTACTTGTGGGTTTGATATATTTGCAGACCCACAAAGTACAATGCCATTTTCATGACATTTCATTGTTTAACCTCAACGAATGTTTTTGCTCATAAAAACACCTCCATAGTACTTCAACTGTATCACGGTTTATTTGCTGGCTTCGGCTCATCCAAAAAAAAAAAAATGTATCCTACACGGGAAAAAAATTAAATGTTTAAGACATATGAAGATGTCAATATAACATAAAATTATAAATGTATAATAAAGTTATATACAGTATATTATATTTATAAAATAATTTAAAAGATAAAAAGCTGAACACATAAATTAAGGACAATAAGTTGCATGAATTAGAAATACCCAAAATTAAAGCAAGACCATTAATTACATTATTAATTTATGGTGAAACTGTCGGGAAATTCGTCGGTGATTCATAATTTTAATTTACTTTCATCATTTTCAATATGACCAATCACACCGACTACATCGATCCATCAGTCGTATTAAAGAATAAATAAACCTTTAATGGTCTTGCTGATAGAATGTGTCGTCGGTAATTACCCACAAAACCTGACTTTTGCCGGGGAAAATTAATGTAGCAATCATGTTTTATTTTCTCCCTATTTTATTGACACACGACATTTCCCAATGAAATAATGTAGTATCATAGTTTTTGTCATACTTTTTGGACTAAATGAGAATTTGAGGTAAGTTACAGAATATTTGGGGATATATTCCAATATTTAGCGTGCAGAAAGTAGTAGCAATTAATATGGTAATAAAATAGTAATAATAAAGATAAGAATCTTTCCTTCACCAGTGTCAAGAACGTATATATTAGCAAGAAGCGGCGGATGGGGTGGTTGAGAGTTTTGGAGCATGACTCGACTAGGAAGAAGAATTTGGGGCTCATTTGGAGGTCCATCGGGTTGGGGAAGTTTATGAACAATAGGTTGCCTCGTTCGCATGGTGGATAAGCATGGGTCCTTGGTTGACGAAAATTGGGGGCTTCAAATGGAAGGACAAATTCAAGTGGTTGTCGATGTACATTCACTCCCTCTTCGTGGTGAATTGGGGGATGTGATCCTTCACCTTTTTTCTCTCCTTGGTGAATTGCGGGCTGTAGTGCATCATCTCCTGCATGTTGTTCTTCAACCATTTTTGCTTATTATTCTTCTTGATCTCTTTCAAAGGTTTTTCATAGAGTAGGAGGGTGAGGGTGGTAGGACAGCCTCTGCTAGTATAAAAATGAAATATATATAGCCAAACAGGAATAAAGGTGGCAAATACTAATTAATACAAATTGATAATGAGATTTTATTAAGTGAATAACATGGTATTCGGGCCTCATTGGATCCAATACTAACCCATCGAGGATCGGGTGAGCATTGAAAAGTTGCCGCTCGCAAATCGGAAATCAGAATTCTACATACACAAAGGCTCGAACCAAGACCTTTAGTTAAGCATCAAGAGCCCTATATACCACCCAGGGCAACTGCATTTGGTAATTGATAATGAGAAATTAAACATATACACCAAAATAACAAAATGCTTATTGCAATAGATGTGGTTTTACAAATAGGGTTGCTGCAATCAAATATGTTGCTATGCAGATTCTCAAATATGCGTACGTGCGGAGGATGATCACAAGGCACATGAAATTTAAAATCCAACAGTTTACATTAATTGTAAGGGTATTTTTGTCATTTTGATCATTTTACAATTTTGTAAGGTTAAAAATAATATAGAGGGCCAATTCATTCCCGTGTCCAAATATACTGCTATTTCTTTTTTTGGATTTTATAAAATTTGATAGGATATTTAGATTCCTTATATCAAGTAGATGCATTTTTATATAAAGAACATCCAAATCCGAGTTCATATGAGAAAATTAGAGCCAATCGAAGTTGTTGCGTAGGTTTTGTTGTATTGGCTTTGTCGCTGAAATTAATAAGTTACATGCTGAATTCTATAGTCCCCATCGCTGAATTCTATAGACAATGTCGCTGAATTGTATAAGCTCCATCGCTGAAAGTCGGAATGAACTTCAAATGCCTCTAACTTTCTCATACGAACTCGGATTTCAGTGTTCTTTATATGAAAATTCATCTACTCAATGCAAGGAGTCTAAATATTTAATTAGATTTCAGAAATTCCTAACCAAAAAAATATCATATTCTCAAAACAACGAGTATTAGATATTTGTAAGGCTTCAGCGACACGAATAGAACATTTCAGCGACATACCATGCATTCCTCAGCGACAAAGACCATATAATTCAACGACATAATATATATAATTCAGCGGCATAGCCTATGCATTTCAGCGACTAATTATACTCATTTCAGCAACATAGTTCAGCGACATCATTGTATGAAAATATGCTATTTTTCTATTTGAAATTTCTAAAATCTTATAGGATATTTAGATTCATTGCATTGATTAGATAGATTTTCATATAAAGAGCATCCAAATTCGAGTTCATTTGAAAAAGTTACAACCATTCGTAGTTTATCACGTAGCCTTTGTTCTTAAAATTATGTCGCTGGATTGTATAGGCCATATCGCTGGATTCCATAGGAAATGTCGCTGAATTGCTCATGCTCCGTAGCTGAGGCGTAAACACTGTGTTACCGAAAATCGCAATGAACTTCAAATGGTTCTAACTTTCGCAAATGATCTCGGATTTGGACGTTCTTTATATGAAAATCGATTTACTCGATGAAAGAAATTTAAATATCTCATCAAATTTTAAACATTCAAAACATACAAATATGCCCTCCGAATATGGTATGTAGAATTGTTACCAAATTCACCAATATAAGTTTTTCTTTTGACAATTATGCCCTTAATCAATAATAGCCATGGGATGAAAATAAGCGGCCATGATTTATGTATGCACCATACAGCCATTTATTTATCTGTATAGCAACTGTTCCCTGTGCAATTTGATGTTTTTGTTTTAAGGATAGGATAGGGGAGAAAGGTAATGCTATTTTGTGAGTATAAATGAAATGATTCGTGATTGATTCCATGGAAATGTAAGAGGCAAAAAGTAATTAATAAAATAAATATAATAATAAATATCTAATTGATTTCATGTCATTCAAAAATATAGGTGACAAAAATTAATTAATACTAACTGATATATAGTACAAAAAATAAATGTTAATACCAAAATTACAAAATGATGAATCCACCCGATTTGGTTGCATAAATTGAGTAGTTGCAAATTGGTGTGATTATTTTAAGTGGTTTGGCTAGGTGCGGAACCATCTAAGTTGGTTCAGCACCATATGGGGGTGATATGTGTTGGGCAGATTATTGGATAAAGATGTATGATTCATATGGTAACAATATTTATGGGAATAAAAATATGCACTTACCACTATAAAAAAAATTACAATAATGAGTGATTTTTACATACCATAAAATATTAAGTCTAATGATTGATTTTTACATACCATAAAATATTAAGTCCACCAGATTTATGCATATCATATATGTTTGTACCACAGATATATATATCTATATACATATATGTGCTGAATTTATATTATTATATTAAATTAATTTATTTTATCCTTTTCTATATTTTAAAATTATATTACCATAAAATTTTAAGAATTGAAATTAATTTTCTTTTACCTTAATAGTATTTCAAACATACTATAATACTAGTATTTTTTTGTTGGAATAATTAAATTCCTTTTCTATGAAATAAATCCGATGGATTATTTTTTTTGGTAAGTAAAATAATACCAATGGGATAGAAAATTCATATGTGCTAGATATTTCATATATTTATACTTTAAAAGTTGCAGATAAATTTTATCAAAAGATTTTGAAGTTAAATTGTTTTCGGAAAATCTATATATGCTAGATGTTTAATATTTATACTTAAAAGTGAGTAAGTTACAGCTAAATTTTATCAAAAGATTCTGAATTAAAATGTTTAGCGGACATTATAAAGGTTTCCAAATCTAATCTTTCCGGGCTTTGAGTAATAATCTAATAAATAGTTTTAGATATTGTAACTGTAACACCCGGATAATTATTTCATAATTAATTTATTTAATTATGATAAATGAATCAATTTGGCTCAATGAAAATTAAATTATTCCGCGAATAATTTAATAGCCCAATCTATTAGATAAATTAGTAATGGGGCAGATGGTAAAGAAATTAAAAGTGCAACCTTAAACCCATTTATTAGCCCAAGCCCATATGCACAATTTGACCCACTACCCTATACTTGCCGACTAAGAGCGTCCCCAAAGCAAACTCTAATATAGAAGCAGGCGGTATTATTTCTATAGTGGTGGCTCCAACGCCAGCCCACAGAACAGCCGCTGCAATAGATGGCGTTTTTGTACAATACCGCGAAAAATATTGTAAAGTACCGTTCACCCTGCAATCCCATTTCCTTTTTCTTCTTTTTTCTTTTTTTTTTATTGTTCAAATCTGTTCCTTCTATTTTTTTTTTCATATATTTTAGATACATCATGATATATACTCCTATAATTTTAATATTCTAAAAATTTATTATATTTTAATATTTCTTTAATTTGAATTAAATAGAGTTTAATCATTATCATTTTTGTAAAATCACGCCAGACCTTAAATCAGCCTTGGACCTTCTTCAATCGTTGTAAGCTAAGTTTCCATCGTTAAGGGTCAAAAAATCGGGGGATTTGATCAAGTTTCCTTCGTCGCCATGCCTTTCCTTCTTGCTGGCTCGTTGGCGCGATCATGGCACCCTAATTGGCGAATACTGCGCGACGGCCGCGCGTCTTGGTCTGGGCTTGCGCCCCAGCCCTGTTAGGCCTTTTTCTCCTATCTTTTTTGGGTCTTTCTCCTTCTATTTTCTTGGACTTATTCATTGGGTTACTCTTGACTAAAAATTCCTTCTTTCAATCTATTTTGAACTCAAATTAATCTCGCATTCGAAATCTTGAATTCATTGACGACTGACTCCTGCGCAATATTTATTTAATTAAACTATTTCCAACTTCACAGGACTCTTGGAATTTAAATTCCTTTTGATTTTTTAATTTAATTCCATTTCTCTTGGGCTCAGTCCATGGAATATTTTCGGGTTTCTTTTTCCTCTTTTATTCCACTTCCACTCGTCCGAAGTTTGGACTCGGATTTTTGAATTTATTGTTATGTGAATGTCATTTCCGAGCAATAATTTATTGTAATAAATTATTTTCGCCTTCTCGAAAATATTTCGGCCTTGTTCAAATTTAAAAAAAAATATTTTGTTTCTCTGGATACCCTCCTTAGAAATAAATTTCGTATTCGAAGTTGTGTCAAACTCGAACCGGTAATACCAAGACTAAAACTATTCTCATTGCGTCAATCCAATGTAGACAAGTAATTGCACGCATAAAGCTATTGAGGTCCTAAAAATTAAATTTTTATCTTGATGCGCGATGACTCTTTGCGAGGTATCACATCCTCTCCCCCTTAGGGCTTCTGTTATGCCCCCATAACTACCTATGAATTGATCTTAAAAAGGTTCGGGTATAATTGCCTCATATCGGTTTCCAATCCAAGTCTCTAAGATCTTAAAAAAGAATTCACAAGGTTCGCAAGTAGAAGGATGACCGACTAGGGAAATAGAGCCCCTAATTGAGAAGGGCCTTTTATTGTTCATACAAAATTTCAAAATGAAGCATACATTCTCATTAACGAAGATGGAGAGCAAATGACAAATCCTGTTAATGCAAGATATTTGAAAAAGTATTATGCATCAGTTTGGGATTAGTAGAGAAATAACACATTTTATTCAAAGAACAACAAAGCATTTCATGAGTACTTGATTGAGGGAGTGATGCTGGCGATTTGCTTCTTTTACCCTTGGCAGATATGTCAGATGGACTTTGAGGCAAGGATGGCATCTGCAAAACAGAGAAAGGCTGCTATTTTCAAGGTGCTTATCCAGGTTAACGCCAAAGTAAACACGAGTAATACCATCTTACCACTTAGTAAACGACCTGCCACCACGCCAGGATAGTTCGTGAAGCTATATACTTCAAAATTGTGCAGATCATTAGCCCAGGCTCCGCATTGTTCTCTGCTTTCGAGTGGGCTGCATTTCTCGTCCCAGGAAGCAACCACTAGATCTAATGCAAAGCCGAATTGACGGTTGACCGGATGAGGATTTTAGATTTCATATGGAACCGTAGCCTTAGTAGCTAGAGCGGTTGATTCATTGAAATAGGACAGGCAACTATGCACTTGTTCCAGATTTGAGCCAAGGATTGTTTTATGGGGGTACCAAAAGTTGAGGTGGCATGAAACTTTTGACAAGTTTCGTTAACTCGAGCTTTTGCTAAAATTATACCAGGTTAGATTTATTAAATGAAAAGAGTTATGATTCACGGGAAAGGGTTTAGGGATATATCAAGATTATTATTCTTTTTATTACTCAAGTATGGTACTTTGGTTTCAAATGGCGCTGTGGTCCTCTCTGTCATGAAATGCTGACAAATCTCATGGCATAGCCGGGATAGGTTGATCTTCAGCCTGTCACACTGAGGATCCCCGGAAAATATGCCATGATACTTCTCATCAATTCTTGCCATAAGATTTCCTGCCATGGAACTTCTGACTAATTCCCACTACATGAGTATTTTCTGAAAATTCGTGATCCTGGTTTAGGTTCTATTTAATGAAACCAATTTATGATGGCGGTGTTGTGATTAGGGATATATTTATACGTAGTCATGTTTTTATTGCTCGTAGTTAAGAAACTGTGCTCCCGAAAGCGCACGGTGTCAAAAATTGCAGTAATTTATAGTAAGACCGGATCGTTCACTGGAGGATGTGCGATAGAAGCAGGTCCCACGTCATTTACTAAGATTTTCCACTCGGTTACTCGAATCAAGTTTGTGAAATGACTAGCAACTACTTGACAGAATTTAAACTGAGTTATGAAAGCAATTAAAATAAAGCAGGTGAAATTATTCTAGAAAGCGAATTAAATTTAATCTAAGAAAGCAATAAAATTATTCTAAGAGAGCGATTAAGATTATTCTAAGAAAGCAGATTTAAAATGGGACAGAAGGGACAGGAAGAAAAGAATAAAGATTGGACAAGATTCAGATGAAACATAGTTAAACTTCCATTTTGTTACACAGATCTTAGTTTGGGGTAATTCGTTCAGTTAGCTAATTCTCATGCTCTCTGTACCATGTTCCCTTTAACAGACAGGTACTTACAGTAAGAGTTTACATGTTCTTAAGAAAATAAATTCTAAGATACCACAGACGCATAACCACCCTTGCAATGCATTGCTAAGGTATGTTAGTCATTTGTGGTGGACAAGCAACACCTGACAAGTCATTAATTGAGATGTCAAGTACCGTTATCATTCCCCCATGTCACACCCAAAGATTCTAATTAAGCCCTGAACTATCCCTTAACTCTCAGTCCTAGTAGCAGTTACACAACTCTCAATACAACCGAGTGACCTCTAAAGAAAGCAATTAAAAGAAAGCAGTAAAGAAAGCATTAAAAACCCTATCACTCGGAGGTTTTTGAAAGTCTGACCCTGGTAGTAAAAGAAAGCCCCCAGTCAGAATGACCGGATGTGGATCAAGAATTCCCTATTTTCGGTGAACCGCTCGCAGTGTTCACTTCTCGTCAGGTGATTATGAGATACAAACTAATGAAACGAACTAATAAAAATTAGTTCGTTTCGGATGCACTCACTCAGGACTCAAAAATAGGCTTTGGCAGAAGAAGATAGCAGTTGAACGAATACTCAACCCTACCTTAGAAAATAATCAAGGCCCGAATGTTGTTCCTCTAGTATTATTTGTCACACCTTATCGGAATCCAAGTGGAATCTGACCCAGTGTAATATTTAATACAAGATTTCCAACAACCAGCAATTTTGGAAAATAATAAATCTGAAAATCATTCCCTATCAGGTACTAGACTCTCAATAAGAACACAGACCCTTTCAGTCTAGGTGAGACCTAATCGCTGACTCTGTTTCTAATTTCCCAAAATCAACCCCCAGTCGGATATGAATTAGTCATAACTGTCGAATTTACCCCTTACTCAGATCCGGATTTTATAGAGGAATTTTTGTTGGAAATTTATTATGAGACATCTGATTAAAATCAAGACTTCTATGTCCAAGGGAAGGATCCCAAGATAATTTCGACCACAATATCTACATAATAATATCATGCATAAATTTATAGAGAAGTGTAAAATAAAATAACCCAAAATATAAGGTGGGTTTAGACAGAATGTGAAACACAGAGATGAAATAGCCGGAGATGAGAAGAATTTATTTGGCTAAAAAGATGACAGAAACAATCAGGATGATCCGGACTGCAAACATCTGCTATCCAGGTCCTGATCCTTTCAGGTGGGATGATTTTTAGACAGTGGAATGCCTCAAATGACAGTTGCCGCCGTCATCTCAGATTCCATTGTCTGCGAATTTGGATAAAAACCCACATGTTCTATTACTGCAATAATGATTAGATGACATTGGCATATATCATCTAATATTACTACAGCTTCAGATTCAGGTTCGAAATTAAAGTAAAGAAAATAAAACTGTATCCGGATAGGAGTCAGCTGAGCAGCTATTATAATCCCGGATGGACGAACCGCCAAGGCGTCCTCCAACCACTATCCGGACCATGCAAAATAACATCTAATAATTAATATACAGATCACGAGCTAGTTGTCCGTGTGGGAATACCCGCCAACATTAATCTGATATATTCCTTATTAGTTGTTTCACACAACACGGGAAAAGACAAAATAAATAAAAGAAAAATATTTTTGGGTCATCTTGCATGAGAGACATTGGTTTCTCATGCAAGAGTATGGAATTAAATCCACAATTACTCTTCATGTCTAACTAATCGCTCATTCCATAATTAATTAATTAATTACAGTCCAGATTATATACTTAGATCATTAGAGTTTAATCATTTGTAGAAGAATCTTTATAATGGGAAATTGAACAAAGTTCTTTATATCAATTTAATCATGGGTTGAGATCATTGGATTTCAACCTCAAAATATTAATATAAAGGTTCAATTAATTAATGGGGTGAGATGAAGAATGAAAGCTTGGCAAAAGGCGCCCTCTTGTCGCGATACAGGGTTCGTGTCGCAGAGCATGGCTCCGCGACAGAGGGGTGGGAAATAAGAAAAAATGGAATTTTGAAAGTTTAGGGTTTGTTTTGTCGCTAAGTAAAGAAAATTTTGTCGCGGAACGTGGTTCCGCGACAAGGGCATAGCGACAAAAAGGTTGACAATTGGACAAGGCATAATTCTTGTCGCGGAACAAGAGGTTTTGGCGCGGAACGTGGTTCCGCGACAAGGTTGCTTCGCGACAAAGCCCTTCCAGAATAAAATCACAAGTATTTGGGTCCTTGGTCGCTAATCAAGATTTTGTCGCGGAACGTGGTTCCGCGCCAAGGGGTGTTTCGCGACCAAGGGTTTTAAAATAGTGGCCAACAATTGTTCTTTGGCACCTTTGTCGCCAAAGCACCATTTTGTCGCGGAACGTGGTTCCGCGACAAGAGTTATTCCGCGACAAAGGTGTGTCCAGGACACATGTCAGAAAAGTAAAGTGGAACAGTGGCATGCATTATGTGTGATCTCACCCTTTTCAGATTCAAAAGCTAAACTAAGCTCAAAATAACAAAACAGAATTTGAATCTAGTTAGAACATGCTTGAACAAAATAGAAATAAAGCAAACTTAAAACTTAAGAAACCCTAATCTAGGCTTAACCATCCATAAGCATGCAACATTATCCAAAGAAAAAGTTACCAAGCAGTAACATTAAAGTGCAAAATAAGGATCAAATGACCCAAGGAAGATGAAAACAGTAAGATCCATGGGATGTGAGACCCATTTCATGATTTTGGGACACAAATGGAGAATGTTTTCCCATATTATTAAAAGGTGTTGTTCATACCCATGGTTTGAGTACCACAAACCCTTAAACAAAAGCTTAGAACAAAAACAAGGTATAAAACTGGCTATTTAATCAACGTGCAGTAAACTATTTCTAACTAGTGCATGAAGTAAATAATACAAGAAAAATCTAACTAAACTACCCTAAACTAAACTAAACTACTGAACTCCCCAACTTGTCTTCAAGAAGGTGTAGTTTTTCTAAGATTCTTCCAACCTTTAGCTCAAAGGAAACACCTCATATTTATAGAGGGGAAACCCTAAGCTTATGGGCCTTGATTTGAGCCCATTGTGTCTCAAGACATCACACACATCACAGCTTTGTCTCGGAGTACCACGTTTGGTCGCGGAACACACTGCATGTGGCAAAGCTTCTCGACTGGGTCTTGTGTCTCTAAAAGTGTATCTTGGTCGCGGAATGGACCTTTGTCGCGGAACAGCACATCGCGACAAAGGTATCGCGCCAAGGGGCTTTGGCTGGTCTCTTCTTCATCTGGGCCACTTGGTCGCGGAGTGTTCCTTTGTCGCGGAACCATGCATCGCGCCAAGGGGCTTCCGCGACAAAGGTCTTCTTGGGCCTGCTGGATTGGGCCAGATGGGCCGAAAATATTCTTTTTGTGGGCTTTTCTCTCTTTTTCCCATCTTTTTTTTTTCCTTTTTCTTTTTTCTCATGTTTTTGGATTTTTCTAACATAAATATGTAATATAATTACATATTTATGTCTTTTTCACACCAGCTTATTATTTTTACAATTATGCATAAATTAGTCCAATTCGACTGCTTTCTTACTTAATGTAAGACTGGAATGCGATCAAATGCCCGTTTAAGACACGGAAATGGATTGAAAATAATGGTCATTTTTGGCCATTATCAACATCCTCACATTTAATACTGATCGTCCCCGAGCAGTCAGAGTCGATGTTCCTAGGAACACGGACTCTACATATTCAATTCATTTTCGTGGCTTCATAAATCACATACTTTTAGATTGGGATAAGACAATCAAAAACCACAAGTGTTAAATTCCCTTGATTGCAGTGTTTAATGAAATGATACTTGCTCACATTATCGGGCCTACAAATCAAACATTGTTATCAATCCTTCATGAACATCATGTTTGAAGGATGCAAAGATTAAAAATTAGAATTAAAGTATGACATGAACATTCGTAATGAAACAAAGCCTCACTTATAAGAGAATCGGAAAATTCACTCACTCTCAATTGGGGTTTAATCATGAACGCTCAAGATCACATTTAATTAAATTATCCCATAAGCTTGCAATCAGACCGACTCGCCACCGGCTCATTTCTTCAAATCAAGATCACGAGGTCTTATTCGAGGGTTATAACGGGGCATACGGATGTAACATTAGGTAGGAAAGGGAAATTATTAGGCTAAGAAGTGGCAAGAATTTAATTCCATCATAACTTGGCATTTTTATTTTATGATCATCAATTTATTTCTTTCTTTTGCTTTTCTCTTTTCATATTGCATTGACATTAGACTATGTCTAATTTGCTTTGTCATTTGCAATTTATTGATGTTGAATGAAATTCAACTCTCTCTTTTTTTTTTTTTTTTTTTGAATCGGTTTATAGAATACCGATTTATAGTTTTCGTGATGATCACAAACTTAATGCCTTTGATAGAATTCATTCCTGCACACTTGGGTTTGAATTTCTTGGTCTTTTTAGAAGGTTAGGAATAATATAGTGGGTTTCAAAGAAAAATTAGGCTTATAGGCTCAAGTTGGTTAATCCTAAAGGGAAAATATTTTTGGGTTTGGATTTCAAACGAAGGCCAAAAATTTGGGTTTTCTAGGTGCCTCGATCATATTCTCGATTTCGGGAATATGGCATGGTCTTGAATCGGTCCCAATTGCAAGTTCTAGTTTCCTTTAATCAAAATGATTCACACATCAAAGAAAATGAATGAGTAAAAGTGACCCATGGCTCAAATCTCACATGGAATGGTTCATTCATGTCATGCAATATTCTCAAATTTAATCAAAGCTTAACTCTAACAATTTATTCAATTGAGATCTCTAACATGCAGATTTATTACCCAATAAGCTGATCGCATCATTAAATTTTTATAGCTCAAAACCTCAGGATTTCATGTCATGCATGTTCTCAATTATATTATCCCAATTTAAAAAGTTTGAAAGTTTAATCATAAGCCTAAATTCAACATGTGAATTTAGAGCAATTTTATGCATATTTTTGCTGGTTATTTAATTTAAAGCAGTAAAGAGGCACTGCTGACATACTGAGTATGTCAACAGCATATTTTTGGCCTGACAGTCACTTATTCATCTTGGACTGTCAGACATCTTTTTAAAAATAAAAGAACCAAATAAAAACAAGGATTGTTGTTGGGGCTGCAAAATCCCAATCTGAAAGCAGTAATTATATCAATTACAAGAGATTTCATTTGCAATCAAATCTATCTTGAATGGATGAATTGAAATTCTCTTATATGATATTTACAATTAAGCTCAGAAATGATGGAGTCAGGGATCGCTATCTTTCTTCTCGTCTGATTTCTTGGAGGAGCCAGCTTCATCAGGGATCTTCTTGAGTAAGGTTTGCAGGAGTTGATTTTGACTAAGGATCAGTGATTCCACCATTTTTCGGTTCTTCTCTTCTTTTTCTAGCATCATCATTCTGAATTCCTCGTCTCTCCTTTCCTTCTCCAACTTCTCCTTCCGTTTCTCTTCCTTTTCCCTCCTACGCTCTTCGCGTTCTTCCTCTCTCTCCCTTCGTCGCTCTTCACGCTCCTCTTCTGCCCTTTTATGCTGTCCCTCTTGGCTTGCCAAAATTACCTCGGTCATGGATTTCATTCCCTCGAGCATCGATTGACTCATTCTGCTCACCATCTCAATCGTTTGGGAATCAGCAGGGAACTGAGATACGTTCTGGCTTTGAGGAGGTATCTGAGGTTGAGGTTGAGTCGGAGGTGGAATTGGAATCTCAGTCCGGTCTTGGTCCGCAGGAGGCTCCTCTCGAACATTCGAAGGTCCTGCATCAGCACAGGTGTTTTGTGTTCCCTTCTTTGTCTTCGGCTGCCTCTTTCGCTTCCTTGATGCCTGCTCACCCGATATGAAAGAGGATTGAGCGTCTGAATCTCCTCTGACGGACAGTTGGGGGAGAGAGTATCTGATACTCTCACTCAAGGGGAGTCTTGGCACACTGATAGGTGGGTTCACCTTCACCACTGTGTCGCCCTCAAATGCGCTCAAATCAACTCCCTGAGCTATGCAGATTCTCCTAATCAGATTCGGATAGCACAGCACCTGTCTATCCTTTATCCGGGTTATCATCACCTCGAATACATGCCTCCCTACATTAAGTTTTGCTCCGCTCCACATTCTTGCAAATCCCATTAGCACATTCCCGGATGTGGTGTGCGGATGCGAGTTGGGCCGGATCTTGGACATGTAGAACTCATAGGTTGGCATGAATTGTATCCGCAGCCATTTTGCATTGAATGTGTGTCCAGGGACGGTCACGCTTGTCATGCTGTTAGCCAATGTTGCATACTTCGCATATTCAGTCGTTTTGGCTCTCTTTGTCATGATCTCACCAGGGGGGAATTCGCTTTGGATATCTGGAGTCCCAAAGAACTGGTTCAGCCAATCAGGTGCAATGTTTATCACTTGTCCCCGGATCCATGTTGTTCTGGCAGCTTCATCGATGTTGCAGAAGAATTCCTTTGTTAGCTCCACGAAGCCATCTTCGTCATGATGCAGCATGAAGTTACCCCACTCTTGATTTCTGTAGAAAGTTTCAACAGTGGGGTGTGACAACGCATCGGGTCTGAACCCTTTATCTGGCACTATCATCTTCTGCAACTTCTTATACTTCTCTGCATTCTCTTTGTTGCCATTGAACTTGATCTGGATCTGTTCTTCGCTTAGCTTTTTCTTCCATATTCCTTTGAGACGCCCATTCTTTGCCTTACAGTATTTTCAGACCAAAACTCGACTGGTCGAATGGATCCGACGGACTCGTCATCGCTTGTGTGCCAGTCTGTTTGATCGTCTCCCTCCTGTGGCTGGTCATCCCTTGGTTCAGCCTCATTTCCCCTCTGACTTGGCTCTCGCTCTCCATGCGCTGTTTCATCTCCGACTTCCTCCTCAACCTGTTTAATTACATGTTTCATCGTATTGAGTTCACAATTTACAGGCAAAGAAGATGTATTTACATGAAATTTACGGTCATCAACATCAGTTGATACCTCCTCCTCCTCCCTAATTCTTGCAGCTCGTCCAACTGGACGTTGGAAAATAGGCGCCATTTGGTTCATGAATTCTTGCTCCTCCTGCAGAGCTTCTTCTTCCGAATCATTCCCATCTGCAGCTTCAGTCAGAATTCCTTGAACCTTTTCTTTAAGCGCAGAGGTCATGAGAGGGTCGTCTGGCTGCTTTTCCAAGATTTTGTCCAGTGCTAACGGATCTATGGAATCTTGTGGTCCTTCTGATTGTTCAGGTTGGTGCGACGGGCCTCCTTGAGTGATGAATTCTTCAATTCTGGCTGTGCCCACGAGAGGATCGATCACTTGACCTACTTTTGTCTGATATTTGATTTGATGTGGCTTTTCTCCAGCATCGATTTTTGTTTCGATCTGCTCGTTAAGCCTTTTCCTTATATCCCCTCGGATGGTTTCAGCATCATGTGCAGTGGGGCCAGTCCATGCAGGAGGTTGTTCTTCTTTGATTTTCAAACCCTTCCCCTGCACTTCTCCAGTGATCTTCAGTTCGAAGTCCTCTTCATCATCCCGCTCAACCTCTGCAGATTTTCTGCTTTCCAGCTCAGCCTGCATCTTTCTGGCAGTTTCTTCATCCTTTGTCTGCTGGATATTCTTTCTAATCTGCTCTTCCTCTGCAGCTTTCTTTTCCATTTCCAGGCGTTCTTCCTCAGTCAATTTCTCTATTCCCGAACCACCTGTTACTTGATCCAGCAAACCAGCTAATGCAAGCTCTTCATTGTGCATCTTCATGGCTAGCTCAGCATCGGACATCACTTGGTGCTTCTTTTTCGGGGGTGGTGGAGGCATTGGCTTTTTACCTCTGTCCTTGGGATCTGTGGACTCTACCACTTTCCTGACAGTTGGTTCCGGTTCTTGATCTCCACTTTCTTTTCCGGAGCCCTTGCTGGCTTATCCTTATCAGCGGACTTTATCAACCTTCTCCTCGTTCCCGGTTGAGGTGCTGGCTGATGACCTTCAGATGTAACAACAGCAGTGGAGGTTTTCTCGGGCTGTATGGGTGCCTTAGTGGTGGCAGGTGCTACAGCAGATGTTGTCATTCCAGTCTGAGCTGTCTGTACTGGACACCGGACTGCTTCTTGCTGCACCACTGGCTCGGACGTAGCAACTTCTTGCACGTCAGTCTGTCCTCTTGGTGGTAATGCCGAAGCCTGTACTGCTGGCTGGGTAGGCTGTGGGTTGGCATCAGGAGGAGTGGAGAAGTATGCATCAATTTCAGCGTCAGGATCCTCTTCCCTGTTCGGTTCACCTTCGTAGCCTAGTTGCTTCTCGGCGCGCTGCAAATAGTCCTCAATAAAACTCCTTTGGGTGATTCTCCTCAGTTGGTCCTCCCAGTCCTTCTTGATCTTGGAGCAGAACTTACTCCGGACATTGTTGTTATAGTGCAAGACCTTCTTTCCATTAGCAGTGCTATTACAGTATTCCAGTGCAAACTTGTCCATTTCCATGATCAATTCCCAGTAGGAGTCCCTGTACTGATCTATCATGCCCCCTACCAGATCCTTTTGAATCCCTTCCAGGTAGGACATGTCTTCTGCCGAATCGTACGTGAGATATGCCCCAGCCTCAGCTTTGGATAGTAAATTGAACTGCCTTTCATTTTTCCTTTTGGGTTTCCAGCCACCTTTGCGTATATCCACTTGTAGCTGATCCCTTAGTACTGCTATGTGCTGGGGAAATTCATCATCTTTGTTCGTCCCGTACCGCCCATACTTTCTGTGTGTGAAGATGGTTTCAAGTACCTCATCTGCAGGTAGTACTACTCCTTCTTCCAGAAAGGACTCAGTGATACTTGGATTGCCTTTTCCCCAGACAGTAGTCAAGTCGTCCCATTGTTCGCGTGCATCCTTGATCATCTTCCTCATTGTGTTCAACAGTGAGGTGTTACGGCTTTGCTCAAACTTCTCAGCATTTTTGAGGCGTTTGTACAGGTTGAAGGTCAGCTCTCGATGCCTGGCCCGAGCTAGATCTGTAATCCACCTCTGCTCCACTGGTCCTTTTGCTTCAAACAGATACGGATTCCACTTAAATGGAAATGCCTCATACATCATGATGGCCCCACTGTTGATAACCCTACTTAGATCCATGTGTTTGTGTTCGAAGGCCATCCAAACTTGAGGATCTACGATCTGGTTAGGGATGATGATGTCGAAGTCAGCTATATTTGGATCTTTTGTTCCCTTTTCCACATGCCGATTCCACACAGCCCTGTGCTCTCTGAACCTCAATTGGATGCGCTCATGATGGACTTCAGGAGTTGTCTTTTCGTCTTGAGGGGCATACCCCATCATCCTTATCCAAAACTTCTTCAGGAAGTGATAGTAGTCCCTTTCTATCGATGCCGCGACTATCGACCTTTCCTGCGGAGGAATATGCACGTCCCATCCCGGAGAAAGTTTCAATTTTTCGTCCGTGGTGTGGTCCAGAGGCACCTTATAAACTGATTTGATGGCATCTCTTGCGTCCTTAATCTCTGTTCGATCAATTGAGGCCTGGTTGCCAGCAGCCTCATATGTGCAGTCAGGCAACCCGATGCCTGAGTGCACTACCAATGCATTCCTGAAAAAGGTCAAAGTGCTTAGATACATCCAGAATTTTTTATGAGTTTTCAAAGACTACTCAGGTGTGAAAACCAACATCCTCACATTTTGAGCTTTGCTAAGCTCGAAATGTGATTTAAGTGATTTAATCTTGAGTTTATTAAAAGATCCAAATGTAAGGTACTATGCCTTAGGACCTAGAAGGAGATAACTTAATTGGATTATTGAGTCCAATCGAAAAGGGGGAAGTGGAAATAAAGATAAAAATGAAGTGGTCATTGAACCAAAAACTCCTTTTTTTAGTGGGCTATTGGGCCCAAAAGTTTGTTTTTCCAATTTTATTAAACAAGCTCGAGGCACTTGTTGAAAATGGAATGAAATGATGATGGTGGAATGGATGGCTCGAAAATGGAGTGTGCAATGGAGGCATGGCGGTATGGATTCGCTATTTCCGGGTTGTTTGGACTGTCATTGGACAGTTAAAACGTTCAAGAAAATGCAAACACTATTTTTAATTTAATTTTGAAAAGGTTGACTTGATTTTATTTAATGAAAAGTGGGATGTGTGTGGTCCCATTTTTGGATTTTTGTAAAAAGGTAGCGGTTGAGGTGGCAAAATACTGCTACTTAACTCACACTCTTTAGTTCCATTGGGAACAAAAACACATTGTCAACCAAAATTCCTAGTACTACTTTTTTGTCTTTTAGTGAAAAAGTGAAATCTGATGGAAAGGGAATTGGTGGTGGCGCAGGCTGCCCAAAACCAAACAAACATACACTTTACACAGATTGCCACATACTCTCAAATACTTGCCAAAACAGATCAGAGCCAACTTCCTCAGTCCTCCAACATACAAATAATCAAACACAACAGCTTTGCATTTAATGTGGGGCAAAGAGGACAGTAGCATGCAAGCAACATGAGCAAAGTGAAACACTAACACAGGATCATGCCTTCATTCGAGCCAAAACATGGGATTAAAAACATTTTCATCCCTCACATATTCAAAAACCACAAGATCATTCATGCTCTATAATCAAGAAAATCAACAGCATATTGATACTCATGTAGTATTCCTATGTTCATTAACTCTTACTTTTTCAAGAATTTTCAACAATCCAGGAGGAATCAAGATCAAGCAGACAAAACATGAGCAACTGGACTAGAACAAACAAAAGCAAAAGAATCTTAAAACTCAAAACCCACAACCATGGCGGAATCTACCACTGCCAAACCCCAGCCATCATGGAATCAAAATTTATACAACCCCTACACTTCTATCTGTGCCCCTGCATCAACCCACCAAAGTACCAAACCCCAACACCACACTCGGCCATTAACGATAAAAACAGGGAATCGAAATCCATACATGCCCAATACACAGAACCACTAAAATTGAAAATCAACTAGGTGAAAACAACCAAGAGGGGGCCCATTAGCACATTATCGAGAGTAACAACGCAAGAATCCCCAAAATCACAAAAACAGAGCAGTGGTTCGTGTACGAAAAGGGTGGGCAATGCTTACCAAGGTTCGGTTTGCTTCGGAGAAGACGAAGATGAAGGTTCTGATGGCTCCATAAGGGTTGCGAAAATTTGGGCAGAGTTTCCCTTGGGTTTGGCGTTCGAAAGGTGCGAAGAACACAGTGGTGTACTTCGGGAGAGGTTTCGAGTACGAGAGGTTTTTCGAAAATTTTCTAAGTCTGAATGCGTGGGGAAGAAGAGGGAGGCGGAGAGGTTTAAATAGTAATGGGCCGGTCGCGGAACCCTAGCCCATGGTCGCGGAACAGGATTACGCGACCAGGCTTGGCGACATTAGAGGTGTCGCGGAGTGTGGGACTTTGTCGCGGAGTCACGTACCGCGACAAAGTGTACCGCGACAAAATGGCGAGAAAGAATGGAGTGGTGTGTCCGTGTCGCGGAATAGGAACTCTGTCGCGGAGTCATGCTCCGCGACAAAATGTTCCGCGACAAGGACAAGCAGAGTTTAGGGATGAGTATAACTTTGTCGCGGAATTTGCACATGGGCGCGATGCTGGGCATCGCGACAAAATGATCACTCCGCGACAAAGACAAACAAGGGTTCAGAGGTGAGTGAGATTTTGTCGCGGAATTGCACCTGGTCGCGAAACGTTGTTCCGCGACAAAATGGTCATTCCGCGACAAAGATAAACAAGGGTTGCCGATAAGGGGTGTTTTGTCGCGGAGTTGTACTTGGTCGCGGAACGTTGTTCCGCGACAAAATGGTCAGTCCGCGACAAACTTTTTGAATTTTCAAATTTTCAACGGATTGGGCCCGAGTGTGATATTGGGCCTGTGTCCATTTTATTTGAGTTGGACCTGAATGAATTCAGTCCAAGTAAATTCAAATCATTGGACCATTATTTAAAATAATCTACTTGCATAAAATTAGGTCGGGTCAGTTCCATTTATCTGCAAGATTTATTCCGGATCTTAAATTTCTTTAAATTCCGGAAATAATTTCTCAGATTTGTGGAATTTTCCCAACCAAGAACCTGGTTTTCCTTGCTTTTTCTGCTCCTTGTTTTTGGTTCCGAATTTCCTGCAAGATAGATAAATACCCATTAGGTTAGGTTTTCTCCTCAGTTCAACATCCTCACATTTAGAGTCTTGGTACTCTAAATGTTCAATTAATCTTGAGGGTACTTTTTCTGTTCTGGATTAGATATATTACACTAAACTAGACTAACCTAAGCTAATCTAGGAGTAATCAGGAGTGTAATCCTCTTAATAAACGACGCTGCATCCTCCCCGGCAACGGCGCCATGAAACTTTTGACAAGTTTCGTTAACTCGAGCTTTTGCTAAAATTATACCAGGTTAGATTTATTAAATGAAAAGAGTTATGATTCACGGGAAAGGGTTTAGGGATATATCAAGATTATTATTCTTTTTATTACTCAAGTATGGTACTTTGGTTTCAAATGGCGCTGTGGTCCTCTCTGTCATGAAATGCTGACAAATCTCATGGCATAGCCGGGATAGGTTGATCTTCAGCCTGTCACACTGAGGATCCCCGGCAAATATGCCATGATACTTCTCATCAATTCTTGCCATAAGATTTCCTGCCATGGAACTTCTGACTAATTCCCACTACATGAGTATTTTCTGAAAATTCGTGATCCTGGTTTAGGTTCTATTTAATGAAACCAATTTATGATGGCGGTGTTGTGATTAGGGATATATTTATACGTAGTCATGTTTTTATTGCTCGTAGTTAAGAAACTGTGCTCCCGAAAGCGCACGGTGTCAAAAATTGCAGTAATTTATAGTAAGACCGGATCGTTCACTGGAGGATGTGCGATAGAAGCAGGTCCCACGTCATTTACTAAGATTTTCCACTCGGTTACTCGAATCAAGTTTGTGAAATGACTAGCAACTACTTGACAGAATTTAAACTGAGTTATGAAAGCAATTAAAATAAAGCAGGTGAAATTATTCTAGAAAGCGAATTAAATTTAATCGAAGAAAGCAATAAAATTATTCTAAGAGAGCGATTAAGATTATTCTAAGAAAGCAGATTTAAAATGGGACAGAAGGGACAGGAAGAAAAGAATAAAGATTGGACAAGATTCAGATGAAACATAGTTAAACTTCCATTTTGTTACACAGATCTTAGTTTGGGGTAATTCGTTCAGTTAGCTAATTCTCATGCTCTCTGTACCATGTTCCCTTTAACAGACAGGTACTTACAGTAAGAGTTTACATGTTCTTAAGAAAATAAATTCTAAGATACCACAGACGCATAACCACCCTTGCAATGCATTGCTAAGGTATGTTAGTCATTTGTGGTGGACAAGCAACACCTGACAAGTAATTAATTGAGATGTCAAGTACCGTTATCATTCCCCCATGTCACACCCAAAGATTCTAATTAAGCCCTGAACTATCCCTTAACTCTCAGTCCTAGTAGCAGTTACACAACTCTCAATACAACCGAGTGACCTCTAAAGAAAGCAATTAAAAGAAAGCAGTAAAGAAAGCATTAAAAACCCTATCACTCGGAGGTTTTTGAAAGTCTGACCCTGGTAGTAAAAGAAAGCCCCCAGTCAGAATGACCGGATGTGGATCAAGAATTCCCTATTTTCGGTGAACCGCTCGCAGTGTTCACTTCTCGTCAGGTGATTATGAGATACAAACTAATGAAACGAACTAATAAAATTAGTTCGTTTCGGATGCACTCACTCAGGACTCAAAAATAGGCTTTCGCAGAAGAAGATAGCAGTTGAACGAATACTCAACCCTACCTTGGAAAATAATAAATCTGAAAATCATTCCCTATCAGGTACTAGACTCTCAATAAGAACACAGACCCTTTCAGTCTAGGTGAGACCTAATCGCTGACTCTGTTTCTAATTTCCCAAAATCAACCCCCAGTCGGATATGAATTAGTCATAACTGTCGAATTTACCCCTTACTCAGATCCGGATTTTATAGAGGAATTTTTGTTGGAAATTTATTATGAGACATCTGATTAAAATCAAGACTTCTATGTCCAAGGGAAGGATCCCAAGATAATTTCGACCACAATATCTACATAATAATATCATGCATAAATTTATAGAGAAGTGTAAAATAAAATAACCCAAAATATAAGGTGGGTTTAGACAGAATGTGAAACACAGAGATGAAATAGCCGGAGATGAGAAGAATTTATTTGGCTAAAAAGATGACAGAAACAATCAGGATGATCCGGACTGCAAACATCTGCTATCCAGGTCCTGATCCTTTCAGGTGGGATGATTTTTAGACAGTGGAATGCCTCAAATGACAGTTGCCGCCGTCATCTCAGATTCCATTGTCTGCGAATTTGGATAAAAACCCACATGTTCTATTACTGCAATAATGATTAGATGACATTGGCATATATCATCTAATATTACTACAGCTTCAGATTCAGGTAAGAAATTAAAGTAAAGAAAATAAAACTGTATCCGGATAGGAGTCAGCTGAGCAGCTATTATAATCCCGGATGGACGAACCGCCAAGGCGTCCTCCAACCACTATCCGGACCATGCAAAATAACATCTAATAATTAATATACAGATCACGAGCTAGTTGTCCGTGTGGGAATACCCGCCAACATTAATCTGATATATTCCTTATTAGTTGTTTCACACAACACGGGAAAAGACAAAATAAATAAAAGAAAAATATTTTTGGGTCATCTTGCATGAGAGACATTGGTTTCTCATGCAAGAGTATGGAATTAAATCCACAATTACTCTTCATGTCTAACTAATCGCTCATTCCATAATTAATTAATTAATTACAGTCCAGATTATATACTTAGATCATTAGAGTTTAATCATTTGTAGAAGAATCTTTTTAATGGGAAATTGAACAAAGTTCTTTATATCAATTTAATCATGGGTTGAGATCATTGGATTTCAACCTCAAAATATTAATATAAAGGTTCAATTAATTAATGGGGTGAGATGAAGAATGAAAGCTTGGCAAAAGGCGCCCTCTTGTCGCGATACAGGGTTCGTGTCGCAGAGCATGGCTCCGCGACAAAGATTTCGCGACAGAGGGGTGGGAAATAAGAAAAAATGGAATTTTGAAAGTTTAGGGTTTGTTTTGTCGCTAAGTAAAGAAAATTTTGTCGCGGAACGTGGTTCCGCGACAAGGGCATAGCGACAAAAAGGTTGACAATTGGACAAGGCATAATTCTTGTCGCGGAACAAGAGGTTTTGGCGCGGAACGTGGTTCCGCGACAAGGTTGCTTCGCGACAAAGCCCTTCCAGAATAAAATCACAAGTATTTGGGTCCTTGGTCGCTAATCAAGATTTTGTCGCGGAACGTGGTTCCGCGCCAAGGGGTGTTTCGCGACCAAGGGTTTTAAAATAGTGGCCAACAATTGTTCTTTGGCACCTTTGTCGCCAAAGCACCATTTTGTCGCGGAACGTGGTTCCGCGACAAGAGTTATTCCGCGACAAAGGTGTGTCCAGGACACATGTCAGAAAAGTAAAGTGGAACAGTGACATGCATTATGTGTGATCTCACCCTTTTCAGATTCAAAAGCTAAACTAAGCTCAAAATAACAAAACAGAATTTGAATCTAGTTAGAACATGCTTGAACAAAATAGAAATAAAGCAAACTTAAAACTTAAGAAACCCTAATCTAGGCTTAACCATCCATAAGCATGCAACATTATCCAACGAAAAAGTTACCAAGCAGTAACATTAAAGTGCAAAATAAGGATCAAATGACCCAAGGAAGATGAAAACAGTAAGATCCATGGGGTGTGAGACCCATTTCATGATTTTGGGACACAAATGGAGAATGTTTTCCCATATTATTAAAAGGTGTTGTTCATACCCATGGTTTGAGTACCACAAACCCTTAAACAAAAGCTTAGAACAAAAACAAGGTATAAAACTGGCTATTTAATCAACGTGCAGTAAACTATTTCTAACTAGTGCATGAAGTAAATAATACAAGAAAAATCTAACTAAACTACCCTAAACTAAACTAAACTACTGAACTCCCCAACTTGTCTTCAAGAAGGTGTAGTTTTTCTAAGATTCTTCCAACCTTTAGCTCAAAGGAAACACCTCATATTTATAGAGGGGAAACCCTAAGCTTATGGGCCTTGATTTGAGCCCATTGTGTCTCAAGACATCACACACATCACAGCTTTGTCTCGGAGTACCACGTTTGGTCGCGGAACACACTGCATGTGGCAAAGCTTCTCGACTGGGTCTTGTGTCTCTAAAAGTGTATCTTGGTCGCGGAATGGACCTTTGTCGCGGAACAGCACATCGCGACAAAGGTATCGCGCCAAGGGGCTTTGGCTGGTCTCTTCTTCATCTGGGCCACTTGGTCGCGGAGTGTTCCTTTGTCGCGGAACCATGCATCGCGCCAAGGGGCTTCCGCGACAAAGGTCTTCCTGGGCCTGCTGGATTGGGCCAGATGGGCCGAAAATATTCTTTTTGTGGGCTTTTCTCTCTTTTTCCCATCTTTTTCATTCCTTTTTCTTTTTTCTCATGTTTTTGGATTTTTCTAACATAAATATGTAATATAATTACATATTTATGCCTTTTTCACACCAGCTTATTATTTTTACAATTATGCATAAATTAGTCCAATTCGACTGCTTTCTTACTTAATGTAAGACCGGAATGCGATCAAATGCCCGTTTAAGACACGGAAATGGATTGAAAATAATGGTCATTTTTGGCCATTATCATGGCAATATCGATAATCCAATTCAATGAAGCCTTGCGACAAGTATACTCGGAGAAAGCATGAAGAGGTGTTCGGCCCATGAAAAAGCCGATCCATTGAGGGATAGATTTATTTGGGAGAGGAGTCCTGATTAAGCCAATACAGATGGGGAGGTCGAAGTTATGGGATTCAGCTTAAAGCCAGATATTTCACGGAAATGCCAAACAAGCCATAAGTGGAAGAACCTTATAGGACCACGAGCTTTAATTTATCCGTAAAGCCTTTTTCCCAGACAGCAGTTTGAGCTGACATACCTGCATAAAAGTGAGCTAAGAAGAAGTCGGCCAAAAATAAGTGAGTATCTTTTAAGATTTCTTTGGTCAGCAAATATCGGCTAAGCACATACATCACAAAAGCAAGAGGTTCATACGCCTCACGCTCGGCCGAATCTGAACTACTTTGGTAACTCATAATCCAACTGTGGTATGTGGATTTGGAGGAGAAGCCAGTATTATCATGTGTCGGCCGAGGATAGTGGTAGACTCATAAGTTGCTTCCAAGAACCGGGAAACCTATGAGGAGTTTGATATCTTGAAGTGTGGGGGTCATAATACCCCAAGGGAAGCAGAAACAATTCACCTTAGAGTACCAAAAGCACAATAGTGCCTGGATTGGACGATTGTTATAAGGAAGAGGTTCGACGCTCGGCTGAAAAAGCTTATTAAGGCCTGATTTTGACCAAGCTTCTTCGTAATGAGGCAGGAGATGCTGGTACCAAGCCACATTGTCTGAAGTGACAGTAGGCGAAGTGTGACGTAGGAACGAAGAGGGAAGAAAAAAAGCATTTTTCATACAGCGGGATAGTTTTCTTGTCAAAGAGCCGTGTGGTACATTAGTTGATATCTTCTGGGATCCCTAGTGGTCCCGCCATATTAAGTGACGCACATGGCTGTACGCTTGGCAGCTGTGCCTTTGATGTGTATAATCTTGGTGGAAGAGGAAGATGTGACAGCTTTCGGGGCCATTGTTGAGAGCAAAGGCAAAGATCGCAATGGAACACAGAAAGCTTGGAAAGTGTGGGAAGGAGAAGAAGGGTTTTTGAATTTTAAAAGTTGAGGCAAGTAAACAAGCGAAGGGTGATTTGATGGCGTAATGATGACAACGCAAACCACCGGATACGAGAAGTAATGATGACCGGATATCTAGAAACTGCATTGGAAGGAAACCGGCGCCGAAAACGTCGTGGATCTGGTTGCTTGGGCCAATTCAGAATGAAGATGGGCCCAAGCATGGGGGGCAAGGGCGGCCGAATAGAAGTCTCATAAGCCCAATACATTGAACCGAGCCTTGGGTTAGAAAGTGCGACCGAAGAGTACTGGGACAATTTCGGCCGAAGAGAGGCGGTGGTTCAGTTGAAAAGTGGTTATTGAGCGGTTACACGGCTGCTACTATATAATAGAGACATATGGCAAGTGGAAAGGACAACCAATCAACACCAATACGGTTACTCTGCCAATTTATTTTCAGAAATTTACTGCTTTCAATTCTTTTATCGCTTTCCAATTTATTGCTTTCAGTTACATTCCGTTGTTCCTAGATATTTTCCTAGCTTAGTTGGCTCATCTTATTTGAATTAGCCGCTTTCCTTTTGGATTAGTCGGTAAATTCGTTGATCCTATATATTGATTGTATCGCCGAAGAATCCAACCTAGATATTAGTCCGTATATTGATTTAGTTTCCCAAATTACAATATTGTACATATATATAAAGAAAAATACATTATGTTTTATTCTATTTATTTACGAGAGTTATTAATATATCGATTATCACCATCAATAGCATAATCAGTGAAGAAAAAAATAGATCAGTGTAGGGGCATAAAAAGCTAACCTGAATGCAGCTACCAGAAATAAGAGGATTGGCTAGAAAACCAGCAACACATCTACACCTCCATTGAAGGGTTAATATCGTTTGGGCCTCCTTTTATCCCCTTTGTAATTTATGTGGCTTGGTTCCCACACACTTTTTCCGACACATCAATGTCAATGTTTACCATAAAAAAATATCGTTTGGGACTCGTTATTACCTCAAACTTGTTATTTTTACACCACCAATTACTTCTAGTCGTGGTTTTGATACATGACCAAATGCAGAGAGTACGATTCCATCTAAGGACAATGTTTCATTGTTACCCCTCAGCAAATGTGTTTGCTCACCAAAAAAGCGTCGTATTGCTTCTATGATTTCCTACATAAAAGATTATAAATTGGATCATGACATCAATAATACATAGTTTAAACGCAAACTCAATATGTATGATTAAATGGTTAAAAATTCTAAGTTTGGATGCAGAATAGAAATTAATAAAATAAAAACAAAGTAAGCACCTGTCCTTCATCAATGTTGAGAATTGTTGGAGAAGGACGAAATCGCGGTTGGGGTTGAAGGTTTTGGGCTCCAACTGGCCTAGGAAAAAGGATTCGCCTCTGCATATATGCGAAAAAAAATATATTGTATTATGTTTTATTCTATTTATTTATGATAGTTTATCTTTACTCAATGTGCTCTAATATATGGATCATCGGCGGTTCGATCTAGAAAAAAATAAATCAATGAAGGACACCAAAAAAAAAATACCTAACCTGAATTTCAATACCAGAAATAAGAGGACCAACTACGAAACCAGCAATGCATCTAGACTCCAGTTGAAGGGTTAATATTATTTGATCGAGTTGTAATGATGAAGTACCCGGAGAGGTTAAGAATTGCATGTTCACCCTGCAATTGTTATGTCGCTTTCTAAATTACTCTCTACATTAAAAGATACTGCTGAATGTAGCACTAAATTCAGGACAAAAAAATAATTTTAAGGCTGAGGTTTTCAAAAGCATAACCATGAAGTGTCCCTAAAATTTATGCATTTTGGGAAGTGTAGTGTCCCTAAAATTTATGCATTTTGGGAAGTGTATATAACCACAACAACATGAAATATAGTGATAAATAATTGTCTCTAGTAAGCAGTAATTATAGTGATTAGTTATAATAGGGCATTATTGCTGAAAAGTAAAAACAAAAAGAGGCATTTGGTATGAGCTAATCTAGCAATCCACGTTGCTGGTGATACACATTCTAAGTAAGATTGCATACACTTATCAAATTAACAATGTAATTAGCATTCCAAATAATTTAAAAAATTAATTTGTCTTCTAGTAATGTACATTTCTAGTAACTTAAAAAGTAGTAATCCACCAAATACTCTTATAGAAAAAAGAAAAAAAAAAAAGGTTTTGAACGAGCCAAGTGATTTTAATTTATTAGAATTCTTGGAGGCCCAAGATTAACCTTTGTTAATTATACACGGAAAGTTTTAATGATGAAACTGAGAGTAGGTAACCAATAATAGTTTACTACTCTAGTCACTTAACAATTACTATAATTTTGCTTGATTTCATATAAAAACTCAAATCATAATATAAGTATATGATTAGGGGAGTTGAAAACATCACATTCATATAGCAAGCTAAGGTTTGGGAGTCCTTATTACCTCAAACGTTGTTGTTGTTACACCACCAAGTACTTGTAGTCGTGGGTTTGATACATGACCAAATGCAGATAGCACGACTCCAGCTAAGGACAACATTTCATTGTTACCCCTCAGCAAATGTGTCTGCTCACCCAAAAAGCGTCGTATTGCTTCTACAATATCCTATTATAAATTGGATCGTGACATCAATAGTGCATAGTTTAAATGCAAACTCAATATGTATAATTGAATAGTTTAAAATTCTAAGTTTGGATGCAGAATAGAAATTAATAAAAATAAAAACAAAGTAAGAACCTGTCTTTCATCAACGTTGAGAATTGTTGGAGAAGGACGAAATCGTGGTTGGGGCTGAAGGTTTTGGGCTCCAACCGGCCTAGGAAAAAGGATTCGCCTCTGCATATATGCAAAGAAAAATATACTGTATTATGTTTTATTCTATTTTTTATGAGAGTTTATCTTTACTCAATGTGCTCTAATATATCGATCATCAACATCGATAACATAATCTGTGTAGAGAGAAATAGATCAAGGGAAGGACGACATAGAAAAAGCAAATCTGAATTTCACTACCAGAAATAAGAGGACCAGCGACGAAACCAGCAACACATCTAGACCCCAGTTGAAGGGTTAATATCATTAGATCGAGTTGTACTGGCTGATCAAAATGAATGATGAAGCGCCTGGAGAGGTTAATAATTGAATGTTCACCCTGCAATTGTTATGTTGCTGTTTAATTACTCTCTAAATAAAAATATAGTATAATGTTACATGTAGCATTAATTTATGGATAAAAAAGTAATTTTAAGGGTAAGGTTGTCAAAATCATAAGCATGAAGTGTTCCTACAATTTATGCATTTTGGAAGTGTATACTGTATATAACAAGAAAAAAATGCTTAGTACTTAAAAAATAAGCCACACTAATAAATTGTCTCTGGTTTGTAGATGAGGATTCCACCAATTGCTTAAGTCATCTGACTTCCAATTACCTTAAGGTTGGAGGTTCGATTCTCCACCCGACCCACTATCCCTCCGCTTTGTTCCTTTGTAATTTGTGTGGCATGGACTCCCACACCCACCCATTTTCTGGCCTGAATAGGCTGTTCAGCAAAAAAAAAAAAAAAAAAAAAAAAGGTTGTTTCTGGTTAGCAATGAACATAGTGAATATTTTTGGGGCATGCTAAACACAATATGAGTCATTTGGTATACTGTAACAATTCCATGGACACATTTTAAAAAAAAATGTTCCATATGCGGTGATTTACACTAATGAGAATCATAAGATTCCCACTACTAATTGGGAATTTAGATGGCCACTTATCAAAAGTTTCCCCATGATACTAAGTGTCCCTATGCATTTTTTAAATTTTATGGGTCTGTTTGGGAGTTAAGATATCAATTTGACCTGCAGATTTGATTAGCATATATGAGGAGTAAATTTGACTAGCAGTAATAATAGCAGATTTGATTAAAAGTGTTTGGTAGATCAACATATAGCAACAATTAACATATACAATTAGCAAATCAGTTTGAGCAGATTGAGTGCGTTCTGCTCCTCAAATGGGTTGGTTATCAAACAACAAAAATTAGCATATCCCTCGGTCAAATCTGCTAAACTTCAATCTGCTCCCTTTTCTACTCCCTTGCAAACAACCCTATGTTAATATGGCCATGGGAACAATAAAATGTCGAATATCCAAAAACAATTTGCTAAAATTTTCTAGACATAGCAAGGAATATAATGGATATTTTTAATTAGGATATCACTAGTAGGACATTTTAAAAAATGAGGCTATAAAGTGAAACTTAGAGTGGCAATGCTCTTAATTAGATATGTTACAAATTAATTAATAGTTTTATTCATAAAATTAAAATCTAATTCATTTGTTAGATGAGGAGTCACTTTAATCATAAAAAATATTATAAAGAGCTCAAGCATTAACACGAGCATTATATATAATTTTCTTGATTTTAAAAAATTATTTAAGAAGTTACAAAAATCACATTGATATAACAAGATATGAGATTATTATTATTAATGAAAAAAAAAGTTACCTCTAATGTTGTTGTGACAGCACCAATGTCTACTTGTGGTTTTGATATATTTTCAAACCCACAAAGTACAATTCCATTTTCATGCGGCATTTCATTGTTTAACCTCAGCGAACATTTTTGCTCAATAAAAAACCTTCGTAGTACTTCAACTACATCCTACAGCGAAAAAAAAAGTTAAATATATAAAACATATCAAGATGTCAATATAACATAAAATTATAAATGTGTAATCAAGTTAATTGTATATAGTATATATTACATTAATAAAATAATTTAAAAGATAAAAACGCCACAAGAATTTCGCGGGTAAGTGTCGAAAGGATTTTGTCGCCTTGTTTGTTGCCTAGCGCTAGGCGATGAAATCCCCTAGGCGACGACTTCAGTAAAATTCACGAATTTCTTGTAGTGAAAGGTGAACACAGAAATTAAGACCAATAAGTTGCATGAATTAGAAATACCCAAAAGCAAAAATATCATTAATTACATTAATTAATTTATGGTGAAACTGTCGGAAAATTCGTCGGTGATTCATAATTTTAATTTACTTTTATTATTTTAAATATGACCAGTCACACTGACTATATACATTGATCTGTCAGTAATATTAAAGAATAAATAATTAAATCCTTAATACTTTTCCTGATAGAAGGTATCGTCGGTAATTACCCACAAACCTTAATTACTTGTGCCCGAGAAAAATTAATGTAGCAATCATGTTTGATTTTCTGCCTATTTTATACACACGACATTTGCCCATGAAATAATGAAGTATCGTAGTTTTTGTCTTACTTTTTCGACTAAATGAGAATTAGAGGTAAGTTATAGAAGTAGAATCTTTGGGGAATATATTCCATTATTTTGGTGTTGAAAGTAGTAGCAATTAATATGATAATAGAATAGTATTATCATATTATTTTGGTGTTGAAAGTAGTAGCAATCAAATATTAGTAGGTTAGTTAACCAAAGTAAATAAGTGCAGTAAAGAAATAAGAACAAACAAAGATTTGTTGACTCAGTTCGGCCCAAGGCCTACGTCTGGGGGATACCAATCCAGGAGTGTTCCACTATGTGTTCGAACACCACGTTACAACACGAACAATAGTGAACTAGTAATCTTTTACTCCAACACCCAAGCAGATGATCGATGGTACCAGAAACTCCCCTTTCTGGTGAGAATACTCCGATTCTGCTTCGATCCCGTGAAGACACCTCCTCCAAGTTTCTCTTGAGTGAACCTGTAAAAGATCATCCCTTTGATGTAGCAATGTATGGGCAGTATCTTTTTGACACGAACTTGAGTGTTGCCCTTGATTGAAAGTGTCGAAATCAATCAAGGGTGCTTAAGTGCTCGATAAGACGAATGACCACTCAAGTGACAATCTCCTTCACAAGTGATGAACCTTGCGGATGAGGTGAAGAGATTGAATGGGGATTTCTCACACGATTTGCTGTTTGCTTTTCAAGAATAATGGAATCGGGTGATTGATCCACAGCTAATCGTTCTTCTTAAAAGGATGTTCGAAATCCCTGTTGCTATGGAAGGGAATACGTTATCCCATAAGTTCTTCCGCCTTCCATAGCCAATTCATTCCTTACTCGGTTGGGAGGATTCGCTTGCCATAACTCGAACGCTCATCATAAGGAAATGATAGAAGACCGTTGGAAGGACGCTCCTTACCAAGCTGCAATGGCCTTATCCGATTTGCAGAGATATCTTGCCAAGAATACTACGCGGATAAGACTAAGGGGTGGGGACCTATCTAGTGTTCATCATTGGGTTGGAACACATTATCTCAAAATATGGGTACTAACAATCTCCCCCTTTTTGACATAATGTGAGCCAGAAAGATCAAAGATCTCCCAATGATAAATCAATACAAGAGAAACAAATTACAGAGCCCCAACCACCAATACATAGCAACAAACATCCCAGCCAACCTATCTAATGCTCCGTACAAATAAATAAGCTAAAGCAGAGGAGCATGTACAATAAAACCAGCAGAACATCCGAAAAGGAATAAACCAGTCCAAAACAAAACAATACTAAGAAGAGTTCAATAACAGAGTTCCAACATAACAAACGGACATAAAACAAAAGCACTTACCAGAGGCAGGCATCTTTGATCACACGCACATCTTCTCCCCCTCTGGATCACAATGTGGCAAAAAATGCCAATTACTCCTGGGAGGAGTCATCCTCATCTGTGGTGGCATAGAAGTCTGCAGCAGCATTAGTTACCTCATCCTGTAGATCAGAGTCCCAGACGTCAGGAAGAAGTCTTGCCATCTCAGCTAGGGCACGTTCCTCTTCATCCAGCTCCTCTCGCTTCCTTCTAATTGCATCCTGGCGTTCAGCAATCATGTCTAGGAGTTGGTCGAGTGCCGTCTGGGGAATAGGAGGGCCATTCGGGCCTGGAATGTCTTGAACCTTATTTTGAAGCTTGGCAGTGAATTTGAACACTTTTGTGATGTCCATCAATTCCTTGGGGTGTCCACCAATGCCCACAGATTCCAAATACCCATAGACTAGGGCTGGAAAAGGGATGAGGGAGGAGCTATCCTCTTTCAAGTTTTCTGCCAGATCCACCATTTGATTGAGAACAAGCTTTCCATAATTGATCTCATTCTTGTTTTCATCAATGGCAAACAACAACTGACACATCTCCTTTGAGACAACTGAGTGGTTGGCTGTAGGCATCACATTCGAGGATATGAACTTGTATAGCAGAAAGAACTTCTGGGTAAGATTGCCTGATTTTAAACCTCTGCCTTTGATGTTCTTCTCCTTATCCTTAGTGAGCAATTTAGCAATCTGAATATTGTTGAACTGAGTGCCTGGTCGGAATACAGTGTCAAAATCACACTGTGGAACACCAAGAAAATCACAAATGACCTTATCTGTGAGAGGAACAAGCTGTCTCTTGACATACACACGACCAAACCAGCTGCTTCCAGGAACAATCACTGATTTTCTGAGGTTGGCATAGAACATCTTCACAATGGATTGTTTGCTTCCTGGAAGATCGGATGCCCATCGAAGTAGATGTCTCTTCTCAAGGTAGCTTGTCCAACCAATCTCATCACATTTAGGACCTCGAAAAGCAACCTCAGGTTTGAGCGTCCTCTCAAGTAGCACAGTCTCGAAGAATGTCTGAGAGCTTAGTGAGTAGAACTTGGAGCTGTAGGCAAGATTGGTATCCACAATCTCAGGAATTTCATCAACATCTTCATCCTGAGCAACATCCTTCTCAACATCAACAGTGGGAACCTTCTTCTTCTTCTGAGGTTGAGAGGTAGAAGGAATCTCATCAGCTTTCCTTTTAGCTCTGTTGGCAGCAGCCTTCTTGCGGGCAAGAGCTCTGAGAGGTACACCATCCGATGAAGAAGATTTCTCCCCCTCACGTCCAGCCTCAGTGTTAGCAACGACTTGCGCTTCATCATCACTCCTCAGCTCATCCTCAGTGAGTCCTTCACGCCTCAGAAACTCTTCAGCAGAGATAGTAGTGCGGTTGCCTTCTGGTTCCTCCTCATCTCCCGATTCTCCACTGGTTTCTTCCTCGTCAGGATTAATCTCAACGTTCTTGTCCGATTCATCAGATAACTCGGTGGACTCAGATGTGTGTTCAAAGGCATCATCTGAACTCCCAGAACTCCCACCTGATAATGGCCAAAATTGACCATTATTTTCAATCTATTTCCGTATCTAATACGGACATTTGATCGCATTCCGGTCTTATTTAAATAAGAAAGCAGTCGAATTTGACAGATATGTGCAAGTTTGTATAAATAATAAGCTGGTATTGAAAAATACAAAAATATTGTTATTTTATGTTAAAAAATCCAAAAACATGATAAAAATATTAAAAATCCCACGTTTGATAATTATGGTTTGTAATGTCTGTTCGGTGGAACACGGATCCATTAAACGGAACACAAACAAATATCAAATGGAGCAAAATTTCCTTAAATATTATATTTTTATATTTTATACTTTGATGTACATATTTTTAGTTCTTATGTTTATTTATTTTTATTTATGTTTTCTGCAATAATTTAATAATTAATTGGTCCACTAATCCATTTATTTGATTAAATGCAGGTAATTTGGTGATTTGGACCCAATAAAAATTATTAATCCAGTCCAGCAAGTTCAAGGCCCAATCTGGAAGCCCAATTGATCAAATTCCTCTAACCCATTACACAACACTCCTTTAGCCCAACACAACCTCAAGCCCATCTACACCAAAGCCCAACCCTAATCCAAACCCAAACCCTAACCCTAACCCCTGCCCTAGCCGCCACCGCCGCGCCGCTGCCGCCGGCCGCCGCCATCCGTCACCAACACCATCCATCCATCTCCTCCACCTCGCGCCACCACCGGAGCGCCGCCATCGCCATCTCATCTCCAACCTCAACCTCCGCCATCTCCGCCCTCATTATTTTTCCGACCAGATAACCCCAAACTGCCACCATCCTCTCCGCCGCCGCCGGCAACCTCCACCACCACCACCAATAAAAACCCCAAAAATTAAATCAAAACCGAGGCTCCCAATTCCGACCACCCTCCCATCACCGTCATCCTTTTTCCGATTGCTCCACCCCAAGTTCAAACCATAGCCGCCAGCCACCACTTATTCCACCACCATTTCCATCCCATTTCCGACAGCATCCCATCGCCGCCGCCGCCGATTCTCTGCCACAGCCACACCACCATCTCAGTCGACCCCTCGATCTCCACCCTCATCCTCCATCTCCGTCCGCAGTCACTGCTCGCTCGGACCAACCGCACCACCACCGTCGCTCATCTCGGCCGCCACCGCTTCACCTCCATCTCCGTTCATCCAGCCTCCACCGCCGCATCCTCGCCTCCGCCATCGCCCATCCAGATCCACCTCCTCACCAACACTCATCTCCGACCAGAATTAGAGCACCACACAGAAAGAAAATGGGGAATCCGGAAGAGAAAAGAAAAAATGGAGGAAGGAAAACTGGAGACAAGAAAATGGAGAGCAAAGAATCTATGAAGAAGAAAGATGGGGAAAACAAAAAGAAGAAAAAAGGAAGAAAGAGAACAAAAAAACAGAGAAGAAACGAAATGGAGGGGGAAAGGAAAGAAACTGGAAAGAAGAAATAAAGAAGAACAAAGAAGAAAGAAATCTGGAAGAAGAAAATGGCGAAGAGAGATCGAGACAGAAAAGAAGGAATGAGAGGATGAGAAAATAAATGGAGGAGAGAGGAATTAGAGAAAAGAGAAAAGAAAAAGAGAGATAAAATATATCCGGACTTCGGGACCCCGGTGGCGCTAAACAAAATCCGTGTCGCGAGACCATGTCTAGCGACTGTGAGAGGAGTCCCGCGACAGGAAAAAAATGGTCTAGGGACAGGGAGAGAAATTGCTTAGAGACTGTGAGAGGGGCTCAAGACACAAATCCCTGTCGCGAGGCCACGCTTAGCGACAGGAGCCTAGGGACAGAAAAAATAGCTTAAGGACTGGGGAGTTTAGAGACAGATAAAATTGAGTATCACGACAGCTCTCATGTCGCGAGACACAGTCCCGCGACACGGAGCTCTCTCACGCCACAGAAGCAGCTCGCGCCAGACAAAGAAAGAACAAGCAGAGAAAGCGACAGCTCACGTGACCACTCACGTGACATGTTCTTTTTAATTTCCCACATGCAAAAAGACTCGGGAGGTCCAGGGACTTCAACTCCCGCCCCCTCCTGCGCGCCATCTTGGAGCTAAAAAGTGTGTCCTGAACCAGATTTTGCTCCGCGACAGGCATAATTGTTTAGCGACTGGTGGGCCTTGAATGGGCCTAGGGCTCGATTCCACTATTCTATAAATATATCCTCCCACCCCCTTGAATAGTAACCTAGCTACACTCTAGTTTTTCTTACTCTTGGAGGCACCACTGTGCTCTCCAAGAATTTATTAGAATAGGTAGTTTAGTCTATTTTAATTTTATGCAATGTAGAAATAGACTCTAGTCTGTTCTTGTTTTGTTTAGTTATAGCATAGTATCCTGTTTTGTTTAAGTTTTAGGAAGTGTAGTTTATTTAGTATGTTGTTTTTGTTTCATTACTATTATTTTATTTCAGTTTTAGTTTTAATACACTAGATCTTATATTGGATGATGTTTGAGTGTTTGTGCATATTTATTTAAAATTGCGTCTCCTATATTGTATTGCATCACGTTGTAACCCCACGGGTTGCAACGTAATTTTCCCGTTGTGATCCCACGGATCACAACGCACTCCCATGCATGCAAGTTAAGGTGTTATGCTGCCCAAATTTTTATAAAATTTTTAAAATCCCTCTGTCGCTAAACCCCTGTCGCGGACCCATGGTCCGCGACAGACTCCTTGATTAGCGACAGAGGACCCAAATACTTGTAATTTTATTCTGGAAGGGCTCTGTCGCGAAACCCCTGTCGCGGACCCACGGTCCGCGACACACTCCTTGTTCCGCGACAGGAATTATGCCCTTATTGGATTTTTGACCCCTGTGTCGCTAAACCCCTGTCGCTAGGCCTAGCGACACGGATTTTTGTTTAGCGACACAACAACCCTAATTTTCAAAATATCCATTTTCTCTTATTACCCACCTCTCTGTTGCGAAACCCCTGTCGCGGACCCATGGTCCGCGACACAAACTCTGTTCCGCGACAGGCTTGGCACCTTTTTGCTAAATTTTTATTCTCCACCTCACCCCATTAATTAATTGAACCTTTATATTAATATTTTGAGGTTGAAACCCAATGATCTCAACCCATGATTAATTTGATATAAAGAACTTTGTTCAATTTTCCATTAAAAGATTCTTCTACATAAATTAAAAACTCTAATGATCTAAGTATATAATCCGGACTGTAATTAATTAATTAATTATGGAATGAGTGATTATTTAGACATAAAGAGTAATTATGGATTTATTTCCATACCCTTGCATGAGAAACCAATGTCTCTCATACAAGATG
Source organism: Hygrophila difformis (assembly GCA_030278955.1). Classification (NCBI taxonomy): domain Eukaryota; kingdom Viridiplantae; phylum Streptophyta; class Magnoliopsida; order Lamiales; family Acanthaceae; genus Hygrophila; species Hygrophila difformis. The sequence goes on from JAOANR010000014.1 coordinate 22,402,641, forward strand.
GACCAAAAATATTTTCTTTTATTTATTTTGTCTTTCCCGTGTTGTGTGAAACAGCTAGTAAAAAATATAACAGACTAATGTTGGCGGGTATTCCCACACGGATAAACTAGCTCGTGGTCTGTATATTAATTACTAGATGTTATTTTGCATGGTCCGGATAGTGGTCGGTGGAAGCCTTGGCGGTTCGTCCATCCGGGATTATAATAGCTGCTCAGCTGACTCCTATCCGGATACAGTTTTCTTTTCTTTATTTTAATTTCAAACCCGATTTTTGAGCTGTGATACTATCAAATTGTGTCGATCAACACTGTTTGAATAGTATCACAGTAAGAAAACATGTAGGTTTTTCTCTCATTTCACAGATAGTAGAAGTCTTGACGACAGCGATCACTGTCGTTTAAGGTCTTCTGCTATCTAAAATCATTCCACCCAAATGAGAGGGAAATTGGATAGCAGATGTTTGCAGTCCACCCAATCGTTTTGCCATCTTTTTAGCCAAATAAATTCTTCTCATCTCCGGCTATTTCATCTTTGTGTATCAACTTCTGTCTAAACCCGCCTTATATTTTGGGTTATTTTATTTTACACTTCTTTATAAATTTATGCATGATATTATTATGTAGATATCGTGGTCAATATTATTTTGGGATCCTTCCCTTGGACATAGAAGTCTTGATTTAAATCAGATGTCTCACAATAAATTTCCAACAAAAATTCATTTATAAAATCCGGATCTGAGTAAGGGATAAATTCCACAGTTATGACTAATTTATATCCGACTGGGGGTTGATTTTGGGAAATTAGAAGCAGAGTCAGCGATTAGGTATCACCTAGACTGAAAGGGTCTGTGTTCTTATTGGGAGTCTAGTACCTGTTTAGGGAATGATTTTCAAATCTATTATTTTCCAAAATTGCTTTGTATTGGAAATCTGGTATTAAATATCACACTGAGATGGGGTCCACTTGGATTCAAATACGGTGTGATAGATAATTCTAGAGGAACAATACATAGGCCTTGGTTATTTTCTAAGATAGGGTTGAGTATTCTTTCAACTGCTATCCTCTTCTGCCAAAGCCTATTTTTGAGTCCTAAGTGAGTGCATCCGGAACGAACTAATTCATTAGTTCGTTTCATTAGTTTGTATCTCATAACCACCCGGAAGGAAGTGAACACTGTGAGCGGTTCACCGAGAGCCGGGAATTCTTGATCCACATCCGGTCATTCTGACTGGGGGCTTTCTTTTACTACCAGGGTCAGACTTTCAAAAAACCTCCGAGTGATAGGATTTTAAATGCTTTCTTTATCGCTTTCTTTTAAACGCTTTCGTTAGAGGTCACTCGGTTGTATTGAGGGTTGTGTAACTGCTACTAGGACTGATAGTTAAGTGATATTTCAGGGCTTGATTAGAATCTTAGGGTGTGACATGGGGGAATGATAGCGGTACTTGCCACTTCAATAAATGATTTGTCAGGTGTTGCTTGTCCACCACAGATGATTAACATGCCTCTACACGGCCGTGTAAGGGCAGTTGTGAGTCTGTGGTATCTTAGATTTTGCTGTCTTAAGAGCATGTAAATCCTTACTATTAGTACCTGTCTGTTAAAGGGAACATAGTATAGGAAGCATGAGAGTTAGCTAACTGATGAATTATCCCAAGCTAAGATCTGTGTATTAAAATGGAAGTTTAACTGTGTTTCATTTGAATCCTGTCCAATTTTTATTCTTTTCTTCCTGTCCCTTCTGTCTCATTTTAAATCTGCTTTCTTAGCTTAATTTAACCGCTTCCTTAGAATAATTTTATGGCTTTCTTAGATTAAATTTAATTCGCTTTCTAGAATAATTTTATATGCTTGATTTTAATTGCTTTCATAGCTTAGTTTAAATTCTGTCAAGTAGTTGATAGTCAAACACAAACTTGAATCGAGTAACCGAGTGGAAAATCTTAGTAAACGACGTGGGCCCTGCTTCCATCGCACATCCTCCAGTGAACGATTCGGTACTTACTATAAATACTGCAATTTTTGACTCCGTGCGCTTTCGGGGGCACAGTTTCTTAACACGAGTAAATAAAAACGTGACAACCTATAAATATATCCCTAATCCCAACTCCGCCTTCATAAATCGATTTTCATTAAATAAAATCAAAACCAGGATTATTATGTTTCAGAAAATATTCATGTAACGGGAACTTGTCAAAAGTTTCATGGCAAGGATCTTCTTGGCAGGAAATTGTCAAAAGTTTCATGCCGGGGAGGTCCATAACGCCGTTTGAACTCAAAGTTTCCCCTCATGAGTAATAAAAAGTGAAATATATCCTTAAACCCCTTTCCCATGAATCATAATTCCTTTCATTTAATAAATTCAATCCTGATATATTTTATTGAAGAATACTCGTGTTAGTGAAATTTGTCAAAAGTTTCATGGCGCTGTTGCCGGGGAGGATGTAGCGTCGTTTATTAAGAGAATTACACTCCTGATTACGCATAGTTAGTTTAGTGTTAGTTCAGTGTACTTATTTCAGAACAAAGAAGTACCCTCAAATCAATTAAACATTTAGAGTACCAAGACTCTAAATGTGAGGATGTTGATTTGAGGGGAAAACCTAACCAAATGGGTATTTTTGCTTGCACGAATCATGGAGCCACAAAAATTGGTGTAAGGAGTTAAATGTGGAAGTGTAGCAGTGGGGCTGCACTAATTTGCAATTGTGAATTGCACAACACGTGAAACTCACGTGTTTGTCATCTCCACCATCTCCGCACTACGAAGCTCCACCACTGCTCCATCGCCCATCCACCTCATTACCACCACTGCGCTGAGGAAACCCTCATCACTGGTGAAACAACAAATGGAGCAGCAGACCTTCGGACTACAGGTTCCCGGTTAGATTAGTTCTGTAATTGACCGAAGATTATATCCGGAATTCAAAGAAATTTAAAATCCGGAATAATTTTCACAAGCACAGAATTAATCCAACCTAAATTTCTGCAAGTCAAAATCATATTTATATATATATAAACCTTCTTGTGCATACTATATTAAATAATTCGGGTATTAATCAATTAACTCACATTTAGAGTACTAAGACTCTAAATGTGAGGATGTTGATAATTTTTGAGAAAATTCGATAACTTATTTTATGTTTGCTTTGCAGGAATTTGTGGAACCACCAAAAAGAAAATTAAAGCTTCAAAACAGGTTCCCGGTTGGATCGATTCTGTGATTAATTGAAAGTATTCCTGGAATTTAAAGCAATTTCAAATTCAGAATAACTTTTATAAGAACAGAATTAATCCGACCTAATTTATGCAAGTAAATATAGTAGATTAAATTTTAGAAAATCCAAAAATGTGATCGAACAATTTTGATGAAAATCAGAATTTTTCTAAGTGTTGGGCATCGAACAATTGCTTTGTTTGATGATCCAAACGATCACACATAGCCAAAATCGTCGAACACTTAATTGGGTTGACGAAAAAGGCTATCGGAATTATGCTCCTAGCTTTTGTGTAAATATTTTTCCCCTCCCTCCCTCCCTCCTCTTTTATTTTATTTTATTTTGATTTTGATAATTTGTTTAAGTGGGAATTGATTTACTCACATTTCGAGCAAGGCTCAAAATGTGAGGATGTTGATTCTTCACTTAAAAATATTAAAAAAAAAAATTGTGTATTGTTTCTATTTTGTTTATTATTATATTTATATCCAGTAAAAAGCATGCATAGCTCTGTCAATAAATTCGCATATTTGATTTTGGTTTATGATTAAATTTCAAACTTTTAAATTGGGATAAGATAATTGAAGACATGCATGATATGAATTTTTGAGGTTTTGAGCTATAAAAATTTAATAATATCATCATCTTGTTGGGTAATGAGTCCTCATGTTGAGAATTTCATTGAATAGATTGTAAGAATTTTTCAAAGATTATATTTAAGAATATTGTATGACATGAATGAACCATTCCATGTGAGATTTGAGCCATTAGTCACTTTTACTCATTCTTTTCTTTGATTGTGTGAAAACCATTTTAATTAAAAGAAACTAGAACTTGCGATTGGAACCGATTCAAGACCATGCCATATTCCAAAAATCGAGCATATGATCGAGGCACCTAGAAAACCAAAATTTTGGCCTTCTTTTGAATCCAAACCCAAAAATATTTTCCCTTTAGGATTAACCAATTTGAGACTTAAGCCTAATTTTTCTTTGAAGCCCTCTATATTATTCCTATCCTTACAAAAAGACCAAAAAATTCAAACCCAAGTGTGCAAGAATGAATTTTATCAAGGCATTATAATTTTTGATCATCAACAAAAATTTCAATCGGTATTCAAAAACCCAAAAAAAAAAAAGAGAAAGAGAGAAAAGAAAAGAAAAAAGAAGAAAGAAGAAAGGAGAAAAATGTTGAATTCAATTCAACAAAAATAAATTGCAAATGACAAAGCAAATTAGACATAGTCTAATGTCATGCAATATGAAAAGAAAAGCAAAAGGAAGAAAAATATTGATGATCGTAAATTTTTTAAATAAAAATAATGCCATGTTAGATAATATTAATTCTTGCCACTTATTAGCCCAATAATTCCCTTCCATACCAAATGTTACAACCGTATGCCCCATTATAACCCTTAAATAAGACCTCATGATCTCGATTTGAAGAAATGAGCCGGTGGCGAGTTGGTCCACTCGCAAGCTTATGGGATAATTTAATTAAATTTGATTATGAGCGTTCGTGATTAAAACCCAAATTTGAGAGTGAGTGAAATTTCCGCTTCTACTATATGTGAGGCTCATTTCTAATTAATATTCATGTCATACTTTAATTCTAGAATTAAATCAATGATTATTTCTAAACATGATGTTCATGAAGAATTATCAATAATGACTGATTTGTAGGCCTGATTAAGTGAGAAGTATCATTTCATTAAACACTGCAATCAAGAGAATTCAATACTTGTAGTTTTTTATTGTCTTATCCCAATCTAAAAAGAATGCAATTTTTGAAGCCACGAAAATAGATTGAATATGCAGCGTCTATGCTCTTAGGAGCACTGACTCTGACTGCTCGGGGACGATCAGTATTAAATGTGAGGATGTTGATAATGGCCAAAATTGACCATTATTTTCAATCTATTTCCGTATCTAATACGGACATTTGATCGCATTCCGGTCTTATTTAAATAAGAAAGCAGTCGAATTTGACAGATATGTGCAAGTTTGTATAAATAATAAGCTGGTATTGAAAAACACAAAAATATTGTTATTTTATGTTAAAAAATCCAAAAACATGATAAAAATATTAAAAATCCCACGTTTGATAATTATGGTTTGTAATGTCTGTTCGGTGGAACACGGATCCATTAAACGGAACACAAACAAATATCAAATGGAGCAAAATTTCCTTAAATATTATATTTTTATATTTTATACTTTGATGTACATATTTTTAGTTCTTATGTTTATTTATTTTTATTTATGTTTTCTGCAATAATTTAATAATTAATTGGTCCACTAATTCATTTATTTGATTAAATGCAGGTAATTTGGTGATTTGGATCCAATAAAAATTATTAATCCAGTCCAGCAAGTTCAAAGGCCCAATCTGGAAGCCCAATTGATCCAATTCCTCTAACCCATTACACAACACTCCTTTAGCCCAACACAACCTCAAGCCCATCTACACCAAAGCCCAACCCTAATCCAAACCCAAACCCTAACCCTAACCCCTGCCCTAGCCACCACCGCCGGCGGCTCCGCTGCCGCCGGCCGCCGCCATCCGTCACCAACACCATCCCTCCATCTCCTCCACCTCGCGCCACCACCGGAGCGCCACCATCGCCATCTCATCTCCACCCTCAACCTCCGCCATCTCCGCCCTCATTATTTTTCCGACCAGATAACCCCAAACTGCCACCATCCTCTCCGCCGCCGCCGGCGACCTCCACCACCACAACCAATAAAAACCTCAAAAATTAAATCAAAACCGAGGCTCCCAATTCCGACCACCCTCCCATCACCGTCATCCTTTTTCCGATTGCTCCACCCCAAGTTCAAACCATAGCCGCCAGCCACCACTTATTCCACCACCATTTCCATCCCATTTCCGACAGCATCCCATCGCCGCCGCCGCCGATTCTCTGCCACAGCCACACCACCATCTCAGTCGACCCCTCGATCTCCACCCTCATCCTCCATCTCCGTCCGCAGTCACTGCTCGCTTGGACCAACCGCACCACCACCGTCGCTCATCTCGGCCGCCACCGCTTCACCTCCATCTCCGTTCATCCAGCCTCCACCGCCGCATCCTCGCCTCCGCCATCGCCCATCCAGATCCACCTCCTCACCAACACTCATCTCCGACCAGAATTAGAGCACCACACAGAAAGAAAATGGGGAATCCGGTCGAGAAAACAAAAAATGGAGGAAAGAAAACTGGAGACAAGAAAATGGAGAGCAAAAAATCTGTGAAGAAGAAAGATGGGGAAAACAAAAAGAAGAAAAAAGGAAGAAAGAGAACAAAAAAACAGAGAAGAAACGAAATGGAGGGGGAAAGGAAAGAAACTGGAAAGAAGAAATAAAGAAGAACAAAGAAGAAAGAAATCTGGAAGAAGAAAATGGCGAAGAGAGATCGAGACAGAAAAGAAGGAATGAGAGGATGAGAAAATAAATGGAGGAGAGAGGAATTAGAGAAAAGAGAAAAGAAAAAGAGAGATAAAATATATCCGGACCTCGGGACCCTGGTGGCGCTAAACAAAATCCGTGTCGCGAGACCATGTCTAGCGACTGTGAGAGGAGTCCCGCGACAGGAAAAAAAATGGTGGGACAGGGAGAGAAATTGCTTAGAGACTGTGAGAGGGGCTCAAGACACAAATCCCTGTCGCGAGGCCACGCTTAGCGACAGGAGCCTAGGGACAGAAAAAATAGCTTAAGGACTGGGGAGTTTAGAGACAGATAAAATTGAGTATCACGACAGCTCTCATGTCCCGAGACACAGTCCCGCGACACGGAGCTCTCTCACGCCACAGAAGCAGCTCGCGCCAGACAAAGAAAGAACAAGCAGAGAAAGCGACAGCTCACGTGACCACTCACGTGACATGTTCTTTTTAATTTCCCACATGCAAAAAGACTCGGGAGGTCCAGGGACTTCAAGTCCCGTAGCACAAAGGAGTTTTGTCCTTTCCCTTGGGACTTCAACTCCCGCCCCCTCCTGCGCGCCATCTTGGAGCTAAAAAGTGTGTCCTGAACCAGATTTTGCTCCGCGACAGGCATAATTTTTTAGCGACTGGTGGGCCTTGAATGGGCCTAGGGCTCGATTCCACTACTTTATAAATATATCCTCCCACCCACTTGAACAGTAACCTAGCTACACTCTAGTTTTTCTTACTCTTGGAGGCACCACTGTGCTCTCCAAGAATTTATTAGAATAGGTAGTTTAGTCTATTTTAATTTTATGCAATGTAGAAATAGACTCTAGCTTAGTGTTAATTTATGTTTTGTAATAAATAAGTGTAGCTAGTGTTCAATTTATTTTCCCAGTTTATATTTTTTTGGATTTTGGGTTTGAAACACTTAATTAATGGGTGTGTTTAAACCATTTTTGGTCTTCTATGTTATATGAGAAAATGTTCCACAAAAATGTGTTATGGATCTCCCATAATATTTATTGCTTTATTTTTACATTTTTGATCACTTGACCATTTTTATTATTTTTAGTTAGGTTTAATGCTTTATTTAGATCTAATAAATGCATAAATACTTTATATTCATCCTTTAATAGATTAGTGTAGGTTTTATTTTTAGTTTGGTTAGTCAGCATGTTTGGATTTGATGTTGCTGCCTGTTGCTAGTTTTTTTTATTATTATTTATATTTAGTATCCTGTTCTTGTTTTGTTTAGTTATAGCATAGTATCCTGTTTTGTTTAAGTTTTAGGAAGTGTAGTTTATTTAGTATGCTGTTTTTGTTTCATTACTATTATTTTATTTTAGTTTTAGTTTTAATACACTAGATCTTATATTGGATGATGTTTGAGTGTTTGTGCATATTTATTTAAAATTGCATCTCCTATATTGTATTGCATCACGTTGTAACCCCACGGGTTGCAACGTAATTTTCCCGTGGGATCACAACGCACTCCCATGCATGCAAGTTAAGGCGTTATGCTGCCCAAATTTTTATAAAATTTTTAAAATCCCTCTGTCGCTAAACCCCCCAAATACTAGTAATTTCATTCTGGAAGGGCTCTGTCGCGAAACCCCTGTCGCGGACCCACGGTCCGCGACACACTCCTTGTTCCGACAGGAATTATGCCCTTATTGGATTTTTGACCCCTGTGTCGCTAAACCCCTGTCGCTAGGCCATGCCTAGCGACACGGATTTTTGTTTAGCGACACAACAACCCTAATTTTCAAAATATCCATTTTCTCTTATTACCCACCTCTCTGTCGCGAAACCCCTGTCGCGGACCCATGGTCCGCGACACAAACTCTGTTCCGCGACAGGCTTGGCACCTTTTTGCCAAATTTTTATTCTCCACCTCTCCCCATTAATTAATTGAACCTTTATATTAATATTTTGAGGTTGAAACCCAATGATCTCAACCCATGATTAATTTGATATAAAGAACTTTGTTCAATTTTTCATTAAAAGATTCTTCTACATAAATTAAAAACTCTAATGATCTAAGTATATAATCCGGACTGTAATTAATTAATTAATTATGGAATGAGTGATTATTTAGACATAAAGAGTAATTATGGATTTATTTCCATACCCTTGCATGAGAAACCAATGTCTCTCATACAAGATGGACCAAAAATATTTTCTTTTATTTATTTTGTCTTTCCCGTGTTGTGTGAAACAGCTAGTAAGAAATATAACAGACTAATGTTGGCGGGTATTCCCACACGGATAAACTAGCTCGTGGTCTGTATATTAATTACTAGATGTTATTTTGCATGGTCCGGATAGTGGTCGGTGGAAGCCTTGGCGGTTCGTCCATCCGGGATTATAATAGCTGCTCAGCTGACTCCTATCCGGATACAGTTTTCTTTTCTTTATTTTAATTTCAAACCCGAATTTTGAGCTGTGATACTATCAAATTGTGTCGATCAACACTGTTTGAATAGTATCACAGTAAGAAAACATGTAGGTTTTTCTCCCATTTCACAGATAGTAGAAGTCTTGACGACAGCGATCACTGTCGTTTAAGGTCTTCTGCTATCTAAAATCATTCCACCCAAATGAGAGGGAAATTGGATAGCAGATGTTTGCAGTCCACCCAATCGTTTTGCCATCTTTTTAGCCAAATAAATTCTTCTCATCTCCGGCTATTTCATCTTTGTGTATCAACTTCTGTCTAAACCCGCCTTATATTTTGGGTTATTTTATTTTACACTTCTTTATAAATTTATGCATGATATTATTATGTAGATATCGTGGTCAATATTATTTTGGGATCCTTCCCTTGGACATAGAAGTCTTGATTTAAATCAGATGCCTCACAATAAATTTCCAACAAAAATTCATTTATAAAATCCGGATCTGAGTAAGGGATAAATTCCACAGTTATGACTAATTTATATCCGACTGGGGGTTGATTTTGGGAAATTAGAAGCAGAGTCAGCGATTAGGTCTCACCTAGACTGAAAGGGTCTGTGTTCATATTGAGAGTCTAGTACCTGTTTAGGGAATGATTTTCAAATCTATTATTTTCCAAAATTGCTTTGTATTGGAAATCTGGTATTAAATATCACACTGAAATGGGGTCCACTTGGATTCAAATACGGTGTGATAGATAATTCTAGAGGAACAATACATAGGCCTTGGTTATTTTCTAAGATAGGGTTGAGTATTCTTTCAACTGCTATCCTCTTCTGCCAAAGCCTATTTTTGAGTCCTGAGTGAGTGCATCCGGAACGAACTAATTCATTAGTTCGTTTCATTAGTTTGTATCTCATAACCACCCGGAAGGAAGTGAACACTGTGAGCGGTTCACCGAGAGCCGGGAATTCTTGATCCACATCCGGTCATTCTGACTGGGGGCTTTCTTTTACTACCAGGGTCAGACTTTCAATAAACCTCCGAGTGATAGGATTTTAAATGCTTTCTTTATCGCTTTCTTTTAAACGCTTTCGTTAGAGGTCACTCGGTTGTATTGAGGGTTGTGTAACTGCTACTAGGACTGATAGTTAAGGGATAGTTCAGGGCTTGATTAGAATCTTAGGGTGTGACATGGGGGAATGATAGCGGTACTTGCCACTTCAATAAATGATTTGTCAGGTGTTGCTTGTCCACCACAGATGATTAACATGCCTCTACACGGCCGCGTAAGGGCAGTTGTGAGTCTGTGATATATTAGATTTTGCTGTCTTAAGAGCATGTAAATCCTTACTATTAGTACCTGTCTGTTAAAGGGAACATAGTATAGGAAGCATGAGAGTTAGCTAACTGATGAATTATCCCAAGCTAAGATCTGTGTATTAAAATGGAAGTTTAACTGTGTTTCATTTGAATCCTGTCCAATTTTTATTCTTTTCTTCCTGTCCCTTCTGTCTCATTTTAAATCTGCTTTCTTAGCTTAATTTAACCGCTTCCTTAGAATAATTTTATGGCTTTCTTAGATTAAATTTAATTCGCTTTCTACAATAATTTTATCTGCTTTATTTTAATTGCTTTCATAGCTTAGTTTAAATTCTGTCAAGTAGTTGATAGTCAAACACAAACTTGAATCGAGTAACCGAGTAGAAAATCTTAGTAAACGACGTGGGCCCTGCTTCCATCGCACATCCTCCAGTGAACGATCCGGTACTTACTATAAATACTGCAATTTTTGACTCCGTGCGCTTTCGGGGGCACAGTTTCTTAACACGAGTAAATAAAAATGTGACAACCTATAAATATATCCCTATTCCCAACTCCGCCTTCATAAATCGATTTTCATTAAATAAAATCAAAACCATGATTATTATGTTTCAAAAAATATTCATGTAACGGGAACTTGTCAAAAGTTTCATGGCAAGGATCTTCGTGGCAGGAAATTGTCAAAAGTTTCATGCCGGGGAGGTCCATAACGCCGTTTGAACTCAAAGTTTCCCCTCATGAGTAATAAAAAGTGAAATATATCCTTAAACCCCTTCCCATGAATCATAATTCCTTTCATTTAATAAATTCAATCCTGATATATTTTATTGAAGAATACTCGTGTTAGTGAAATTTGTCAAAAGTTTCACCACCTCCAGCATTTTTAATCGCGACCTTGGGAGCAAGTACAGAGGCAGTTTCTCCAGAAGCCCTAGAGGACGTTTGAGCGCCAGTGCCAGAAACAGGGGTGTCGGATTGAGGGCCAGGCTGAGTGCCTCCTTGGTGCTCAGATACAGGATTCGAACTCCCTGCATCAACATTGTCAGTCGTAGCAGATTTGAGCAAAGCCATTTTACCTTTCCTTTTGGGAGTGCCTTGGATATGAGTCGCAGCATCCGCTAGGGTAGATAAGGGAACTTGAACAGTTGGCACTGGAAGTTGAGATGGTGGCGACGTGGTAGGAGCAGTTTCTTCTTGGTGGGATGAGGGCTGAACCGCCGATTGAGGATCCTTCAGTTGCGAGGGGGTTAGGGCTTCCCCTGTAGCAGTTTCCCCGATCGCGGAACCCATTTCCACTCGAATGTCGAGCGGGTCAGAAATTGGTGCTGCTGGAGGCGTAATGGTGATCGGAGCATCAATTTCAGGAGCTATTTCCGCCTGGTTACGACCACGACCTCGTCCACCCCTTCCGCGTCCGCCTCCTCGATTGCCACCGTGATTCCCGCCTCTGGTGCGTGGGCTTCCACGAGCTGGGAGAGGCGCGGCTTCAGTGTTGGAACTCCTGGTTCTTGTCGTCACCATGATTTCTACACAAGAGAATGAGAACGATGCAGGATTAATGGATTCTCAGAGAAGTAGAAATTGCGAGAGCAAAGGGGCTGGAGAAGGAGAGGGAAGCGGGGAAAGATTAAAAGAAACGAGTGCAGGATGAAAAAGAAACTTCCCTTTCTTGAGGCAAGAGATCGTCCAAAATCCCACCAAGGTAGCCGGTTACCAAGAAAAAATAATAACTTCCCTTATTTAGACACATGGCTGAAGGGAAATAAAGATAGAATTTCCTGCAATAAAAAATTAGTTAAGTATGGGATCTCTTTATAATACGGCTAGTACAATATTTAAGGAAAACTTAGGAAAACTTAGCCATTTTAAATATTGTCGAGTGAGATCCCCTAGACCCTTTTGGAACTTAGACTATGGTGCATAGACGAAGTTCCCGCCTCAGCTTCTCAAATTGTTCTCCATCAAGAGCTTTGGTGAAGATGTCCGCGTTCTGTTCTTGTGTTCCAACATACTCCAGGGACACTACTTCATCTTCCACGAGTTCACGGATAAAGTGGTGCCTAACATCAATGTGCTTGGTTCGACTGTGTTGTACTGGATTTTTTGAAATACTTATCGCACTCATATTGTCACAGAGAACCACTAGCTTGTCTTGTTCGATGCCATAGTCACTAATCATTTGTCTCATCCATAAGAGCTGTGCACAACAACTTCCTGCTGCAATGTACTCCGCTTCTGCCGTGGACAGGGATATAGAATTCTGTTTTTTGCTGTACCAACTAACCAAGTTGGTTCCAACATAGAAACATCCTCCTGTGGTGCTTTTCCTGTCATCGGCATTACCAGCCCAATCTGCATCAGTGTATCCTATCAATTGAAGGTTGGATTCCTTGGAGTACCATATGCCCAAATCAGGTGTTCCAGCAATGTATCGGATCACCCTTTTTGCTGCCTTGAGGTGAGACTCCTTTGGGTCTGCTTGATATCGGGCACATACCCCAACTGCATAACTGATGTCGGGTCTACTTGCTGAGAGATAGAGTAGACTTCCAATGATCCCTCTATACATCTTTTGATCAACACTCTTTCCTGTTGGATCCTTGTGCAATTTATCAGATGTCCCAATCGGTGTTCGAACAGGCTTGCTGGATTCCAGCTAAAATTTTTTGACAATGTTTTTTGCATACTTCGATTGATTGAGGAAGGTCCCTTCCTTTTTCTGAGTAACCTGCATGCCAAGAAAAAATGTTAATTCACCTACCATACTCATCTCAAACTCCTTACCCATAGTCTCGATGAACTTGTCCTTGAGCACATGGGAGGTTGATCCGAACACAATATCATCCACATAGACTTGAGCCACTATGATTCCTTTGGAGTCTTCCTTGATGAACATGATCTTGTCTGTACTCCCCCTTCTATATCCATTTTCCAATAGATATTTCGAAAGCCTCTCGTACCATGCCCTTGGTGCTTGTTTAAGCCCGTAGAGAGCTTTGTTCAGTCGAAAGACATGGTCTGGAAGGTCAGCATCTTCGAAGCCCTTAGGTTGCTCCACATATACTTCTTCTTTCAACCATCCATTTAGGAAAGCGCTTTTCACGTCCATTTGGTAGAGTTTGAAACCCATTGAGCATGCGATGGCAAGGAGTAATCTCACAGCTTCGAGTCTTGCTACGGGTGCAAAGGTCTCACTGTAGTCTACTCCCTCCACTTGGGTGTATCCTTGAGCTACGAGCCTGGCTTTGTTGCGAATCACATTTCCATTCTCGTCACTCTTGTTCTTGAAGACCCATTCAATGACGTTGGTGTGTTCTGGACGCTCGACCAAGGTCCACACTTCATTCCTCTTGAACTGGGCAAACTCTTCTTGCATGGCATTGATCCAGTTTTCATCTTGTAGAGCTTCTTCAACTCTTGTAGGTTCAATCCTGGAGGTGAAGCAATGCAACCCAGCAAACTCTCTATAGTCGATTTTCTTCTTAACTCGAGTTCTCCGATCTTCAAGAACATCCCCAATCACATCCTCTGGATTGTGATTACGGTGGATTCTGACTTGGGGGGCAGCCACCTCTGACTGTGACGGTGTTCCGACTGGTGTTTGAACACCGGGTTGGATCTCCTCACTTTCAGTAGTAGTTTCCAGCTTGTCTCCTGATAAAGATCGAGCTTGTCCAGAGCTTTGGGTGTCTTTCTCTGCATCCTCCTCTTGGGATTCGACTGGTGTTCCTCTGTTGGGCGCATCTTCCACAATGACATTCGTGGATTCGATTACCTTCCTGGTTCTAGAGTTGTATACTCGAAAAGCCTTGCTAGAGGTTGAATACCCAACAAAGATGCCTTCGTCACCCTCCTTGAACTTCCCGGTATGTTCCCTGTCATTAAGCACAAAACACTTGCAACCAAAGATGTGAAAATATGATATTGAAGTCTTTTTACCCTTCCATAATTCATATGGAGTCATGAGTGTTTTAGGCCTGATGTACACTCGATTTATCATATAACACGCCGTGTTTATTGCTTCTGCCCAGAGAAACTCAGGAACCTTCTTGGAGTTGATCATGACTCGTGCCATTTCTTGCAGGGTGCGATTCTTTCTTTCTACAACTCCGTTCTGCTGGGGAGTTTTGGGTGCTGAAAATTGGTGTTTGATTCCAAGGCTGGAACAGTAATCATCAAATGCCTGATTTTCGAATTCCTTTCCATGATCACTGCGAATCCTTTTCACTTTGCAGTCCTTTTCGTTCATAATTTGGTTGCACAGTTTCATAAAGACCTTGAAGGCTTCGCTCTTTTCCCTGAGAAAATCAACCCACGTATATCTGGAAAAATCATCTACACAAACAAATATATACCGTTTACCTCCCAGACTAGGAATTTCAGTTGGTCCGATGAGGTCCATGTGTAAGAGTTCCAGACAATGTGTTGTTGCATTGTGTTCCGTCACGGGATTGGACACACGTGTATGTTTGTTTTTGGCACAGTCTTCACAGAAATCCGAGGCATGCTTCTTGAGGTCTGGAAGTCCACGAACGGCTCCTGTTCTGCTTAGCTTGATTAGATCCCTGAAGTTCAGATGACCTAATTTCTCATGCCAAATTAGGTTCCGGGAACCCCCTGCATCCTTCACAAAATTACAGGTTTGCACAAGCAAATAGCAGTCATTTCGAGATCTTAGACCCCTCATGACACACACATTGTTAGAATCAAGAACTTCACAGTATTTTTTGTTAAAGGATACAGTCAAGTCCTCATCGCATAGTTGACTTATGCTTATAAGATTGGCATGCAGTCCTTCCACATAGTAGACATTGTTGAGCTTGGGCAGACCAGTTCCGTGGAGGGTTCCTTGTCTAGAGAGACGACCTTTCTTACCATCTCCAAAGACCACGGATCCACCATCAATATCTTTGAATGGTTTAAGAACACCTTTGTCTCCAGTCATGTGCCTCGAGCAACCACTATCGAAGTACCACGTCGCACTCTTATCCTTTTGTCGAGAGGATAGGAAAGCAACGTTACACCTTGCTGAAATTTTGGTTACCCATTCTCGCCTTATGGAGATCCTCTTCTTGAGTTCTTCATTAGGCCAGCTCACAGGTCTTCCCTCAAGAAGATCCTTGATAATCCTCCGACAGTGTTCGGTCCTGTGCCCTCTGAACTTGCAATAGTCGCATATGAGAGGTCCTTTGAAGGAGTTCCTCCTTTTGCTGTGGCCCTTGGAACCTTTGGGAGAGGTTCTAGTGGTCTGCCTTGGTGTTCGATCATCTAGTTGACCTCCTGCAACGAACTTGATTTTCCCTTTGGAGGTAGAGGCGGAGTTAAAGTTGCTGTACCCAAGACCTTGCTTGTTCCCATGAGATTTCCCAGCTGCTAGAGCATCATCAAGTTTAGCCTTGCCTTTATTCATGTCCGACAGAATCTTTTCAGATTTGCTGAGCTTCTCCCTGAGTTCAGTAATTTCCACAGTGAGAAGATCATGCTTGGAAGAAGCCTTTTCCTTTTCCTCTTTCTCGTAGAGTATTCCAGCTTCGAGTTCCGTCACATGGATGGACACCACTTCAGCTTTAGACAATAAGTCTTTGTTCACGTCTATGAGCCTCTCAATCTCATTCCTAAGATCCTGATTGGTTCTTTGGAGGTCTTCTATCTCAGTCATCGAAGCTTCAAGCCTTTCGAATACTTCATTGCAGAGATCCGTGAGACGTTCTATTTTATCTGCCTCCTTGCTGCTAAGAGAAGCACAATCATGGTCAGAGAAATAATTATTCACTGGGTTAGAAGTGGTACCGTGTTGTGACTCAGTGTCCGAACATGAGTCTGAATCCCATGTTCCTGGTGCCATAAGAGCAATCCCATGCTCAGATTCTCCTTCACTGCATTCTGGTTCCTCATCATGATCACTGAAGGTGATGTGATAGGTCTTCTTCTCCTTCTTCTTTAGGTTTCCACAGTCTGCCCTAATGTGACCAAAACCCCTGCATTCAAAGCATTCTGGTCCCTTGGGCCTTTCTTCAGTTTGATGATCCTTGCCATAGGATTTGGATCTCCTTTTGGGATCTCTCCTGGAGTTCGATCCATCGCCCTTACCACTAGGAAACCCTTCCTTCCCTTTCTTATTCTTGAGAAGTCTGGCAAGTCTCTTTGTGAGAAGAGAGATCTCGTCATCATCACTGTGATCACTGTCAATCTTGACTTCCTTGTCATTTACCAACTTTGACTCAGCCTTGAAGGCAATACTTTTGTTTCCGACTTCCTTGCAATGGTCCATCTCCCATGATTGAAGTATTCCCATTAGTTCGTCCACTTGCATAGTGGAGTAGTCCTTGTAGAGTTCAAGGGCTACAATCTTTGGATTGAACCTGTCCGGAATAGTTCCAACGATCTTCCTTACCAACTCTTGTTGGGAATAAATTTTTCCCAGTTGATGTGCCTGATTGGTTAGGTCACGAATTCTACCAACATAGCTAACAATACTCTCATTTTCATCCATAACAAGTTCGTGAAATTGAGTTTCTATGGAGATTAACTTGGAAGATCTAACAGAAGCCATACCTTCATGGGAGTTTACCAGTACTACCCATGCATCATAGGCAGTGTCACACGAGGAGATGAGCTTGTATTGTTCTTCAGTAACCCCGTTGAAAATAGCATTGAGAGCCTTAGAGTTCATGGAGGATAGGGTCTTTCCTTCCGCAGTCCATTTGTCCTTGGGTTTGGGTGTTTTGGCACCTTCCTCGTCCTCAACAGTGGGACGTTCGAACTTGGTTTCAACAGCATCCCAAACACCTTCATCAATGGCCATGAGAAAAGCCCTCATCCTGGTCTTCCAATAGGAGAAATTTGTCCCGTCTAGCAAAGGTGGCCTGGAAATGTTTCCTCCTTCACGACTCATCTTGACGTTTGGATCTCACCCGAGGGTGTGTGTGCTCTGATACCACTTGTTGGTCCACTATTCGTCAAGACTAAGTGATAATGGCCAGAAATGACCATTATTTTCAATCCATTTCCGTGTCTGAAACGGGCATTTGATCGCATTCTGGTCTTATATTGAATAAGAAAGCAGTAGAATTGGACTGATTTATGCATAATTGTAAAAATAATAAGCTGGTATGAAAAATGCAGAAATGTGTAATTTTATTACATATTTATGTTAGAAAAATCCAAAAACATGAGAAAAAGAAAAGAAAAGAAAAAGGAAACAAAAAGATGGGAAAAGAAATGAAAACCCACAAAAAGTTGAATTTTTCAGGATGTTACGACGCTAGACACAACTACGACGCTAAGCACGGATAGCGCCGTAGCTTGGTCTAGCGCCGTAGGAGGAGATCAAAGCTGACATCTGAAGAAGAGTGAACGACGCTAAGCATGGATAGCGCCGTAGGCAAGCATAGCGCCGTAATGAAAGATAGCGCCGTAGGCTGTCCATTCAGAAGCAAGAGTGTCTTTGGGATGGAAGACTACGACGCTACACCTATAGCGCCGTAGCAAGGATAGCGCCGTAAGTTACCTATAGCGTCGTAAGCCTTGCTAGAATTCAAATTTCAGGCCTGGGGGGCCATGGGCCTAGGGTTTCTCGCCTATATAAAGGGTGTTGACTCCCTGGTCTTGTCACTTCACCACATTCCAACTTGAAGGCAAGGAGCAGTTCTTGAGCAGTGTGTAGTTAGGTTAATAGTTAGGTTTATTTTCTTGTATTATTTACATTATGCATGTAATTAGCTTAGTTTAGTTTGTATTCTGTTAGATTAGTGTTATTTTGTGACTTTCAGTTTAGGATAGCCACTGTTTTCCTTATTTACAGTCTTGTTAAACCTCTATTTAGGTTTGAAGTATCCAAATAATGGGTATTATCAAACCATTTGATATAAAATGGGAAGTTAATCATGAAAGTGTCCCAAAAACATGAAATAGAAATGATTCCATAGATTTACTTGCTTTATTTTTGGTGTAATGACCATTTGGTTATTTTATTCTTCTCTTACAATGTGGGTTTGCTGTCTTCTTCTTCTTTTTGGGTTTCTATGCATGTTCTTATGGTTGAAAACCCTCATTTGGGTTTGTGGTTCATGAGTGTGTAGTTTAGCATAGTCTTATTTACTGTTTTGCAATTCTTGCATTTTACTTTCACTGTTCTTAGCTTGTAATTTCGTTTTTCTTCCATTTGTGAACCATGACCTCGAAAATAGGGCTTGCAATCGCAGAGATTGCATTACCCGAACAACAACATGTTTCTGGGCTAGCTACGACGCTAACCGCCCTACGGCGCTATCCTTGGATAGCGTCGTAGGTGAGGTATAGCGCCGTAGTTGCCCAGAACTTAAACAAAATTTTGCCCTACGGCACTAAACCAACGGCGCTATCCTCAGATAGCGTCGTAATTTTTGTTTAGAGCCGTAGGTCCTCAAAAATCTTCTTTCTTACAGAACCCACCTACGGCACTATTCTCACGACGCTATCCTAGGATAGCACCGTCATTTAACGTTTAGCGCCGTAATATCTCCTCTTTTTCCAAAAACTTCTTATTTCTCAAACCACGTACGACGCTACACCTACGATGCTATACTAGTATAGCGCCGTAGTTTAGTGTATAGCGTCGTACTTACCCTTTTTAATCCAAAATCTACTCTCTCTTGCACCAACCCATGACGACACTACCCTCACGGCGCTATCCTAGGATAGCGCCGTAACATCTGTTTAGCGCCGTAATCAGCATTTTCATGCAGATTTTCCATTCTCCATTTCCATCATTAATTAATTGAACCCTCTAGTCATTAATGATTTATGATTCTAATTAGCAATAATTAAATCACTAATTGTTATGATTAGAGGACCTTTGTTCAATTGCCATTAAAACATTCTTCTATAAACAAAATCATGATGTCTTAAACAGATAATCCGGACTGTAATTAATTATGGTAAGAGGGATTATTTAAGTCATCAATTATGGATTAATTCCATTACCTTGTATGAGAAACCAATGTCTCTCATGCAAGTTCTTCTCTTTATTTCATTTTATTTTGTCTTTTGTGTATTGTGTGTAACAATTAGTAAAGAATACATCAGACTAATGTTGGCGGGTATTCCCTCACGGATAACTAGCTCGTATTCTGGGTATTAGTTACTAAGTGTTATTTTGCATGGTCTGGATGGCAGTCAGTAGAAGCCTTGGCGGTTCGTCCATCCGGGGCTATAATAGCTGCTCAACTGATTCCCATCCGGATACAGTTTTATTTTATTTACCTTAATTTCCAACCCAAAGTCCAATCTGCAACAAAACTCTGCTAATGTCTGTCAACATTAGCTGATAAGTGTTGCAGAGAGGAAGCATGTAGGTTTTTCTCTGAATTCACAGACAGTAGGGGCCCAACTGGTAGCGACACTGCCATTTTAGGGTTTCACCTGTCTAAATTCGCTTCATCCGAGTAATTGGGAAATTGGACAGTAGATGTTTACAGTCCACCCGATTATTCTGACAGTATTTTGGTCTCCCGACCACTTCATCTCTATGTTCCACCTTCTGTCTAGACCCGCATCTATATTTTGGGTCAATTAATTTTACACTTCCATATATCCTTATGCATGATAATATTATGTACTATTGTGGTCTATAATATTTTGGGATCCTTCCCTTGGACAATAGAAGCATAGGATTAAAACAGATATTGCATATTAAATTTCCAACAAAAATCTCTTTATAAAATCCGGATCTGAGTAAGGGATAAATTCTTCAGTTATGACTAATTCATATTCTATCAAGGGTTGATTTCGGGAAATTAGAAGCAGAGTCAGCGATTAGGTCTTATCTAGGCTGAAAGGATCTGTGTTTTAAATTGAGAGTCTAGTACCTGTTTAGGGAATGATTTTCAAATCTTTTATTTTCCAAAACTGCTTTGTCTTGGAAATCTGGTATTAAATATCACACTGAGATGGGGTCCACTTGGATTCAAATACGGTGTGATATATAATTCTAGAGGAACAATACACAGACCTTGGTTATTTTCTAAGATAGGGTTGAGTTTTCTTTCAACTGCTATCCTCTCTTGCCAAAGCCTACTTTTGAGTCCTGAGTGAGTGCATCCGGAACGAACTAACTAGTTAGTTCGTTTCATTAGTTTGTATCTCATAACCACCCGGAAGGAAGTGAACGCACGAGTAGTCTACCAAGAGCCGGGAATTCTTGATCCATACCCCTTCATTCTGATGGGGAGCTGTCTTTTACTACAAGGGTCAGATCTTCAAAGCCTCCGAGTGATAGGTTTTAAATGCTTTCTATACTGTTTTCTTTACCGCTTTCTTTTAACTGCTTTCTTTCGAGGTCACTCGGTTGTATCGATGATTGTGTAACTGCTACTAGGACTGATAGTTAAGGGATAGTTTAGGGCTTGATTAGAATCTTTGGGTGTGACATGGGAGAATGATAGTAGTACTTGGCATGTCAATAAATGATTTGTCAGGTGTTGCTTATCCACCACAGATGAAGTAACATACCCAGGCCAGGGCAGTTACAAATCTGTGGTATCTTAGAATGTGCGGTCTTAAGAACATGTAAACTCACGCTGTAAGTACCTGTCTGTTAAAGGGGACGCAGTATTGAGGGCATGAGAATTAGCTATCTGATAGAATTATCCCAAGCAAAGGTCTGTGTATAAAAATGGAAGTTTAATATTGCCTTATCTAAATCTTGTCCAATTTTCACTCTTTTCTTTCTGTCCATTCTGTCCACATTATGATTCAGCTTCACGGCTGGCATAATGTAATTTCTTCCTTGCTTTCATAGATAGTATTTATTGTATTTTTAGAATAACTTTACCCGCTTTCTAGAATAGACTTATTTGCTTTGTAGAATAAATTTAAACGCTTTCATAGTTTAGTTTAAATTCATGCCAGTAGTTGTTAATCACTTTTCAAACCCATTGGAGCAATACGAATGGAAAATCTAGTACAACGACGTGGGCCCTGCTTCTATCGCACATCCTCCAGTGAACGATCCGGTCTTACTATAAATTACTGCAATTTTTGACACCGTGCGCTTTCGGGTCACAGTTTCTTAACACGAGTAATAAAAACGTGACAACCTATAAATATATCCCTAATCCCAACTCTGCCTTCATAAATTGGTTTCACTAAATAAAATCGAAAACCAGGATTATGATCTTTCAGAAAATGCTCATATAACGGGAATGTGATAAAAGTTTCATGGCGCGGATTTTCATGACATGGAACTATGATAAGTTACATGATGCAAATTGCCAGGAACCTTCAGTGTGACAGACTGAAGGTTAAGATTGAACTATCTATCCCGGCTGCACCGTGAAAGTTGTCAAAAGTTTCATGCCAGGGAGGTTCACAGCGCCGTTTGAAATCAGAGTACCTCATATGAGTAATAAAAAGTGGAATATATCCTTAAACCCCTTTCCCACGACTCATAACTCTTTTCATTTAATAATTTAACCTGGGATATTTTAGAAAATACTCGTGTGGCGAAATTGTCAAAAGTTTCATGGTGCCGTTGCCGGGGAGGATGCAGCGCCGTTTTATTAGAGAATTACATTCCTCATTGCTCCTAGTTAGCTTATACATATAAATATAAATATTCACCCCGAAACCGATTCTAACCCGGGGAATGTGCAGGTACTGTCATAGCTAAGACCTCTGTTCTATGCAAAAGAGAAAGGAGACTCCAGCCGAGATCCCGTTCAATGCAGAGATCGAGAAAACAGCTCGTCGTCTGAGGGCGGAAGCTAGACAAAGAAAGGAACGGGAAAGACAAGCTCTACTCTCTCCAAGCACAAGCAGTGACATCTCAGACATGGCGGATAACCATGGCAATCCCCCAAACATTCCACTTAACCCACCACTCCAAAACATCCAAGAGGACCCAGAAGACGTTGATGATGAGAACTTGGAGGATCTCCCCCCTCAGGTCATTCAGGGAGGTGAGAACCCCCCAAATCTCGAGCAGCAACCCTTCGAGGTGCCTCCACCCAACCCAAACCCCCCAAACAACCCACTTAACCAGAATAATCCAAATAACCAAAATTTTCAGAATCCTCAATTTCCAGACCCTCAGTTTGACCAAAACCAGAATCATCCTAACCCTAACGATTTCAATGATCCCAGAAATTACTATCCGAATCAGAACTTTTACCCACAGCAATACCAAGGGGGGCCAGGGAACAATCAACAGGCAGCCGCAGCTGACTATATGCAGCCCATTCTGGAACCGTATTTGAACATTCATGGACAAGCTCCATTCTTGGCCAGGAATTTCGAATTAAAGCCGGCCCTCATCAATCTTGTTCAGAGCAACCAGTTCGCAGGAGCAAATTATGAAGATCCCCATGATCATTTGCAGACTTTCCTAGAATTGTGTGATACGATCAAAAACCAGAATGTATCTGCTAACACCATTTGATTGAGGCTGTTTCCTTTCTCTCTGACTAGCGGGGCGAGAACATGGTACAAATCACTACCCGTGAATCAGAAGTCTGCATGGGAAGACGTGATCAGAAATTTCTTGACAAAGTACTTCCCGGAGTCCAAGGTGGATGAATGCCGCTCTAAGATTGCGGAATTCAAGATGAAACCAGACGAGTCCCTGTATGATGCAAAGGAACGGTTCTTCAACTTGCTCAGGAAATGCCCCCAGCATGGTTTCCATGATTGGGAGAAATTGAGAAAGTTCTATAGCGGTTTGACCCCAGCATGGAAGAACATGCTTGATGCTGCTGGTGGTCAACACCTGCTATACATTCCCATGGATCAAGCTTGGGCCAAGATTGAAGCGATGAGCGTAAATAGATCTGTTCTTTCTGATGATGTTAATTCCCCTCCCCCTCGTGGTTTATGTGCTGTAGGTACAGTAGGGAAATCCGAACTGGACAAACTGAAAGACCAAGTGGTCGTCTTGGCCTTGAATCAGGAAGCTGGGAGCTCTACACAGGCTCAAAATGCTGAAGCTGTTTGCGGGACTTGCCAAGGCCCGCATCCCACTGACTCCTGTCAGCAAGTGGCGAATGAAAGCTGTAACTATGCAGGAGGATTCCAAAACCGGCACCCGAACCTTTCATATTCCAACAACAATGCTTTGAATTCCCACCTGTTGACCCAGCCACAACAGTTCAACCAACCAAGGCCCCAGCACTTTAACCCAGGTTTTCAGCCTCAGATTCTAGCTAGGCCACCTCAAAACCAAAATTTCCAAAACTTTCAGCAGCCACAGAATCAGTTTGTCCCAAATCAGAATCAGTTTGGTCAGAACCAAGGTCAGAACCAGAATTGGAACCAGAACCAGCAGAAACCCCCTTCCAGATTAGAGACTGATAATGGCCAGAAATGACCATTATTTTCAATCCATTTCCGTGTCTTAAACGGGCATTTGATCGCATTCCGGTCTTACATTAAGTAAGAAAGCAGTCGAATTGGACTGATTTATGCATAATTGTAAAAATAATAAGCTGGTGTGAAAAAGGCATAAATATGTAATTTTATTACATAATTATGTTAGTAAAATCCAAAAACATGAGAAAAAGAAAAGGAAACAAAAAGATGGGAAAAAGAGAGAAAAAGCCCACAAAAAGAACAGTTTCGGCCCACCTGGCCCAATCCAGCAGGCCCAGGAACACCTTTGTCGCGGAAGCTCCTTTGTCGCGATGCATGGTTCCGCGACAAAGGAACGCTCCGCGACCAAGCAAGCCCACAGGAAGGGGAAGACCAGCCAGAGCCCTCTGTCGCGATACCTTTGTCGCGATGCCCTGTTCCGCGACAAAGGTCCATTCCGTGACAAAGATGCATCTTTAGAGACACAAGACCCAGTCGAGAAGCTTTGCCACATGCAGTGTGTTCCGCGACCAAACTTGGTGCTCCGAGACAAAGCTGTGATGTGTGTGATGTCTTGAGACACAATGGGCTCAAATCAAGGCCCATGAGCTTAGGGTTTCCCCTCTATAAATATGAGGTGTTTCCTTTGAGCTAGAAGTTGGAAGAATTGTAGAGAAAAATACTCATTCTTGAAGACAAGTGGGAAGTTCAGTAGTTTAGCTTAGTTTAGGGTAGTTTAGTTAGATTTTTCTTGTATTATTTAATTCATGCACTAGTTAGAAGTAGTTTACTGCACTTTGGTTAGATAGCCAGTTTTACTCCTTATTTCTTGTTCTAAACTTTTGTTTAAGGGTTTGTGGTACCCAAATCATGGGTATGAACAACACCGTTTAATAAATATGGGAAAACATTCTCTATTTGTGTCCCAAAATCATGAAATGGGTCTCACACCCCATGGATCGTACTGCGTTCGTTTTCCTTGGGTCATTTGATCCTTGTTTTGCATTTTAATGTCACTGCTTGGTGACTTTTTCTTGGGATAATGTTGCATGCTTATGGATGATCAAGCTTAGATTAGGGTTTCTTAAGTTTTAAGTTTGTTTTATTTCCTTATTGTTCAAGCATGTTCTAGCTATATTCAAATTCTGTTTTGTCATTTTTAGCTTAGTTTGGCTTTTGAATCTGAAATGGGTGAGATCACACATAATGCATGCCACTGTTCCACTTTACTTTTCTGACATGTGTACTGGACACCTTTGTCGCGGAACAACTCTTGTCGCGGAACCACGTTCCGCGACAAAATGATGCTTTGGCGACAAAGGTGCCAAAGAACATTTGTTAATCACTATTTTAAATCCCTTGGTCGCGAAACAACCCTTGGCGCGGAACAGTGGGAATCGATATCTCAAACTACGATATACTCATTCCCGACCAGCCCATAGACCCACAAGTGCGATTGCAGTTCGTGGAAAGACCTTTACCGGTAAGCCTGATACTGTCAAAGGGAGCCATTTCAATGCATGAAGCTTTCCCTTGCATTTGGAACCCAAGGTTATTTGATAACATGGGAAGAGAAGAGCAGAGATGGGTGGCCAGGCAGGCTAAGCTAAGGCATCGGGAGATGAGTTACAACCTGCGCCACAAACTAAGGAGAATTGAGGAGTTCAACACAGAAAGGAACTCCACCATGATAAACAAGTTTAGAGAAGCAATCAATGCAGCTCGAAAAGAATGGCACGAAATGGCACTTCTGTGGGGACAAGGCAAGGGTTTCATAACACAAGAAAGATTGGATGAAGGATTGATCTTGCCAGATGAGGATAATTTTGAGACAATTTTCATAAACAAGCGGTTTGGCCAGACAAGACCAGTGGAAAGGGGAACTCAGGTGGATCCTGGATTTCCCGAGCACATCAGAGAACTAAGGGAAAAAGCCCTTTATGAGGTGCAACACCACAATTGGTCAGTACTGACCAAAAAGAAGGTGCAGCTCAGATTAATGACCGAGGCTGAAGCAAAGGAATATCTGACGTTTGACAAAGCACAGATGATGACTTATGTGACAGAAGAGCTAGAAAGAGACATGATCAACACCATGATGGAGCAATATAGAACCTCATATCTTGAACTCCTCATGGAAATGGATAGAGAAGCCTTGAGGTATGGGAAGGAAGGAAATAAGACAAAGGTCATGCACTATGACCACAAAGTCAGGCGCCTGTTTTGCACACGGATTAAGGAGGCTTGGGAACTTAAACTGGTCCGGGTGACAAGTCAGACATTTGTGCATGATTATCTGAGATTTGCACACAAACTGTTTGGAACTCAAGAAGCTCAGGAAGATCCGGAAGACCCAGATGCTGAGATTGATGCTTATTTTTCCACCCCTCCTGAGGCCAACCCACAGCCTACCCAGCCAGCAGTACAAGCTTCGGCTTTGCCGCCAAGAGGGCAGACTGACATGCAAGAACTTGCTACGTCCGAGCCAGTGGTGCAACAAGAAGCAACTCGGACTCCAACGCAGCCAGCTCAATCTGAAATGCCAGCACCTGCCACCACTAAGGCACCCATACCGCCCGAGCAGACATCCAGTACTATTGTCGCATCTGAAGGTCAGCCAGCACCTCAACCGGGAACGAGGAGAAGATTGATAAAATCCGCTGACAAAGATAAACCAGCAAGAGCTCCGGAAAAGAAAGTGGAGATCAAGGAACCTGAACCAACTGTTAGGAAAGTGGCAGCGCCCACAGATCCCAAGGACAGGGGTAAGAAGCTAATGCCACCACCACCTCCGAAAAAGAGGCATCAAGTGGCATTCGATGCTGAGCTAGCCAGAAAGATGCAAAATGATGAATTTGCATTAGCTGGTTTGCTGGATCAAGTAACAGGTGGTTCGGGAGTAGAGAAGGTGACGGAAGAAGAACGCTTGGCAATGGAAAAGAAAGCTGCAGAGGAAGAGCAGATCAGAAAGAACATCCAGCAGACGAAGGATGAAGAAACTGCCAGAAAGATGCAAGCTGATCTGGAAAGCAGGAAATCTGGAGAGGCTGAGCGGGGTGACGAGGAAGACTTCGAGCTGAAGATCACTGGAGAAGTGCAGGGGTGTGGATTGAAAATTAAAGAAGAACAACCTCCTGCATGGACTGGCCCCACTGCACATGATGCTGAGACTATCCGGGGAGATATAAGGAAAAGGCTTAACGAACAGATCGAAGCAAGGATTGATAGAGGAGAAGGGCCTGAACAAATTCGTCATCACACAGAAGCATCACGAATCATTGATCCTCTTGTTGGCTCGGCCAGAATTGAGGCAGTCATCACTAAAGAAGGATCATCGCATCAAGCTGAACAACCCCAAGGCTCGCATGAGTCCATTGATCCAGCAGCATTGGCAAAAACATTGGAAGAACAGCCAAACGACCATCTCATGGCCTCTGCGCTTAAGGAAAAGGTTCAAGGAATTGTGAATGAAGCTGCAGGTGGGGAGAATGTTGAACCTGAGGATGGAGCAGATCCCATTTCGCTTTCTGATTTGGTAAAAGAGAGAGTTGTTGAACTGCAAGAAGTTGAGAAAAAGCGAAAGGCTAGAGAGGAAGAGGATGCCACTGAACACGAGGAAGCTCGGCAGGAGGAGCAAGAATTCATGAACCAGATGGCGCCTATTTTGCAACGTCCAGTTGGACGAGCTGCGAGAATTAGGGAGGAGGAGGAGGTATCAACTGATGTTGATAACCGTAATTTGCATGTAACTACATCTTCTTTGCCTGTAAATTGTGAACTCAATACAATGAAAAATGTAATTAAACAGGTTGAGGAGGAATTCGGAGATGAAACAGCTCATGGAGAAGGAGAGCCAAGTCAGAGGGGAGATGAGGCTAAACCAAGGGATGATCAGCCACAGGAAGGGGACGATCAAACAGACTGGCACACGAGCGACGACGAATCTGTCGGATCCATTCGACCAGTCGAGTTCTGGTCTGAGAATACTGTGAGGCAAAGAATGGGCGTTTCAAAGGAATATGAGAAGAAAAAGCTGAGTGAAGAACAGGTTCAGATCAAGTTCAATGGCAACAAAGAGAATGCAGAAAAGTATAAGAAGTTGCAGAAGATGATAGTGCCAGATAAAGGGTTCAGACCCGATGCGTTGTCGCACCCCATTGTTGCGACTTTCTACAGAAATCAAGAGTGGGGTAACTTCATGCTGCATCACGACGAAGATGGCTTCGTGGAGCTGACAAAGGAATTCTTCTTCAACATTGATAAAGATGCCAGAACAACATGGATCCGTGGACAAGTGATTAACATTGCACCTGACTGGCTGAATCAGTTCTTCGGGACTCCAGATATCCAAAGCGAATTTCCCCCTGATGAGATCATGACAAAGAGAGCCAAAACGAGTGAATATGCGAGGTATGCAACCTTGGCCAACAGCATGACAAGCGTGACCGCCCCAGGACATACATTCAATGCAAAATGGCTGCGAATACAGTTCATGCCAACTTATGAGTTCTACATGTCCAAGATCCGGCCCAATTTGCATCCGCACACCACATCCGGGAATGTACTAATGGGATTTGCAAGAATGTGGAGCGGAGCAAAATTGAATGTGGGGAGGCATGTATTCGAGGTGATGATAACCCGGATAAAGGATAGACAGGTGCTATGCTATCCAAATCTGATTAGGAGAATCTGCATAGCTCAGGAAGTTGATTTGAGCGCTTTTGAGGGTGACACAGTGGTGAAAGTAAACCCACCTATCAGTGTGCCGAGACTTCCCCTGTGTGAGAGTATTAAATATTCCCTTCCCCAACTGTTCATCAGAGGAGATTCAGACGCTCAATCCTCTTTCATATCAAGTGGGCAGACATCAAGAAAACGAAAAAGGCAGCCCAAGACAAAGAAGGGAACACAGAAAACCTGTGCTGATGCAGGACCTTCAAATGTCCAAGAAGAGCCCCCTGCGGACCAAGAACGGACAGAGATTCCAATTCCACCTCCTACTCAACCTCAACCTCAGATGCCTCCTCAAAGCCAGAACATATCTCAGTTCCCTGCTGATTCCCAAACAATTGAGATGGTGAGCAGGATGAGTCAATCTATGCTCGAGGGAATGAAGTCCATGACTGACATAGTCATGGCAAGCCAAGAGGAACAGCGGAAAAGGGCCGAAGAGGAGCGTGAAGAGCGAAGGAGGGAGAGAGAAGAAGAACGCCAAGAGCGTAGGAGAGAAAAGGAAGAGAAGCGAAAGGAAAAGCAGGAGAAGGAAAAGAAAGAGGCGGAATTCAGGCAAATGATGATGGAAAGAGAAGAGCGCATGCACAGAGAAAGGGTGGAGAGTGAAGAGAGGCAGCGCAGAATGATGGAAACACTAATGCAAGCACTCATCAGTCAACTTCCCAAGCCACCCCCACCTCCATCAGATGCAGCAGGACCATCGAGTCAGCCAGGGGAGAAAACAGATTAAGTATGTAATTGTCATTTCAATCGAGCATAATTGTAAATATCATATAAGAGAATTTCATTTCCTTTGTGCAAAATCGTTCTGATTGCAATGGAATCTCTTGTAATTGATATCATTCATTGTTTTAATTTTGGAATTTTGCAGTCCAAACAATTTTATTCTTGAAAAGATGTCTGCACAGTCCAAGATGAATAAGTGACTGTCAGGCCAAAAATATGCTGTGGACATACTCTGTATGTCAGCAGTGCCTCTTTACTGCTTTAAATTAAATAACCAGCAGAAATATGCATAAACCTGCTCTAAATTCACATGTTGAATTTAGGCTTGTGATTAAATTCTCAAACTTTTAAATTGGGATAATATAATTAAAGACATGCATGACATGAATTCCTGAGGTTTTGAGCTATAAAAATTTAATGATGCGATCAGCTTATTGGGTAATAAATCTGCATGTTAGAGATTTCGATTGAATAAATTGTTAAAATTAAGCTTTGATTGAATTTGAGAACATTGTATGACATGAATCAACCCAACCTTGTGAGATCTGAGCCATGAGTCACTTTTACTCATTTATTTTCTTCGATGTGTGAATCATTTTGATTAAAGGAAAACAGGACTTGCAATTGGGACCGATTCAAGACCATGCCACATTCCCGAAATCGAGCATATGATCGAGGCACCTAGAAAACCCAAATTTTTGGCCTTCTTTTGAAATCCAAACCCAAAAATATTTTCCCTTTAGGATTAACCCCTTTGAGCCTTAAGCCTAATTTTTCTTTGAAGCCCTTTATATTATTCCTAGCCTTATAAAAAGACCAAGAAATTCAAACCCAAGTGTGCAAGGATGAATTCTATCAAAGGCATTAAAACTATGATCATCAAATTCATCAAATCGGTATTCAATAAACCGATTTAAAAAAAAAAAAAAAGGGATGTTGAGTTTCATTCAACAACAATGAATTGCAAATGACAAGCAATTAGACAATAGTCTAATGTCATGCAATAGAAAAGAAAAACATTGATGCTCATAAATTTTAAATAAAAATGCCAAGTTATGATAGATTAATTCTTGCCACTTCGTAGCCCAATAATTTCCCTTTCCTACCTAATGTTACAACCGTACGCCCCGTTATAACCCTTAAATAAGACCTCGTGATCTCGATTTGAGGAAATGAGCCGGTGGCGAGTTGGTCTGATTGCAAGCATATGGGACAATTTAATTAAATTTGATTTTGAATGTTCATGATAAACCCGATTGAGAGTGAGTGATCTTTCCGATTCTCTTATAAGTAAGGCTTTGTTTCATTAAAATGTTCATGTCATCCTCTAATTCTCATCCGTAATCTTTGCATCTTTCAAACATGATATTCATGAAGAATTGATAATAATGTTTGATTTGTAGGCCCGATACAGTGAGCAAGTATCATTTCATTAAACACTGCAATCAAGGGAATTTAATACTTGTAGTTTTTTATTGTCTTATCCCAATCCAAAAAGGATGTGATTTATGAAGCCACGTAAATGAATTGAATATGTAGAGTCCGTGTTCTTACGAACATTGACTCTGACTGCTCGGGGACGATCAGTATTAAATGTGAGGATGTTGATAATGGCCAGAAATGACCATTATTTTCAATCCATTTCCGTGTCTTAAACGGGCATTTGATCACATTCCGGTCTTACATTAAGTAAGAAAGCAGTCGAATTGGACTGATTTATGCATAATTGTAAAAATAATAAGCTGGTGTGAAAAAGGCATAAATATGTAATTTTATTACATAATTATGTTAGAAAAATCCAAAAACATGAGAAAAAGAAAAGGAAACAAAAAGATGGGAAAAAGAGAGAAAAAGCCCACAAAAAGAACAGTTTCGGCCCACCTGGCCCAATCCAGCAGGCCCAGGGACACCTTTGTCGCGGAAGCTCCTTTGTCGCGATGCATGGTTCCGCGACAAAGGAACGCTCCGCGACCAAGCAAGCCCACAGGAAGGGGAAGACCAGCCAGAGCCCTCTGTCGCGATACCTTTGTCGCGATGCCCTGTTCCGCGACAAAGGTCCATTCCGCGACAAAGATGCATCTTTAGAGACACAAGACCCAGTCGAGAAGCTTTGCCACATGCAGTGTGTTCCGCGACCAAACTTGGTGCTCCGAGACAAAGCTGTGATGTGTGTGATGTCTTGAGACACAATGGGCTCAAATCAAGGCCCATGAGCTTAGGGTTTCCCCTCTATAAATATGAGGTGTTTCCTTTGAGCTAGAAGTTGGAAGAATTGTAGAGAAAAATACTCATTCTTGAAGACAAGTGGGAAGTTCAGTAGTTTAGCTTAGTTTAGGGTAGTTTAGTTAGATTTTTCTTGTATTATTTAATTCATGCACTAGTTAGAAGTAGTTTACTGCACTTTGGTTAGATAGCCAGTTTTACTCCTTATTTCTTGTTCTAAACTTTTGTTTAAGGGTTTGTGGTACCCAAATCATGGGTATGAACAACACCGTTTAATAAATATGGGAAAACATTCTCTATTTGTGTCCCAAAATCATGAAATGGGTCTCACACCCCATGGATCGTACTGCGTTCGTTTTCCTTGGGTCATTTGATCCTTGTTTTGCATTTTAATGTCACTGCTTGGTGACTTTTTCTTGGGATAATGTTGCATGCTTATGGATGATCAAGCTTAGATTAGGGTTTCTTAAGTTTTAAGT
Organism: Hygrophila difformis; assembly: GCA_030278955.1. NCBI lineage: Eukaryota > Viridiplantae > Streptophyta > Magnoliopsida > Lamiales > Acanthaceae > Hygrophila > Hygrophila difformis. The sequence goes on from JAOANR010000014.1 coordinate 22,434,491, forward strand.
TTGTTTTATTTCCTTATTGTTCAAGCATGTTCTAGCTAGATTCAAATTATGTTTTGTCATTTTTAGCTTAGTTTGGCTTTTGAATCTGAAATGGGTGAGATCACACATAATGCATGCCACTGTTCCACTTTACTTTTCTGACATGTGTACTGGACACACCTTTGTCGCGGAACAACTCTTGTCGCGGAACCACGTTCCGCGACAAAATGATGCTTTGGCGACAAAGGTGCCAAAGAACATTTGTTAATCACTATTTTAAATCCCTTGGTCGCGAAACAACCCTTGGCGCGGAACCACGTTCCGCGCCAAAATCCTGATTAGCGACCAAGGACCCAAATACTTGTGATTTTATTCTGGAAGGGCTTTGTCGCGGGGTTACCTTGTCGCGGAACCACGTTCCGCGCCAAAACTTCTTGTTCCGCGACAAGAATTATGCCTTGTCCAATTTTCAACCCCCTTGTCGCTATGCCCCCTTGTCGCGGAACCACGTTCCGCGACAAAATTTTTACTTAGCGACAAAGCAAACCCTAAGTTTTCAAAATTCCATTCCTCTTATTTCCCACCCCTTTGTCGCGGAACCTTTGTCGCGGAACCATGCTCCGCGACACAAACTCTATTCCGCGACAAAGTGGCACCTTTTTGCCAAATTTTTATTCTCCATCTCACTCCATTAATTAATTGAACCTTTATATTAATATTTTGAGGTTGAAATCCAATGATTTCAACCCATGATTAATTTGATATAAAGAACTTTATTCAATTCCCCATTAAAAGATTCTTCTACAAATGATTAAACTCTAATGATCTAAGTATATAATCCGGACTGTGATTAATTAATTATGGAATGAGTGATTATTTAGACCATGAAGAGTAATTATGGAATCATTTCCATACCTTGCATGAGAAACCAATGTCTCTCATGCAAGATGACCCAAAAATATTTTCTTTTATTTATTTTGTCTTTTCCGTGTTGTGTGAAACAGCTAGTGAGAGATATAACAGACTAATGTTGGCGGGTATTCCCACACGGATAACTAGCTCGTGGTCTGTATATCAATTATTAGATGTTATTTTGCATGGTCCGGATAGTGGTCGGTGGAAGCCTTGGCGGTTTGTCCATTCGGAAATATAATAGCTGCTCAGCTGACTCCTATCCGGATACAGTTTTCTTTTCTTTATTTTAATCTCAAACCCGAATCTGGAGCTGTAGTAATATTAGACGATATTTGCCAGTGTCATCTAACAATTATTGCAGTAATAGAACATGTGGGTTTTTATCCAAATTCACAGATAGTGGAGTCTAAGATGACGGCGGCAACTGTCATTTGAGGCATTCCACTGTCTAAAAATCATTCCACCTTAATGATTAGGGAATTGGACCACAGATAACTGCAATCCAATTAACCCTAATTATTTCGCCACCGTTTTAGCCTCAATAAATTCTTCCCATCTCCGGCTATTTCATCTCTGTGTTTCACATTCTGTCTAAACCCACCTTATATTTTGGGTTATTTTATTTTACACTTCTCTATAAATTTATGCATGATATTATTATGTAGATATCGTGGTCATATTATTTTGGGATCCTTCCCTTGGACATAGAAGTCTTGATTTTATAATCAGATGATTCATAATAAATTTCCAACAAAAATTCATTTATAAAATCCGGATCTGAGTAAGGGATAAATTCGACAGTTATGACTAATTCATATCCGACTGGGGGTTGATTTTGGGAAATTAGAAGCAGAGTCAGCGATTAGGTCTCACCTAGACTGAAAGGATCTGTGTTTTAATTGAGAGTCTAGTACCTGATAGGGAATGATTTTCAGATTTATTATTTTCCAAAATTGCTGTTTGTTGGAAATCTTGTATTAAATATTGCACTTGGTCAGATTCCACTTGGATTCCGATAAGGTGTGACAGATAATACTAGAGGAACAACATTCGGGCCTTGGTTATTTTCTAAGGTAGGGTTGAGTATTCTTTCAACTGCTATCTTCTTCTGCCAAAGCCCATTTTTGAGTCCTGAGTGAGTGCATCCGGAACGAACTAATTTATTAGTTCGTTTCATTAGTTTGTATCTCACAACCACCCGACGAGAAGTGAACACTGCGAGCGGTTCACCGAGAATAGGGAATTCTTGATCCACATCCGGTCATTCTGACTGGGGGCTTTCTTTTACTACCAGGGTCAGACTTTCAAAAACCTCCGAGTGATAGGATTTTAAATGCTTTCTTTACCGCTTTCTTTTAAATGCTTTCGTTAGAGGTCACTCGGTTGTATTGAGAGTTGTGTAACTGCTACTAGGACTGAGAGTTAAGGGATAATTCAGGCTTGATTAGAATCTTTGGGTGTGACATGGGGGAATGATAACGGTACTTGACACTTCAATAAATGATTTGTCAGGTGTTGCTTGTCCACCACAGATAAATAACATGCCTCTACACGGCCGTGTGAGGGCAGTTGTGAGTCTGTGGTATCTTAGATTTTGCTGTCTTAAGAGCATGTAAACTCATACTGCAAGTACCTGTCTGTTAAAGGGAAAGCATTACTGAGAGCATGAGAATTAGCTATCTGATAGAATTATCCCCACACAAAGATCTGCGTATAAAAATGGAAGTTTATTACTGCTTTATCTCAATCTTGTCCAATTTTCATTCTTTTCTTCCTGTCCCTTCTGTCTACATTGTGATTCACCTTAACGGTTGGCACAATGTGATTTTCCCTTGCTTTCATCGATAATGTTTATCGCATTCTTAGAATAAATTTTCCCCGCATCCTAGAATAGATTTATTCGCTTTGTAGAGTAATTTAAATGCTTTTGTAACCTGGTTTAAATTCATGTCAGTAGTTGTTAATCACCTTTTAAACCTATTGAGCAATACGAATGGAAAATCTAGTAAAACGACATGGGCCCTGCTTCTATCGCACATCCTCCAGTGAACGATCCGGTCTTACTATAAATTACTGCAATTTTTGACACCGTGCGCTTTCGGGCCACAATTTCTTAAACACGAGCAATAAAAGCATGACTACTTATAAATATATCCCTAATCACAACCCCGCCATCATAAATTGGTTTCGTTAAATAAAATCTAAACCAGGATTATGATTTTTCGGAAAATACTCATGTCGTGGAAATCTGTCAAAAGTTTCATGGCAGGAAATCTTATGGCAAGAATTGATGAGAAGTATCATGGCATATTTGCCGGGGATCCTCAGTGTGACAGGCTGAAGATCAACCTATCCCGGCTGTGCCATGAGATTTGTCAACATTTCATGACAGAGAGGACCACAGCGCCATTTGAAACCAAGCACCACACTTGAGTAATAAAAAGAGTAACAATCTTGATATATCCCTAAACCCATTCCATAAATCATAACGGTTTTCATTTAATAAATCTAACCTGGTATATTTTGGAAAAAGCTCGTGTGGACGAAATTGTCAAAAGTTTCAGAGACCCTCATGACTGACTTCATCACCAGTCAAAAGGAAATCAACACTCAGTTGCAGTCCTCTATCCGGAATGTGGAGACGCAGGTTACACAAATGGCCAAGGAAATGCAGAAAAGAGACCAAGGAACTCTACCCAGCACAGCTGAGAAAAATCCTCAGTGTAAGGCCATCACACTAAAATCTGGAAAAATTTTGGAAGGACCCAAGGGCAAGGAGAAACTGATACAAGAAAATGAACTGGAAAGTGATATTGAGGAGAATGAAAAGGAAGCCGAGAAAGAGACAGCCAATCTGCAGACTGACGCTGCACCTGAAGCGGCTGAAACAGATAAGGGTACAGGTGGAGGTACAACTTCCTTCCCTTTACCACAAAAACAAGTAGATAATAACAAGTACATGCCTAGGATTCCTTATCCTGCACGTCTTAAAAATAAGGAACATGATCTTAAATTCAAGAAATTTCTGGAACGATTAAAGTCTGTAGAGATAACCATTCCTCTCACAGAAATGATTTCCGAAATGGCCATCTATGCTAAGTTCTTGAAAGAATTGATTTCAGGAAAAAGGCGGGTCGAGCAAGAGGAGGTGATTATTCTCAACAGCACATGCAGTGCCATAGTTCAGAGGAGATTGCCCGAAAAAAAAGAGGACATCGGATGCTGCACACTTCCAGTACAATTCGGAAAGGCCAAAGTGAGTATGGGGCTTTGTGATTTAGGATCGAGCATCAATGTGATGCCACTAGCTATGGGAATCCGCCTTAAGCTTGAGAGATTCAACCAATCAAGATGAGACTGCAGCTCGCAGACAGATCAATCACTCAGCCCGTAGGAATCCTCAAGGATGTTGTGGTCAAAACCGGCCAGGTTCTCTTCCCGGTTGACTTCATTATCCTTGACATTGAAGAAGATTCTGAAATGCCACTTATCCTTGGACGCCCATTCCTGGCCACTGGTGGTGCACTAATTGACGCTAAATCTGGAAAGGTCACATTGAGGGTCGATGGCGAGGAAATCACCTTTGATATGGAACAGCTGCAGAAGTTTCCGAATGAGGGAGCTTGCTCCATGTTTTCTGTAATAGATAGTGGAGAGAAAACTGATCTTCTCCCATCTAGTTCTCGCAAATTACTCCCTTCCGTTGAATGCCCACCAGAGCTTGAACTTAAAACATTACCCGATCATCTCAAGTACGCGTTTCTCGCAGAACATAAAAAATTACCTGTGATTGTTTCGGCTAAGCTCTCCCAAGAGCAATAAAATGCTCTGGTGGTCGTTCTTAAAAATTATGTGCGTGCAATCGGTTGGACCATTTTTGATATCAAAGGAATAAGCCCTTCTGTTTGTATGCACAGGATTTTAATGGAGGAGAATTTCAAGGCCTCTTGCCAGCCCCAACGAAGATTGAACCCACCCATGCAAGAAGTGGTAAGAAAGGAAGTGATCAAGCTGTTAGACGCCGGTATTATATACCCGATTTCTGATAGCAAATGGTTCAGTCCTGTGCAGGTTGTTCCGAAGCGGGGTGGGATGTGCATTACGCAGAATGAACAAGGGGAGGAAATCTCCACACGCCCAGTCACCGGATGGAGAGTCTGCATAGACTACCGGAAGTTGAACGAGGCAACTCGCAAGGACCATTTCCCTTTACCTTTTATCGATCAAATGTTGGAACGATTGGCGGGAAGGGCGTTTTATTGTTTTTTTGATGGTTATTCTGGATACAATCAAATAGTGATCGCCAGTGAGGATCACGAAAAAAAACTACTTTTACTTGCCCTTATGGCACTTTTGCCTATAGGCGCATGCCATTTGGATTATGCAATGCACCTGCTACTTTTCAAAGATGCATGATGTCTATATTCTCTGAATTTATCGAAAAATGCATTGAGGTCTTCATGGATGACTTCTCTGTATATGGAGATACGCTTGATGAATGCTTGACTAATCTTGCCAAGATTTTAAAGAGGTGTGAGGACACTAACTTGGTTTTAAATTGGGAAAAGTGCCATTTTATGGTCACTGAGGGCATAGTGTTAGGTCATCGCATTTCTCGTGCAGGTATTGAAGTTGATCCAGCCAAAGTTTCCATCATTTCCAATCTCCATCTCCCTAACTCGATCAAATCAGTTAGGAGCTTCTTAGGGCATGCCGGTTTTTATCGGAGATTCATTAAGGATTTCTATAAAATTGCCAAGCCGCTCACTAATCTGCTTTGTAAAGAAAATCCTTTCTTAATAAATGAAGCGTGTGTCCAAGCCTTTGACACGCTCAAGAAGATGTTGGTTTCTGCACCGATAGTGCAACCACCCGATTGGTCAATACCTTTTGAGGTAATGTGTGATGCTAGTGGTCTCGCCGTGGGCGCAGTTCTTGGACAACATAAGGATGGGAGACACTGCGTAATTCATTACGCAAGTCATGCCCTGAATGAAGCCCAAATTAACTACAACACAACGGAGAAAGAGATGTATGCTGTAATCTTCGCATTTGATAAATTCAGACAGTATCTTATAGGTACGAAGACTATAGTATACACCTGTAATACCCGTGAATTTTCCATCATAAAATAAAACAATAATTAAATAAATAAATAATAAATAAAATAAATACCATAAATAAATAAATGAATCCATCAAATAAAGAAATAAATAAAGATAAGGAAATGAGAAATGAGATTTTTACTTAAAAAGGAATTAAAGGAATTAAATTAAATAAAAGGATGGATTAAAGGTAAATAAATTATACACCGAAACCCGACACTAATGAACTCGAGGATTCGAGTCCAAAACATCCAATTAGACCCGAGAATAAATTTAGAGAGAAAGTAGAAACCCGAAGATACCCCGGAAATCGGAATTCGGGAGCATAGAGGGATAGAAACCCGAAAGAGAGGCGGAAAAGCACGACGGATCGCACGACCAGCCCGGACCGAAGTCCAGGCGAGTTCGGCGCAGTGGCCGCGCGGTCACAAGGGGAAGGGCGCGCCACGACCGCGCCAAGCGACACATTCGCCCGTTGCGTGAATCTCTCACCCGAACGCGGATTTTTCGACTTTCAGTTGAACGTCTCTCGACCCAAGACCCTTAGGTCAGATGTTGGACGCCCTAGGACCTGGAAATCTATAAATAAGACCTCCTAGGAGCTCCAAATACTTTTACGAAACCCTACAACCTTCTACACATTCGAAACCCTAAATCCGGAGTCGTCGGAGGCACGAAACCAAAGGCGAGACCTGTTGGACGAAATTTCTACAGATCTCCATAGTCGTGGTAAGTCTCGATCCAATCTTTGTTCCATAAACGATTCGAAAACGAATCCTAATCATCTTCTTTTCTCTTCTACACCTTGTATTGGATCTAGATCGTAGAACCCGACGAAACGGAGAGGAGAAACGGTGGACTGGAAGCCACGCCTTCGAATAGACGATCCCGGACGTTCATAAACTCTGTAAGTTAACTCTTACATGGTTTTGGGATGAATTAAAACATTCAAAACTAAAAGATTAACAAGAAATCGAAAATCTGTCAATTTAAACTTTCTATCGACGCAACAGATTTGATGAATTTTTCCGAACCTTAAAACAAATTCAAACGGAGAAACTTAAAACATGAAAAACGTTCCTAAGACTTAGATCTAGCTACTGTAAATTTTTGAGAATGTTTGGAGTCGATTTGATATGTGAAAACCCACCGAAACCGAACTGTTTGAATCTAGATCTTGAAATCTTGGACAGAACTTAGGAATGATCTTGATTACGTTTTTGACATAGGATCTAGACTGTTTTAGATCTTTGGCCGAACATGAAAGTCGTAGATAATTGTCTTGAGATGATCTCTGTAAAATTTCATCAAATTTGGAATTGAATTGCTATGGTAGAATTCGAAATCTTTAAACTGTGATACATTAAACTCGGACAGAATTATTCTTATGGGAAAATTGGTGATTTTGACCTATTTGGTAACTCGGATTGAAAACGTTAAAACACGAAAGTTGTAGATCTTAATGTTTCTGAGTCAGATATGAAATTTTGGAATTTTTGGAATTAAATCTGATTTTAGACGAATTTTAGAGTAAACTGTGGTTTATCGGAAACAAAATCTTGAAATGTTGTTGAAACATGGAATTAACCTTTAGGGTTGAAACGAGTTGAGATATTATTTTTAAATAAATACAAGTGAAGTCAGATTTTTTAAAAATTAATCCCCTTACAAACTTGATAAATTAAAATTAGGGGTGAGTGCTCTGCAGGGTGCCCCCTAACGATTCACTTCGTGCCGTAATGGACGATGGTGACCCCGCGCGCTAAACTTGAAATGTGATATTGCCAAAATGGCGAAATATAGAGCCTACACTCTCGTGAATATCCGTATGGGTTTCCCGAGGCTCCGGAGTGGTACTGGGTATGGCTGATACGGTTGCGGCCGCCGGGCTACCGGCTAAACTTGTTGACATCGCGATACTATCGTGAAACTTTGAGATACCAAATCGGGAATGTAATGGGGATATTAAACTAAATTAAATTAGATTAAATTATGTTGATGTCCAATTAATTTATTTAAATGCTTTCTTTAAACTATGGCTATTATTCTAAACCATGCGATATGTGTTATTAAATAGAGCCATGAAATAAATTATGCTATTGAATAGTTGATTAGATTAAAATGAATATTATGTTATTATCATGCTTTCAGTTATTTGTTAAATTAATGGCTTTTAAACCTACGATCATGCATGTGTTAGCTTACTCAGCAAGTTTGCTGACCAAAACCATTTTTATTACTTTTCTTTCAGAATATGTGGAATGAGCATGTGTGAGCACGAATCATGCATGGGATTTTGGGAACTTTGTTTTGCTTTTAAATTCGTACTTTAGACTATGTTATGAACGGGCCTGTTTAACCCGTGTTTTGGCCATGTCGGCCCTATTTAAATTTTCCGCTGCGATACTATACTAAAACAATTATTTCCGCTGCGCTATACTATTATTATTTTCCAATTATATTGTATGGGCTATCTTGAATGATTTAAATACTTTTAAATACTGCAATACCTAGCCTTGCATCTCTTTAGTAAGCTCGGAGAAACCGTGTCTTATTAGGGGGATGTGGCGGTGACATCCCGACCTGGGTGACCAAAAACCGGGGTGTTACAAGTTGGTATCAGAGCCCGGCTATTTTTAAACTATTATTTTTAAACCATTATTATTTTTAAACCATTATTAATATTTTGACTATTATTAAAGTATTATTTCCATGGAAAATTTTTATTTTAAAACCCATGGAAAAAAATATATATATATTGCATCAAATTATTTTTTTGGGGGGGGGGGGGGGAATCATCATTAGCATTTGCATATTGCATCTCTCCTATGAACTTAGGATCTTGGCGAACTTGAACTTAGAATCTTGGCGAATTTGAACCTAGAATCTTGGCGAAATTCGAACTTAGAATCTTGGTGAATTGAACCTAGAATCTTGGCGAATATTAACTTAGATCTATTGCTTGCGCTAGATGGCTAGTCAAGACGTGATGCAGTTGATGGTCAGGATGATGAGCGTTCATCTCGATTCCCACCAAACCCTAGAGCAAATGAAGTACCGCATGGCTCAATTGGAGGCCAATTTACATCACATGGGCAACTTGAGAGAGGCGGATCATCACCGCATAAACCAACTCGAACGCCAAGTCCAGACCCTCACTACACAAAACTTAATACTAAAGGAATACATCGATGCCCACGGGCAAAACTTAAACACTATCTTTGACGACCTACTGCCGCCGAGTTCGGAGGAGGAAGATCCGGAGGAAGATCCTGCTACCCCGCCGGAGGACGTCATGAGACACTAGAGATCCTATTGTTAGATACTATTTTGCTAGGAAAATATTTCTACTTTTGTACTAAAAATTTCTTTTTAGGAAATAAAATTTTTAATAAATCGAAAACAAAAAAAATGGACAGATCTGTCCGAACAGCTAAAAAAAAATAAAAAAAAAATTTGAAACAAAATAAAACCCCGAAGCGTACGACGCTTCTTAGTTTGAACAAAGCACCACGTGCTAAAGTGCGACACACATATACATTATATAAATCGCTTAGACTATATGCTAAATTCACAAAGTCCTAATCTATCCTATTTGTACCAGAATGGCACCCAGAGGAAGAGGAAGGACTCAAACCGCTCCCCAGACCACCACTGAGATACCTACTGAGACACCACCGAACGTCACTGAACCAATTCAACCTGAGATGGAACAACCCCAAGGTGCGCAGGACGCCCCCGCACCGAACAATGTGGGCGATCGTCTTAGGACGATAGAGGAAGTGTTGATTGCGCTCGGAAACGCGCAAGTCAACCAGGGTCAAGCTGCGGCGGTACCTCCGCCCCAAGCTCGCCCTAACTACCTGGCGATGGTGAATCCTTACCAGCCGCCCCACTATGCTGGTGAGGAGGATCCAGCTAAACTGGAGGAATGGATCCGTACTTTTGACAAGCTGCTGGGAGCGGTCAAATGTCCGGAAGGAGAGAGGGTGCATGTCGCTTCATACTACTTGGGAGGCGAAGCTGACGACTGGTGGCAGGCGACGCAAGCCAAACTGACGGAAGATGACGAGCCTTACTCGTGGATGGAGATGATGGAACTACTCAGGGATCGATTCTATCCCTTGAGTACTAAAGCTGCCATGTACGAAGAGTTCCTGTCGCTGAAGCAAGGAGGCCAAACGGTGCAGGAATACTACACACGCTTCAAGGAGCTGGTGAGGTTCGCACCAAGGCTAGTGCCTACTGATGCAGAAAAGGCACAGAAGTTCGAGATGGGACTGAACCTGTCCGTACGCGAGGTGATCGTGGGGGTACACTACCCCGATTTGCAAGCTGTATATGACCGCGCCGTGGCGGTAGCACGCGTGCAGCAGCTGAAAAGAAGGCTGAGTGGGGAGTCCAGCAGGGGTCCCCAAGACAAGAGAAGCCGAGACTCAAGAAACGAGAACAACACTGGAAGGAACGAGCAGCGCAGAGGGTCGAATAGGCCCCAACAAAACAACACTGGGAGGAGGTTCAACCAGGAAGATCCGGTACCACCTTGCCCGAGATGTGGACGACCCCATCTGGCGAGGGGATGCCCGCAACAAGGCGCCTATTACCGATGTGGTCGAATGGGTCACGTTCGACGGGATTGCCGGACTAGGCTCGAGAACATAACGAAGAGGGACGATTTGGTCGCGGGGCAAGAACAGCCTCAAAATCAAAACGGGCGAAACGGGAATAACCAAGGGTACATACCCCCTCAAAATAGGCCGCAAAACCAGAACCAGAACCAACGACCTCCGCCCCCTCAGAATCAAAACCAGCAACAAAATCAGCAGTCGAATGCGAATCAGCAGGGCAATCAGGGACGCCCTATGGGGAGGCTGAACGTGGTGAACCAAGCGGACGTGCCTGCGCAAGGAGAAGTGATGGCAGGTACATTTTATGTGTTGAATACGCCCCGTAGAATTCTATTTGATTCTGGAGCTAGTTGCTCAATTATAGCATCAAGGATAGTGCCTGAGTTAGATCTACCTAAGTGCGAGAGAATTAGCTTAGGAATTCAATTGCCTTCTGGAGAAGTAGTTTCTTGCTCTAAACGATATAACGGAATTCCTACAGTGATAAAGAACGTAGAATTCTTCGCGAACTTAGTAGAATTTAACTTAAGAGACTTTGACATCATACTGGGGATGGATTGGTTATCCCAGTATAAGGCGGTGATCGAATGCCAAAAGCAAAAGGTCACCTTGTCAAAAAGTAGGGGAAAGAGAGTTATCTTTTACTCTCAGCCCCCTAAGAAAAGTAACAAAATCGTTAGTGCACTTAAACTAAGTAACTTGATGCATAAGGGGTACGAACTATATGCGTGCTATGTGCACAACCTTGAGGCGGAAGAGAACAAGGTTGATAGCATACCAGTGGTAAGAGAATACCCGGACGTGTTCCCTGAGGACGTTCCGGGCATGCCACCTGAGAGAGATCTTGAATTCACTATAGATCTCATTCCGGGCACAGAACCTGTCTCAAAAGCTCCGTACCGGATGGCACCACTGGAAATGAAGGAGTTAAAAGAACAACTCGAGGAGCTGTTAGGAAAGGGTTACATAAGACCGAGTACGTCCCCTTGGGGAGCACCGGTTTTATTTGTCAAGAAGAAAGACGGAGGACTACGTCTTTGCATAGATTACTGAGGACTAAACCAAGTGACCATTAAGAATAAATACCCCCTACCGAGAATAGAGGATCTGTTTGATCAACTGAAGGGAGCTTCAGTATTCTTGAAGATCGATTTGCGATCTGGGTATCATCAATTGAGGATCGCCGAGAAGGACATTCCGAAGACGGCATTTCGAACGCGATATGGCCATTACGAGTTCACAGTGTTATCCTTCGGGTTAACAAATGCTCCGGCCATGTTCATGAATCTCATGAACAACGTGTTCCGAGAATTGTTAGATCAGTGCGTCGTAGTGTTCATCGACGACATCCTGATCTACTCAAAGAGCGAGGAAGAGCATGCAAAACACTTACATCAAGTGTTAGGAATCTTGCGTAGAAACCAGCTATACGGCAAGCTGTCCAAATGCGATTTCTGGTTGAAAGAAGTGGCATTTCTCGGACACATAGTATCCGCTGACGGAGTATCAGTGGATCCGGCAAAAGTTTCTGCCGTGACTGAATGGACAACTTTGAAGAGTCCAACGGAAATAAGGAGTTTCCTTGGATTAGCCGGGTATTATAGACGGTTTGTGAAGGACTTTTCAAGGATTGCACGTCGTTTGACCCAGCTACTGAAGAAAGGAGCAAAATACGAGTGGACCGAAGCGTATGAGACTGCGTTTCAAGAGCTGAAGAAACGACTCACAACCACACCCGTATTAACCCTACCATCAGAGAATGGCGACTTCGAAGTATATAGCGATGCTTCGAAGGAAGGTTTAGGTTGTGTATTGATGCAAGACTCGAGAGTCGTAGCCTATGCATCACGCCAACTAAACTTCACGAGGAAAATTATCCGACCCACGACCTGGAGTTGGCAGCGGTCGTTTTCGCTCTAAAGATATGGAGACATTATCTTTATGGGCGGAAGTGTCGAATGTTCACCGACCACAAGAGCTTGAAATATATATTCACTCAGAAGGAGTTGAATTTGAGACAGCGAAGGTGGTTGGAGCTTATTAAAGACTACGATTTAGAGATAGCATACCACGAGGGGAAGGCGAATGTGGTAGCCGATGCCCTAATTCGGAAAACCCAACACGTGACAAACTCGTTGATAATTCCGCCGGCATTGTATATGGAATTGGCAAGATTGGAGCTAGAACTTGTGCATCCTGGCACAGTGAGAGAAACGATCAACGCCATGATCGTAGAAACTCCAATATTGGACGAGATTCGACTCGCTCAACCGGGCGACCCGAAACTCGAAAAGATAAGAGGGTATATTGCCGAAGGAAAGGCAATAGGATTTGCTGTCCACGAGGATGGAAGCATCCGTTTTAAAGGGAGATGGTGTGTGCCCCTTAAATTTGCCGAGTTGAAACAAAGGTTGATGGAGGAAGGGCACAACACGCCATATTCCGTACATCCCGGAGGTGACAAGCTATACAAAGATCTGAAGAAGATCTATTGGTGGCCTGGAATGAAGAAGGAAGTGGCGAACTTCGTAGCGAGATGTCTCACCTGCCAAAAGGTTAAGGCAGTGCGACATAAACCCTAATGATTGATGCAACCACTAGAGATTCCAAGTTGGAAGTGGGATAGCATCTCAATGGACTTTGTCTCGGGATTACCCCGATCACCTAAAGGCATGAACAAGATTTGGGTGATTGTGGATAGGCTAACGAAGACAGCCATATTTATCCCAATGAAAGACACGTGGACTATGGACCAATTGGCCCGAGCCTACATTGATAATGTGGTACGACGACATGGAGTACCACATGATATTATTTCCGATAGAGACATTAGATTTGTCTCTCATTTCTGGACGGAGTTACAAAAAGCTCTCGGTACTCAAATCAAAATGAGCACCGCATTCCACCCGATGACGGATGGTCAAACCGAGAGAACAATCCAAACACTGGAAGACATGCTGAGAGCATGTGTGTTGGATTTCAAAGGAAATTGGGAATCTCATTTACCCTTGATTGAGTTTTCCTATAATAATAGTTACCATGCTAGCATCGGCATGGCACCTTTCGAGGCGTTGTATGGACGAAAGTGCCGAAGCCCATTGAGCTGGGAAGAAAACGATAAGTCCGTGGTAGTGGGACCACAACTTATCGAAGACATGGCTCAACAAATCCAAGTGATTCAAGGGAAAATGAAAGCCGCACAAGACCGTCAAAAGAGTTACGCTGACGTGAGACGACGAGACCTAGAATTTCAAGTGGGAGATAGGGTCGTGCTAAAGATATCACCCATGAAGGGGGTGATGCGCTTTGGCAAACGAGGGAAGTTAAGTCCTCGATATATAGGACCTTACGAAATTCTAGAACGAGTCGGAACTCTAGCCTACCGATTGGCTTTACCGCCACACTTAGATAGAGTTCATAATGTCTTCCATGTCTCGCAACTAAAGAAGTATGTGCCGGACCCGACACATGTACTTCAACCGGAGATAATTGAGCTCGATGAAGACTTGACTTACGAAGAAGTCTCAGTGCGTATTCTCGATACTAAGGAACGAGGAACAAAACCGTGAAAATGATCAAAGTTCTTTGGTCAAAACACGAAAGTGAGACGGCAACTTGGGAAGTAGAATCCGACATGAGAGAACGCTACCCGACATTGTTCCAAACCGATACCGACACAGTTATGGGGACATAACTGTAATCTTAAGGGGGAGAGGATGTCATACCACCTATTTTTCGTGCATTTTTGTAAACTTTTGAACTACGTTATGGCTTGATCCCTTTACCGGGTACGTAGGCAGCTTAGAAGTTTTAATTCTAAGTTCAGTCACAACATGATAAAACAAACACAAGACCATAGCACGAGAAAAGCCGAAACACAACTTCGAGGACGAAGTTGATTCTTAAGGAGGGTAGACTGTAATACCCGTGAATTTTCCATCATAAAATAAAACAATAATTAAATAAATAAATAATAAATAAAATAAATACCATAAATAAATAAATGAATCCAGCAAATAAAGAAATAAATAAAGATAAGGAAATGAGAAATGAGATTTTTACTTAAAAAGGAATTAAAGGAATTAAATTAAATAAAAGGATGGATTAAAGGTAAATAAATTATACACCGAAACCCGACACTAATGAACTCGAGGATTCGAGTCCAAAACATCCAATTAGACCCGAGAATAAATTTAGAGAGAAAGTAGAAACCCGAAGATACCCCGGAAATCGGAATTCGGGAGCATAGAGGGATAGAAACCCGAAAGAGAGGCGGAAAAGCACGACGGATCGCACGACCAGCCCGGACCGAAGTCCAGGCGAGTTCGGCGCGGTGGCCGCGCGGTCACAAGGGGAAGGGCGCGCCACGACCGCGCCAAGCGACAGATTCGCCCGTTGCGTGAATCTCTCGCCCGAACGCGAATTTTTCGACTTTCGGTTGAACGTCTCTCGACCCAAGACCCTTAGGTCAGATGTTGGATGCCCTAGGACCTGGAAATCTATAAATAAGACCTCCTAGGAGCTCCAAATACTTTTACGAAACCCTACAACCTTCTACACATTCGAAACCCTAAATCCGGAGTCGTCGGAGGCACGAAACCAAAGGCGAGACCTGTTGGACGAAATTTCTACAGATCTCCATAGTCGTGGTAAGTCTCGATCCAATCTTTGTTCCATAAACGATTCGAATACGAATCCTAATCATCTTCTTTTCTCTTCTACACCTTGTATTGGATCTAGATCGTAGAACCCGACGAAACGGAGAGGAGAAACGGTGGACTGGAAGCCACGCCTTCGAATAGACGATCCCGGACGTTCATAAACTCTGTAAGTTAACTCTTACATGGTTTTGGGATGAATTAAAACATTCAAAACTAAAAGATTAACAAGAAATCGAAAATCTGTCAATTTAAACTTTCTATCGACGCAACAGATTTGATGAATTTTTCCGAACCTTAAAACGAATTCAAACGGAGAAACTTAAAACATGAAAAACTTTCCTAAGACTTAGATCTAGCTACTGTAAATGTTTGAGAATTTTTGGAGTCGATTTGATATGTGAAAACCCACCGAAACCGAACTGTTTGAATCTAGATCTTGAAATCTTGGACAGAACTTAGGAATGATCTTGATTACGTTTTTGACATAGGATCTAGACTGTTTTAGATCTTTGGCCGAACATGAAAGTCGTAGATAATAATTGTCTTGAGATGATCTCTGTAAAATTTCATCAAATTTGGAGTTGAATTGCTATGGTAGAATTCGAAATCTTTAAACTGTGATACATTAAACTCGGACAGAATTATTCTTATGCGAAAATTGGTGATTTTGACCTAATTAGGTAACTCGGATTGAAAAAGTTAAAACACGAAAGTTGTAGATCTTAACGTTTCTGAGTCAGATATGAAATTTTGGAATTTTTGGAATTAAATCTGATTTTAGACGAATTTTAGAGTAAACTGTGGTTTACCGGAAACAAAATCTTGAAATCTTGTTGAAACATGGAATTAACCTTTAGGGTTGAAACGAGTTGAGATATTATTTTTAAATAAATACAAGTGAAGTCAGATTTTTTAAAAATTAATCCCCTTACAAACTTGATAAATTAAAATTAGGGGTGAGTGCTCTGCAGGACGCCCCCTAACGATTCACTTCGTGCCGTAATGGACGATGGTGACCCCGCGCGCTAAACTTGAAATGTGATATTGCCAAAACGGCGAAATATAGAGCCTACACTCTCGTGAATATCCGTATGGGTTTCCCGAGGCTCCGGAGTGGTACTGGGTATGGCTGATACGGTTGCGGCCGCCGGGCTTCCGGCTAAACTTGTTGACATCGCGATACTATCGTGAAACTTTGAGATACCAAATCGGGAATGTAATGGGGATATTAAACTAAATTAAATTAGATTAAATTATGTTGATGTCCAATTAATTTATTTAAATGCTTTCTTTAAACTATGGCTATTATTCTAAACCATGCGATATGTGTTATTAAATAGAGCCCTGAAATAAATTATGCTATTGAATAGTTGATTAGATTAAAGTGAATATTATGTTATTATCATGCTTTCAGTTATTTGTTAAATTAATGGCTTTTAAACCCTACGATCATGCATGTGTTAGCTTACTCAGCAAGTTTGCTGACCAAAACCGTTTTTATTCCTTTTCTTTCAGAATATGTGGAATGAGCATGTGTGAGCACGAATCATGCATGGGATTTTGGGAACTTTGTTTTGATTTTAAATTCATACTTTAGACTATGTTATGAACGGGCCTGTTTAACCCGTGTTTTGGCCATGTCGGCCCTATTTAAATTTTCCGCTGCGATACTATACTAAAACAATTATTTCCGCTGCGCTATACTATTATTATTTACCAATTATATTGTATGGGCTATCTTGAATGATTTAAATACTTTTAAATACTGCAATGCCTAGCCTTGCATCTCTTTAGTAAGCTCGGAGAAACCATGTCTTACTAGGGGATGTGGCGGTGACATCCCGACCTGGGTGACCAAAAACCGGGGTGTTACAACACCGATCAATCTGCATTGAGATACTTGTTTAGTAAACAAGATGCCAAACCTCAATTAATCAGGTGGGTACTTCTGTTGCAAGAATTCGACATCATAATAAAAGATAGGCGAGGTCGAGATAATGGTGCTGCTGACCACTTATCTCGATTAGATAATGATAAAAAGGAAAAAGCCGTTAATGAAGAGTTTCCGGACGAACAGTTGTTCGCGTTGCATCTGCATATCAAGCTTGTCCATGGTTTTCCGACATCGCTAACTTCTTGGCATGCGGAATAACCCCACAGTTTTCGAACTATCATCAGAAGAATAAGTTCAAACGAGATGTATTAAGTTACTTCTGGGAAGAACCTTATCTCTTCAAACACTGCGCCGATTCAATAATCAGGCGATGTGTGACCGAGCATGAAGCCTATCAAATTGTCAGAAAATGCCATGAATCAGAATATGGAGGTCACCATGGTCCCGCTCGAACGGCCCACAAGGTCCTCGAATGTGGATTTTATTGGCCTCACATCTATGAGGATTGCAGGACATTTGTAAAAGGTTGCGACAAATGCCAAAGGTTAGGAAACCTCTCCAAAAGGGATGAGATGCCTCAAAAGGGAATTCTCACACTTGAGATTTTCGATGTATGGGGCATTGACTTCATGGGACCGTTTCCACCATCTGGTGGAAACTACTATATCTTGGTAGCTGTCGATTACGTGTCCAAGTGGGTCGAGGCTGTCGCATTACCGACCAATGATGGTAGCCAAGTCATCAAGTTTCTCAAGAACAACATTTTCAGTCGATTTGGCATACCTAGGGTGGTGATATCTGATGGAGGAACACACTTTATTAATAAAGCCTTTGAAACTTTAATGAGTAAAAATGGAATCCTCCATAAGATAGGCACGCCTTATCATCCTCAGACTAGTGGTCAAGTCGAAGTATCCAATCGCGAAATCAAGCACATACTCGAAGCCACTGTCGGGATAACCCATAAGGATTGGGCACGTAAGCTCAATGATGCTCTATGGGCATACCGCACAGCATTTAAGACTCCCATTGGGATGTCTCCCTACAGACTTGTCTTCGGAAAAGCCTGTCATTTTCCCCTAGAGTTAGAGCATAAAGCTTACTGGGCCGTTAAAACGCTTAACTTCGATCCGAAAGTTGCTCAAAGCAAACGCAAGTTAGACCTCAATGAAATTGAGGAAATACGAGCATTAGCTTATGAAAGCTCTCGAATTTATAAGGAGCGGACCCAGAAGTTGCACGATCGCAGGATTAAGCCTAAGCATTTCTATGTTGGTCAAAATGTATTATTGTTCAATTCTAGGTTGAAGCTATTTCCTGGAAAGCTTAAATCCAGATGGGAAGGACCACATGAAGTGCTGGAAGTGTTTCAAAATAGAGCCGTCAGGATCCGAACTGACAAGGGCAACATAGTGGTGAATGGACATCGATTGAAGGAGTACCTCGGACAGTTCGATCCGGAGAAAGAAAGCCAAACAGTGGCAGACCCGGCTTACACTCAATAAGAAACATCATTTAAATCATAAAAATTTCATTTCATATTACCTATTTATATATGTGTTATTTTGTCAAGAGAGTATCCAAAAATCAATTAAACATTTAGAGTACTAAGACTCTAAATGTGAGGATGTTGATATTTGGAGAAAACTTAACCTATTGGGTATTTATCTGACTTGCAGGAAATTCAAACCAACAAAAGAAGGAGCAGAAAATCAAGAAGAAAACCAGGTTCCCGGTTGGATTAAGTCCATGAATTTAAGAAAATGATTTCGGAATTTAAAGCAATTTAAAATCCGAAATAATTTTTGAAAAACAAATGGAATTAATCCAACCTATTTTATGCAAGTTTAATTTAATTTAGTTAGCCCATTAAAACAAAAAAATGTTTGGACTAAAATCTCCCAAGTCCAAAACAAATAAAACCAGCTGAGGCCCAATTTCATCTATTCAGGCCCAGTTCGCATGAAGATTTTGCAAATTTCAAAATCCGAAGTGCAACTACGACGCTATCCTCACCTACGACGCTATCCTCGGATAGTGCCGTAGTAATAGGATAGCGCCGTAGGGATCTTCCCCCTCTTTTAGTCTATCTACGACGCAGTCCCTTAGAACGACGCTATCCTTGGATAGCGCCGTACTAAAGGCATAGCGTCGTAGCATCCCTTTTCCCTTATTTCCATCTACGACGCTGAACATGGCTACGGCGCTAGCATAGCCCCGTAGGCTAAGTATAGTGTCGTAGAAACCCTTTTTCTCACCTATAAATACCCTGACCTTCTTCTTCTTCATTCCCGCACTCTCACACTCCCATTTCCAGAAATCCACTCTCAAACCCTACGCAGAACGCAGAGTTCTCGTACAACATTTCTCTCCACAACTCCAAGGAGACACCATGGACAGATTCTACGGAATCCTTCCAAACTTGGGACCTTTGCCCAGACCCGAGCCATGGAGGGCAGGGTAAAGCCCATGTTTTTCCCCTCCTGTTCATGACCTCCGTCGACTCCCTTGTTTCTTTTTCTTATTTTCCGGTTGAGAACAACACAATGTGGTCTGTTTTGACTGATGTTTTCTTCAGTTTTTAGGGCTTTTGATGCTCTCGGTTCTAAGGAATCCTTTTGAAACCCTTTAAAACTTCTTTGAAATTCTGTTTTAAAACTGTTAAGAGTTTGAAAATTTTTAAAGTTTGAAACTGGAAGAGAAGAGTCAATGAACATTAGGATGTTGTTTCAAGCATCATGGTGTTAATGGCATTTCTGTTCTTGGAAAAAAAAATGGTACTGGATGCTTGGTGTTTTCTGTTCAAAATTTTGTTTTTAATCTTGAAGTGCTTTCACAGTGTTGGTTTTGAAACATTAAAGGTGGAAGATCCTTTTTGGCATATCTGCTTTTACTGTCTCAAAATCTTTTGGAATAAGTGTCACCTTATTTTTGGAAATATGGTACAAGCACCCAATAGGGGCTTGCCACTTTTTCAAAAGGAAACTGACCTTATGAAAAAGACAAAAAGAGTTAATAGATTTAATATTTGACTTATGTTCTTTTTGTTCCCTATGAAACTGTAGTGTGAGTAAATAGCAGTATTTTTGTCACCCAACTGCTATTCTTTTCGAAAATCCAAAATGGGACCACTCACATCCCACTTTCATTAAATAAAACAAGTCAACCCTTTAAAATTAAAAATAGTGTTTGCAAATTTTTGGATGTTTTAACTGTCCAAAACAGTCCAGACAGTCCAGAAATAGCAAATCCAGTGTGCCACGCCTCCACTGCACATTTGAAACTCGAGCATTCCACTCTATCATTCCATCTCATTCCATCTCCAACAAGTGTCTCGGGCTTGTTTAATAAAATTTGAAAATCAAACTTTTGGGCCCAATGGCCCATTAAAAATATATAGGGGCCCAATGACCACTATCTTTTCATAAAAATTTATTTTACCCGTGCTTTTTATTAAAATTCAAGGTGGAAATTTAATAACCTCACATCTAGAGCAAAGCTCTAAATGTGAGGATGTTAGTTTCCAAACTTGAATAGTCTCCGAGAAAATTATATAGAAATTGGATTCATCACTCTTACCTTCGTAGGGGCAATCTTCCAAATCCAGACCCAGTGCCCGGAGGAACCCAGCTGCTGGACCTTCCACTAGAGCTTTTAGGAGAAATTCTCTCCCGAATCGGGGAGGATGAAATGAAAGAAGTGTTCAGAGCTAGGAGAACTTGTACGAAACTAAGGGACGCAGGAAACCTCGCCATCGTTTACAGGCGATGCGAGTTGGATGCGGCTAGGGTGAGGCACTGGCAGGAGGAGATACGAAGGCAGAAAGAAAGATTTCTGCACACATGCACTGAGGCTGGAAACTTCAATCTCCAAATTGTTCCAGCACTCATGGCATTTGCAGAAGGGGATGAAGAGAGAGCATGCGAGCTGCTACGGCCAGGCATCGAAGACAATCATAAAGCGTCAATCCTCACCCGCGGACTGATGCTCATGAGCAAGCTGGATGAAGGCCAGGTCAATCAGGGGATCGCAATGATAGAGAGGATGGTGACCAATCGAGAGGTTTTCAACTACACATCCACCAACACCCTCGAGTGGATGGCAGACAATCATGCTCCCTACTTGTTTGCAGGGCAACCACCTCGAGTTTTCTGCAGAAGGATGCATGCACCCCTGAGAGACCACAATGGCTGGTGCCTGCGCTGTGAGCTGACCAGCTACGTCCACTGGCTCAGATACATGTTCTGAGAAAAGGAAGAAGGAGAAATGAATCCTAGTAGGCTCTAGTTCTTTTTAAGCCCTAGTATCAGGCATTATATAAGGGATTTCCTCTTTTTGCATGCAGGTTCACACTAACTGCATAGGAATCTCTTAAAATTATTGTAATTTATTGCTTTCCACAAAATTGAACTCAAGTTTGAGATCTGCAGCAATCTTCATTTGTTTCTTTTCAAAAGATGTCTGATAGTCCAAGATGAATAAGTGACTGTCAGGCCAAAAATATGCTGTTGACATACCTCGTATGTTAACAGTGCCTCTTTACTGCTTTAAGTTAAATAACCAGCAAAAATGTGCATAAACCTGCTCTAAATTCACATGTTGAATTTAGGCTCATGATTAAATTTTCAAACTTTTAAATTGGGATAATATAATTGAGAACATGCAGGACATGAATTCCTAAGGTTTTGAGCTATAAAAATTTAATGATGCGATCAGCTTATTGGGTAATGAATCTGCATGTTAGATATTTCAGTTGAATAAATTGTTAGAATTAAGCTTTGATTAAATTTGAGAATATTGTATGACATGAATCGACCCAACCTTGTGAGATTTGAGCCATGAGTCACTTTTACTCATCTAATTTCTTTGATGTGTGAATCAATTTGATTAAAGGAAACTAGAACTTGCGATTGGGACCGATTCAAGACCATGCCATATTCCCAAAATCGAGCATATGATTGAGGCACCTAGAAAAACCCAAATTTTTGGCCTTCTTTTGAACTCCAAACCCAAAAATATTTTCTCCTTTAGGATTAACCAAGTTGAGCCTTTAAGCCTAATTTTTCTTTGAAACCCACTATATTTTTCCTAGCCCACAAAAAGACCAAAATATTCAACCCAAGTGTGCAAGTATAAATTCTATCAAAAGGCATTAAATTTGCGATCATCAAAGTTATGAAAATCGGTATCTCACAAACCGATGAAAAAAAAAAAGAGAGAAGAGAAAAATGTTGAATTCAATTCAACACAAATAAATTGCAAATGACAAAGCAAATTAGACATAGTCTAATGTCATGCAATAGTAAAGAAAAGCAAAAGAAAGAGAAAGATATTGATGATCATAAAATTTTAAATAAAAATGCCATGATAGATTAATTCTTGCCACTTCTCAACCCAATATTTCCCTTTCCTACCAAATGTTGCAACCGTATGCCCCGTTACAACCCTTAAATAAGACCTCATGATCTCGATTTGAAGAAATGAGCCGGTGGCGAGTTGGTCTGATTGCAAGCTTATGGGATAATTTAATTAAAATTGATTATGAGTATTCACTGAATGAACCCCATTGAGAGTGAGTGAATTTTCCGATTCTCCTATATGTGAGGCTCTATTTCATGAAGAATGCTCGTGTCATCCCTTAATTCTCATTTTTAATCTTTGCATCTTTCAAACATGATTTTCATGAAGGATTGATGATAATGTTTGATTTGTAGGCCCGATATAGTGAGCAAGTATCATTTTATTAAACACTGCAATCAAGGGAATTTAACACTTGTCGTTTTTGATTATCTTATCCCAATTTGAAAAGAATGTAATTTATGAAGCCACGAAAATGAATTGAATATGTAGAGTCCGTGTTCTTAAGAACATTGACTCTGACTGCTCGGGGACGATCAGTATTAAATGTGAGGATGTTGATAATGGCCAGAAATGACCATTATTTTCAATCCATTTCCGTGTCTGAAACGGGCATTTGATCGCATTCCGGTCTTATATTGAATAAGAAAGCAGTAGAATTGGACTGATTTATGCATAATTGTAAAAATAATAAGCTGGTATGAAAAATGCATAAATGTGTAATTTTATTACATATTTATGTTAGAAAAATCCAAAAACATGAGAAAAAGAAAAGAAAAGAAAAAGGAAACAAAAAGATGGGAAAAGAAATGAAAACCCACAAAAAGTTGAATTTTTCAGGATGTTACGACGCTAGACACAACTACGACGCTAAGCATGGATAGCGCCGTAGCTTGGTCTAGCGCCGTAGGAGGAGATCAAAGCTGACTGATGACAGCCTTTTATGACTGTCATTTGCGTCCAATTTAGTGTCTTAGTCATGTTCTTTTGTTCTTAATTCCATTGATTTTTGATGAATATTCATAGAGGATCAGAAAATATGGAAGAAGAATTAAGATTGTGAAGAAGTTGGAATTACACTGAAAATGGCTTGAAATTCTAAGTTTTCTTTGCAAGACTCGCACGCTGTGTTTCTATTGAACTGATCCACGCTTTGTCATTTATCAGGAAGTTAAGCTGGAAAGCAGCAGTAGGAGGAAAGGACATAGCGAGGAAAGAAAAGGAATGGTGCGAGGGCTTGTTTTCAAAATCAGGAAAAGATTTAAGGAAAATGTGCAGATGCTGAAGTCCACGCGATGATTGTTTGACATCGCGAGGGAAGAAAATCTGTGCAAGATAGAAAGTTTTATTCATCATGGCGAGAAGCAAATTCTTTGGAGAAATTGAAGGACCTCACCTTGTTGAGAAAGATGATTAAGTTTCTGAACTCTCGCTTTGAAGGAACTGGACAAAGCGAGAGGAGAGTTATTCTGATGCGAGCGGTTATCATCCAAAGCTCAAGCAGTTACAACACCCATCTTTAAATAAGACCCTTGGGGAAATCAGCTCAGCAGGCGGGAGATTGAAGAGAATAGCTCGATTTTACTCTCCAGTCCACTTTTTAGAGTTTAGTAGGTAGGTTAGGATTTAATTTTCCCTGCAATTTACTTTGAGTTCTTCAGATTTGTAATTTGATTTCGTAGAATTGTAATTTGATTTCATAGTTATGTAATTCGATTTCGTAATAGATTTCTTTAAGATTAGCTGTAGATTAGCTTGAGGATACCTTGGGAGGAGAGTTGCTTTCGGATCGCTTGTTCATCCATCCCGACGATCATCATCTAACTTCCGACTTGTTCGCTCATCTTTGCATTATTCTGATAGCAATCAGATTTCCAGGTGTATTCGTTTTTAATTCTTTGTTATTTGAGTTACATGAAGAATGATCAGTATCAGATTGTGAATTTCTTATCTTTCTGGTTTCCATTTCTATTTCTCAATTCTGTTTCAGCGGAGTATAAACCTCAACTTCGATATTCAATTTGAATTTTGCATCATATTTTTAATTCGATTCTCGAAGATTATACATTTCCACATTTTTAATTTGTGAATTGTTCGTTCCAATTACGCAAGAAATTTGGATATTGTAACCGAGTTAGTTATGACCTAGCAGAATTATGAATTTACTCGATTTTCTGTCGATATTATGATCACAAACGAGAATCATAGTGTTTAATGTTCAGAACTCTAAAAGGTTCCTAGAGACCCATGCAGTGTTAATCATCGCTTGATAATCTTTAAGAATCAATAGCTCTGAGTTCATGAATTTGGATGCAAAAGATTATATGTTCATAATTTTCTAAATGGAAATTCCAGAAGGTAGTTATGACAGTTATAAATTCTGATCATTTACTTCGAATAAGGGTAAACCCTCGCTTCATCCTAAAAGATGACGCGAGGAAATATCCAGATAGATCTGCTGTGACAAAGGCTATTCTAATACTCACGCGATGTCAATCTGACAAAGCGAGAGGACCAATCTATAATAGCAATAGATTTGATATCCATCCACTTTTACTTCTTATACATATATAACCCCTATCTATAAGTAGGAATTGAGTACCTCGCCGCATTCTTACAAAAACTACCGCGAGGCATTCAGTTCTTTGTATAAACAAAATCTGAGGAACATTCTTTGAATATTAACTCCCTCCACGCTGTACAGACATAGCGTGCGGAAAATTGGAATGTTCATAGTTTGAAACCCAGAGTAGTTACTGCGAGCTACTTTGGACATTTATTTTGCAGAATTATTTCTCAAATCCTTTTTCTTGGGAAAGTTATTTCCTAATTCTGTCTAGTTTCCGATGTATATTTTGGAAACACCCTTGCATTTTGATTAAGAGGATTCAGAACCCTCAACATTTCTTTATACATATAATATTACATATACATATAATATTTTGGGATACTTCCCAGTCTATGATGAGTAATCTTACTTCATAATGACAGACTCACAATTCATATCTGCAATTCGTATTATTACTTTCACTGGTACACTGAGAAAGATGATGATATAGGTTTTCTCAGTCATTATTTACTCAGGACTAATGAAGAACAAACTTGTTCTTTAGTTGGGCATTTAGTACCTGTCGTTTAAAAGGGAAAGATGTTTCAAAAACCATCTTTTGTCCTAATAATTAGTAGAGTATCAGGAAGATTAATTTCCAGGGTTCATGGCTTTATAGTTATCGCTATATGCTATGAGTAGGAGATTAAATATTTCTCTTACAGTCTACTAATCCTGAGTCAAATCATGAATATTTGGAACTGTTTACAGAGATTTCTCGAGCTGAATCATTCATACAAATCTGAGTAGTCTGGATAAGTCAAGGAATTTGAATAGCAATTTCATCTTGATATACTTACAAGACTATTATTCCTTACGAATACTTGCAGGAATTACTCTGAGGAAACAAGTCTTATGGAAACATTGGATGATAGATTTAAATACTAGCTTTTTCACTTGTTGTAGAGGACATCCAATACAGGATCATAAGATCAATTTGATCAGAGTAATAAAAAGAACAACTTCAAGTTCAGATAAATATAATATGATTTAGAAGTGACCTCGAGTTGTCAAAGGCTTAATCTGAGTTTGAAAGAAAAAGATTAAGTGACAATTCTGAAGAGCTTTTATCACAGAAAGAGTCAGACCGATCATTCTGTGATGACAGTATTCCATGATTTCAGAGCTTAGAATGTCATGACACTGAATCATAAGTACCTGTCTTGGGAAGTGATTTAAGACATGAAGATTTGATTAAGTTGTATAAAGGATTTTCTATCTCAATGGACTTTCATTATGTTTTAGCCAATGAAGTATGATATTCTCATCATATTCTTATTTCATTTGATTTGGTCCGTGACACTTTAAACACATGAATATAACTATAATGTTCAACATCATTTTAATTGCTTTCTTAACTCTGTTTAAAAGCTTTGAGCATTTACCATTCAGCAATATTCTTTAGTAATCATCATTACAACATTCTTAAATCAAGAGTAGAGACAGATTCTAGAGCTAATGATTCTATTAAAACACTTCTATCGTGTAACTCTCTATTGAACGATCCCGACAATAAAAATAAATATTGCAGCTTGATACCGTGCGCTTTCGGTAGGAAAAACTAGGCAAGCTTTTTAACAGCCCTATAGGAGTTATAGTGTAAAGGCTGTCGGGGGGCATTGCAGCGGGGTTTTACCTCAAAGCTTCACTGACATCTGAAGAAGAGTGAACGACGCTAAGCATGGATAGCGCCGTAGGCAAGCATAGCGCCGTAATGAAAGATAGCGCCGTAGGCTGTCCATTCAGAAGCAAGAGTGTCTTTGGGATGGAAGACTACGACGCTACACCTATAGCACCGTAGCAAGGATAGCGCCGTAAGTTACCTATAGCGTCGTAAGCCTTGCCAGAATTCAAATTTCAAGGCCTGGGGGCCCATGGGCCTAGGGTTTCTCGCCTATATAAAGGGTGTTGACTCCCTGGTCTTGTCACTTCACCACATTCCAACTTGAAGGCAAGGAGCAGTTCTTGAGCAGTGTGTAGTTAGGTTAGTTAGTTAGGTTTATTTTCTTGTATTATTTACATTATGCCTGTAATTAGCTTAGTTTAGTTTGTATTCTGTTAGATTAGTGTTATTTTGTGACTTCCAGTTTAGGATAGCCACTGTTTTCCTTATTTACAGTCTTGTTAAACCTCTATTTAGGTTTGAAGTATCCAAATAATGGGTATTATCAAACCATTTGATATAAAATGGGAAGTTAATCATGAAAGTGTCCCAAAAACATGAAATGGAAATGATTCCATGGATTTACTTGCTTTATTTTTGGTGTAATGACCATTTGGTTAGTTTATTCTTCTCTTACAATGTGGGTTTGCTGTCTTCTTCTTCTTTTTGGGTTTCTATGCATGTTCTTATGGTTGAAAACCCTCATTTGGGTTTGTGGTTCATGAGTGTGTAGTTTAGCATAGTCTTATTTACTGTTTTGCAATTCTTGCATTTTACTTTCACTGTTCTTAGCTTGTTATTTCGTTTTTCTTCCATTTGTGAACCATGAACTCGAAAATAGGGCTTGCAATCGCAGAGATTGCATTACCCGAACAACAACATGTTTCTGGGCTAGCTACCACGCTAACCGCCCTACGGCGCTATCCTTGGATAGCGTCGTAGGTGAGGTATAGCGCCGTAGTTGCCCAGAACTTAAACAAAATTTTGCCCTACGGCACTAAACCAACGGCGCTATCCTCAGATAGCGTCGTAATTTTTGTTTAGAGCCGTAGGTCCTAAAAAATCTTCTTTCTTACAGAACCCACCTACGGCACTATTCTCACGACGCTATCCTAGGATAGCGCCGTCATTTAACGTTTAGCGCCGTAATATCTCCTCTTTTTTCCAAAAACTTCTTATTTCTCAAACCACGTACGACGCTACACCTACGATGCTATACTAGTATAGCGCCGTAGTTTAGTGTATAGCGTCGTACTTACCCTTTTTAATCCAAAATCTACTCTCTCTTGCACCAACCCATGACGACGCTACCCTCACGGCGCTATCCTAGGATAGCGCTGTAACATCTGTTTAGCGTTGTAATCAGCATTTTCATGCAGATTTTCCATTCTCCATTTCCATCATTAATTAATTGAACCCTCTAGTCATTAATGATTTATGATTCTAATTAGCAATAATTAAATCACTAATTGTTATGATTAGAGGACCTTTGTTCAATTGCCATTAAAACATTCTTCTATAAACAAAATCATGATGTCTTAAACAGATAATCCGGACTGTAATTAATTATGGTAAGAGGGATTATTTAAGTCATCAATTATGGATTAATTCCATTACCTTGTATGAGAAACCAATGTCTCTCATGAAAGTTCTTCTCTTTATTTCATTTTATTTTATCTTTTGTGTATTGTGTGTAACAATTAGTAAAGAATACATCAGACTAATGTTGGCGGGTATTCCCTCACGGATAACTAGCTCGTATTCTGGGTATTAGTTACTAAGTGTTATTTTGCATGGTCTGGATGGCAGTCAGTAGAAGCCTTGGCGGTTCGTCCATCCGGGACTATAATAGCTGCTCAACTGAT
Organism: Hygrophila difformis; assembly: GCA_030278955.1. Classification (NCBI taxonomy): domain Eukaryota; kingdom Viridiplantae; phylum Streptophyta; class Magnoliopsida; order Lamiales; family Acanthaceae; genus Hygrophila; species Hygrophila difformis. The sequence goes on from JAOANR010000014.1 coordinate 22,463,167, forward strand.
TCCCATCCGGATACAGTTTTATTTTATTTACCTTAATTTCCAACCCAAAGTCCAATCTGCAACAAAACTCTGCTATTGTCTGTCAACATTAGCTGATAAGTGTTGCAGAGAGGAAGCATGTAGGTTTTTCTCTGAATTCACAGACAGTAGAGGCCCAACTGGTAGCGACACTGCCATTTTAGGGTTTCGCCTGTCTAAATTCGCTTCATCCGAGTAATTGGGAAATTGGACAGTAGATGTTTACAGTCCACCCGATTATTCTGACAGTATTTTGGTCTCCCGACCACTTCATCTCTATGTTCCACCTTCTGTCTAGACCCGCATCTATATTTTGGGTCAATTAATTTTACACTTCCATATATCCTTATGCATGATAATATTATGTACTATTGTGGTCTATAATATTTTGGGATCCTTCCCTTGGACAATAGAAGCATAGGATTAAAACAGATATTGCATATTAAATTTCCAACAAAAATCTCTTTATAAAATCCGGATCTGAGTAAGGGATAAATTCTTCAGTTATGACTAATTCATATTCTATCAAGGGTTGATTTCGGGAAATTAGAAGCAGAGTCAGCGATTAGGTCTTATCTAGGCTGAAAGGATCTGTGTTTTAAATTGAGAGTCTAGTACCTGTTTAGGGAATGATTTTCAAATCTTTTATTTTCCAAAATTGCTTTGTGTTGGAAATCTGGTATTAAATATCACACTGAGATGGGGTCCACTTGGATTCAAATACGGTGTGATATATAATTCTAGAGGAACAAATATAGACCTTGGTTATTTTCTAAGATAGGGTTGAGTTTTCTTTCAACTGCTATCCTCTCTTGCCAAAGCCTACTTTTGAGTCCTGAGTGAGTGCATCCGGAACGAACTAACTAGTTAGTTCGTTTCATTAGTTTGTATCTCATAACCACCCGGAAGGAAGTGAACGCACGAGTAGTTCACCAAGAGCCGGGAATTCTTGATCCATACCCCTTCATTCTGATGGGGAGCTGTCTTTTACTACCAGGGTCAGATCTTCAAAGCCTCCGAGTGATAGGTTTTAAATGCTTTCTCTACTGTTTTCTTTACCGCTTTCTTTTAACTGCTTTCTTTAGAGGTCACTCGGTTGTATCGATGATTGTGTAACTGCTACTAGGACTGATAATTAAGGGATAGTTTACGGCTTGATTAGAATCTTTGGGTGTGACATGGGAGAATGATAGTAGTACTTGGCATGTCAATAAATGATTTGTCAGGTGTTGCTTATCCACCACAGATGAAGTAACATACCCAGGCCAGGGCAGTTACAAATCTGTGGTATCTTAGAATCTGCGGTCTTAAGAACATGTAAACTCACGCTGTAAGTACCTGTCTGTTAAAGGGAACGCAGTATTGAGGGCATGAGAATTAGCTACCTGATAGAATTATCCCAAGCAAAGGTCTGTGTATAAAAATGGAAGTTTAATATTGCCTTATCTAAATCTTGTCCAATTTTCACTCTTTTCTTTCTGTCCCTTCTGTCCATATTATGATTCAGCTTCACGGCTGGCATAATGTAATTTCTTCCTTGCTTTCATAGATAGTATTTATTGTATTTTTAGAATAACTTTACCCGCTTTCTAGAATAGACTTATTTGCCTTGTAGAATAAATTTAAACGCTTTCATAGTTTAGTTTAAATTCATGCCAGTAGTTGTTAATCACTTTTCAAACCCATTGGAGCAATACGAATGGAAAATCTAGTACAACGACGTGGGCCCTGCTTCTATCGCACATCCTCCAGTGAACGATCCGGTCTTACTATAAATTACTGCAATTTTTGACACCGTGCGCTTTCGGGCCACAGTTTCTTAACACGAGTAATAAAAACGTGACAACCTATAAATATATCCCTAATCCCAACTCCGCCTTCATAAATTGGTTTCACTAAATAAAATCGAAAACCAGGATTATGATCTTTCAGAAAATGCTCATATAAAGGGAATGTGATAAAAGTTTCATGGCGCGGATTTTCATGACATGGAACTATGATAAGTTACATGATGCAAATTGCCAGGAACCTTCAATGTGACAGACTGAAGGTTAAGATTGAACTATCTATCCCGGCTGCACCGTGAAAGTTGTCAAAAGTTTCATGCCAGGGAGGTTCACAGCGCCGTTTGAAATCAGAGTACCTCATATGAGTAATAAAAAGTGGAATATATCCTTAAACCCCTTTCCCACGACTCATAACTCTTTTCATTTAATAATTTAACCTGGGATATTTTAGAAAATACTCGTGTGACGAAATTGTCAAAAGTTTCACTAAGTATCTAAATCCTGACTGTTTGTTCAACCACACACTTAAATCAAATATTAATAGGTTAGTTAACCAAAGTAAATAAGTGCAGTAAAGAAATAAGAACAAACAGAGAGTTGTTGACCCAGTTCGGCCCAAGGCCTACGTCTGGGGGATACCAATCCAGGAGTGTTTCACTATGTATTCGAACACCACGTTACAACACGAACAATAGTGAACTAGTAATCTTTTACTCCAACACCCAAGCAGATGATCGATGGTACCAGAAACTCCCCTTTCTGGTGAGAATACTCCGATTCTGCTTCAATCCCTTGAAGACACCTCCTCCAAGTTTCTCTTGAGTGAACCTGTAAAAGATCCTCCCTTTGATGTAGCAATGTATGGGCGTATCTTGTTGACACGAACTTCAGTGTTGCCCTTGATTGAAAGTGTCGAAATCAATCAAGGGTGCTTAAGTGCTCGATAAGACGAATGACCACTCAAGTGACAATCTCCTTCACAAGTGATGAACCTTGCGGATGAGGTGAAGAGATTGAATGGGGATTTCTCACACGATTTTCTGTTTGCTTTTCAAGAATAATGGAATCGGGTGATTGATCCACAGCTAATCGTTCTTCTTAAAAGGATGTTCGAAATCCCTGTTGCTATGGAAGGGAATACGTTATCCCATAAATTCTTCCTCCTTCCATAGCCAATTCATTCCTTACTCCGTTGGGAGGATTCGCTTGCCATAACTCGAACGCTCATCATAAGGAAATGATAGAAGACCGTTGGAAGGACGCTCCTTACCAAGCTGCAATGGCCTTATCCGATTTGCAGAGATATCTTGCCAAGAATACTACGCGGATAAGACTAAGGGGTGGGGACCTATCTAGTGTTCATCATTGGGTTGGAACACATTATCTCAAAATATGGGTACTAACAAGAACCTTTGCTTCACCAATGTCAAGAACGTATAATTTAGCGAGAAGTGGCCAATGTTGGGGAAGTTTACGAACAATATGTTGCCTCAGTTCGCATGGTGGAAGAGCATTGATCCTTTGTTCAAGAAAATTGGGTGCTTCAAGTGCAAGGACAAATTCAAGTGGTTGTCGATGCACATTTTCTCCATCTTGATGAATTGGGGGTTGTGATCCTTCACCTGTTCTCTCTCCTTGGTGAATTGGGGGTTGTAGTGCATCATCTTCTGCGTGTTGTTCTTCCAGCATTTTTGCTTATCATTCTTCTTGGTCTCTTTCAAGGTGTTTCGTAGAGTAGGAGGGTGAGGGTGGTAGGACTGCCTTTTTTAGTATAAAAATGAAAAAATATATAGCCAAACTGGAGTAAAGGTGGCAAATAATAATTAATACGAATTGATAATGAGGAATTTTTTTATGTGAATATCAAGGTATCAATGGACCCAAGACTAATCCATCGAGAATACTTGAACGGGGACATTTGCTTAAGTTGTCAGTGCCCTATACCACCGAGGCCAACTACATTAGGTAAGTGATGATAATGAGAAATTAAATGTATATACCATAAAATAACAAAATGCTTATTGCAATAGATGTGGTTCTATAAATGGGGTTGCTGAAATTTGATGTTTTTATTTGTGAGTGTAAATGAAATGAATTATAATTGATCCCATGCCATCCGGAAATATAGGTGGCAAAAAGTAATTAATAAATAAATGTAATAAAATATAATGGAATTCATGCCACTCAAAAATATAGGTGTCAAAAATTAATTGATACTAACTGATAATACAAAATAAATGCTAATACCAAAATTACAAAATGATGATAACACCCCATTTCAAGGTTGTTAAGATCGAGATCCAATATGGGATCGTTTTTCTCTTTGCAAGATCGGGATCGTAGAATCGTATCGGGATCCTAAGATCTTATGAAATTGCAATAATGGATATTTAATTATGCATACTAACAAGTAAAAACATTATTTCGTTTGTTTATCAATATTGCAAGTTAATTAGTACAATACAGTACAAAAACATCACAATTAAACATAAAATATTTTCAGTTACATACATACTATGTTATTTTACACATCATACATAAGGAGTACAAGTTCTTAAGTTTAAAATTAAAGAAAATAAATTACTTTGATCACAAATCATAAAATACTATTAAAATTTATACGTTTAAGAAGGTATGATCGTAAGAACGTAAAAGCGTTTGAGGGAGTATGACCACAAGATCGTAATATTCTACGATCAGGATCGGGATCTTTTCCAGATCTTACTAATTTTAAGATCCTACAAGGATTGAGATCGTTTTAGAGAGCTGTGATCGTAAAATCGTAAGATCTTAAGATCAGGATCGGGATTTTAACAACTATGCCCCATTTGGTATTTTAAGGGGTTTGGACTTTGGACGTTTGGTTAGGTGCTAAACTATCAGCACCAGTTGTTAATATATGGGTGATATGTGCTATGCAAATTATTGGATAAAGATATATCATTCATTTGCTATGGGAATAAAAATATAAAATTACCAATATTATAAAATTACATTGATTATTGATTTTTACATAGCATAAAATATTAAATCCACCATTGAAGTGATTCATGCATGCCATATATATAACCTATTAGCACCCGTTGTTAATATATGGGTCATGTACCCTGCCTTTCAACCATTGGGGGTCTGATTCCCACTCGGTCCCTTATCTATCCCCTTTATCACCTTTGTAATTTGTATGGTCTGAGCTCGCACACACATTTGCCGATACATATATGTCAATTTTTACCAAAAAAAATATGGTGGCAAAAAATAAGTAATATTCCCTCTCTCCCAACTAACTTGTCTTATTTGACTTCTGCATACTAAAAATTATGTAAAGTATATATTCTAAAACCATACGATTAGACGGATCTAACAAGACCAAAGTTGATTATTTTTTTCCAAATATACTTTTCAAAAACTCAAACCAGACAAGTTTGCTGGGACGGAGGGAGTATATAATAATACGAAAAACGACAAGGTTATGGTGCGGAATCAAGGGGATCCGGACGTGCGGATTTTATCCGCAACCGTTTATCAATTTCATCATCCAACGGTTGAGATCATTTGTAGAGTTAGTTTCCTAATTTTATATAGGATATATAATTCAGCGACATGACATACAGAACTCAGGGACGGAGCCAATCCAACTACCGACGCGGCTAATGCAATTCAGCGACATTATTGTGTTCATCTCAGCGACATATGAAGTTAGAGCCATTTGAAGTTCATTGCAATTTTACACGCATCTCAGCAATGGAGCCTTTCATAATTCAATGACATGACCAATACAAATTCAGCGACATGGGATATGCAATTTAGCGACATTATTGTATTCATTACAACGACACAATTTTATATATTTCAACGACATAGTTCTGTGCATTGGAACGCATCTCAGCGACGGAGCATACACATTTCAGCTACATGGCCTTATGTAATACAACGAGAAGACCAACACAATTCAGCGACTTGATATAATACTTCTCACCGACATGCTATATAAAATACATATTAAGTAAAATTACGAAACTAACCCCACAAATGATCTCAACCGTTGGATGATAAAAATGATCAGCGGTTGCGGATAAAATTCGCACGTCCGCACCCCCCTTGATTCCGCACTACACCATCTCCGATACGAAAAATATTAATACAAAAATTACAAAATGTTGATTCTGGTGGATGTAGTTATGAAAATGGATGGCTTCAGGGCTATTTTAGGAAATGGGAGAGGAGGAGGGAGTAATGCTAATTTTGCTAGTATGAAATGAATTATAATTGATCTCATGGATTTGGGGACTAACCAATATCCCTCCCTTTTATCCCATTTGTAATTTGTGTGGTTTGGGCTCCCATACACATTTGCCGAGTGCCGACACATTAGTGTCACTGTTTACCAAAAAAAAAAATATTATAATCGATCTCATGCCATCCAAAAATATAAGTGGCAAGTCCTTTGCTAACCTCCTTAGGCTGTATTACCGAAAAAAAAAATATATATATATATATATATAAATTGTAAACAGTAATAAAATTAATTGATAATAAAATAATTGTTAATACTAGAATTACAGAATGTTATGCTAATTGAGGATTAGGATTTCCTCACATGGTCAATGTTTTGTCTCCCAACCTAATTATATTCGGGTTCAATTTCCCATCCCCATCCCTTTCCTTTTATCATTTTTATAATTTGTATGATATGGTTCTCACCATCCATTTATCTAACTTCGGCTACCCTAAAAAAAAAAATGTTATGGCAATTGCTCTCAAAGTCGGTTTTATAATGTGGCTATTTAAGGAGAGGGAGAAGGGAGGGAGGTAATGGTTAATACAATATACTACTTTTTTTTTGATGAGCAATAAAATATACTACTTGATTTCTTTCATTCAAAAATATAGGGGGAAAAAAATGTTGATTCGACAAGATGTATATACGGTTGTATAAAAAGGAAATTATTTATTAGTACCAATTGAGGCTTTTTCTTTTGTCAAGTAGTACCAATTTTGAAATTTTTAGTTTTAATTAGTATCATTTAAAAATTTTAATTTTGATTGATAATTAACATCATTAGATAAATTTTCTATTGGTAGGAATATCATTTACCATTTCATATTGAATTTTATTTTATCCTTTTTTAGATTTTTATATTTTTTACCTTAATATTTTAAAAACTAAAATTATTTTTTTACATTAATTCTTTTAAAAGAAATGGTTACATTTTAACTATGTTTATTACCATTTTAGACAAATTTTACCATATATTAAAGTTTTAGAAGGAGTTGAGGGAAGACTACCCACAGACATAATCACCTTATGAATGCCAAAGTTCAATGAGACGCCTAAAAAAGAAAAAACTTATGAACGGTATGGTTCCCAGAAAAATATTGGGTAACTTCATATGACTTTTAGAAAGGCCAAGCGAGTGGGCGAGACAACCTAAATCTTCGGACCAATGGTCTGTTAGCTGCGAGCTGCACATATAGGAAGTTATTGGGTAGAAATAGTTGTAGCTGTCATGAATTATAATTTGAATGCAAAAATTAATTAAATCAGAAATTAGCTTTCGAAAGCTTCTAAGCTACTCAATGTATAGCTGCAATTCACAAATAACGCCTTTAAAAGGTTGTGCAGAATGGTTATTTTTTTATATCAAATTTGTTTTTTTGAAGCTCCTCAAAGCTCCCAAGAGTTGCGTGCAGAACATACCCTATAATGATATTTCAAACAAACCATATATAGTAGTATTTCACACATTTTTTGTTGGAATAATTAAATTCCTTTATTTGTCTATTAAATAAATCCAATAGAATTATTTTTATTTTTATTTTTAGTAATTAAAATAATACCAATGGGATTGAAAATTCATCTATGCTAGATATTGGATATTTATACTTTAAAAGTTACAACTAAATTTTATCAGAAGATTTTGAAGAAGTTAAATGTTTTTTTGAAAATTTTATACTTAGATATATATATCTAGATGTTTAATATTTATACTTTAAAGGGGATGAAGACTTGTCATAGCAGCAAGTCCATGGCTTCCAATCCTGGGGTTGGGGGTTCGATTCTCCACCCGGCCCCGGCTCATCCCAAAAGAATATTTATACTTTAAAAGTTAGTAAGTTACAACTATTTTATCAAAAGATTCGGAAATTAAAATGTTTAGCAGACATTGTAATGGTTTCCAAAACTATGATTCTAGGCTTCGAGTAATAATCCAATAAATAGTTTTAGATGCTCTTTTTTTTTTCTGAATAAGTTTGTGCTCAAAATAATATACTTTATCCATATTAAAGAAAAAGAGATAGTATTTAGAAATACAAGAGGAGCTTCTTGCAATGCAAAACATGAATTGGTACATTCAAATCCGATCCTCTGAAACATAAGCCATACACGTTTAACTCAAATATACTAAGATGATTCAACAGTAGAAACCAAACATACTAGGGATGCTTTAGAAACCATGCCCTTCAAAGTTTATTAGAAATTTTAAAAGATACAAATGGATGAAATTAGATGATAGACTATGGCGTGACTCCTTATGGAAAGCAACGCCAGGCGAGTAAGCCCATTTCATGTATAAATAACTGGGAAAAGTTTGCTGTAAGTTATTTTGATTGTACTTATTTAGTGTTGCAGAGTCTGTAATCGAGTTAGGTTTTTACGCAGAAAGTATTTTTCATTGTTTTAGATTACAGAGAGTTTTTGTGTGTTCTTCAAGAATTGAGTTGTAAATCTTTAGAAGAACAAGAAAGAAGAAAGAGTCTACATCGTGAATATCTGAAGATATTGTGTGATCTTCAATCAAGAAAGAAATCTGGAGAAATTCAGGGATCATATGAAGGCCATGGTGGACGACAGACGGTGATCGTGCCTTGGAGATTGCAATTAGGGTGTTTTTCCCTACAAACGTGTTGAGGGGGAGTCCTAACAACGTCTGCTCGGCTAGATCGTTCATCTAGTGTTTGAGGTTGGTCTTGGGTTTAGGCATTGGATAGAAAAGTCTGTATTCTTGGTCTTAGTCTAGTAAGAGTCGACTGGATTGGTATCCCCAGATGTAGGTTGCAAACCACGGATGGCTCGTCTCTAGGCAATCCCGGGGCAGCAGGGGTCGGAGGAGTTATAAGGGACGAAAATGGTGCGGTGATCTTTATACTATCAGATTTCATTGGATATACGGATTCCATAGAAGCTGAATTGACTGCGATTAACCGAGTGTGCACGGCTCTTATTAGGGATCAAGGATTCCCACTGAACAAATTAGTATTTGAGTGCGATTGTACGAATGTGGTGAAGTGGATAAACACGCCAGAACTGGTACCCAGGCGATTCCATAAGCTGTTGCAGCCTATTTTGGAGGTAATCAATTTTGCTGGGGATGTCCGGGTACAACACATTTTGAGAGAACGGAATGAACTTGCGGACCACTGGGCGAGGCTAGGTGCATCAGGAAGCGGTTGTGTGGAAAAATGGTTCTGATGGATATTGCAGAAGTCTCTGTTACTGAATTATTTTTGGATAAATTGAATATGCAACTGGCATCACTAAGATTATTTCTGCATCAAAATGAGGTTGCCACTGGTGTGTTTATGAGGCTGCTGCAGAAAGGGCCGCTGAGTTCTGGAGTATATGGGTTTAGGGTTGCAGCTTGTCACATTGCTGTTACTGCTAATATTTATACTCAGTAAAGGCATTGCGGTGGAGTGGTTGTTTGAGGCCAGAGAGGAAGTGATGAAGTACGGGGAGCAGAAGAAATGGAAAATTTATGTCTTGCTTGTGCTTCTTACTTTTTTCTTTTTGCAGGTGAAAGATTCATGTTGGGACCGGTTGGAAGGCTGTAGACTGAAAATATTTTGCCATGTTTATTGAAGTAAATTGGGAGATGGCATGGGACTGATATTGTTGAAACTAGATGTTGAAGATGAAAGCCCTGAAGGTTCGAAGTTGCCTACGCTGTGTTGCTCTTATTCTGGAACTAGAAGCCGTGGTTTCCTTGCAGAGTCGTATGGTGATCGTTAATTACTTATTGATGAGTGAGTAAACTGGGGGATTGCTTGTGAATGTTGCTGAAAATGTTGGGGAGCCAAGGATGATACCAACGTGCAGCTGTTGTGCCACTGTCGGTATTAGGACCGAAGATGATGACGCTGCGATGATATAAAAGTCTCACTGATGGCTGCTACAGATTGGTCATGGAATTCCTATGCAAGAGAATCAAGAGGCCAAAATACAAGCTTGCCGTACGCGCATAAGGTGATGTTAAAATTGACTCTCTTAAAATTGTTGTTTATAATGTTGAGCCTGCTATGTTTCTAGATGGTGTGTAGAATATGATAAGGGTGTTTGGACATTTCCCCGCCTTTGTCTTGGCCATTAACCTACTTGTGTTACCTTCCATCTTTGAGATTGTTGCACCAAACCCTTGTTCCCAATGCATCAACCATTATGAAAAGGGTGTTTGGACATTTCCCCGCCTTTGTCTTGGCTATTAACCTACTTGTGTTACCTTCCATCTTTGAGATTGTTGCACCAAACCCTTGTTCCCAATGCATCAACCATCCAGACCCATAAAGTCCTTGGGAGATATAGGATCTATCTATGCACTGCTACTGAAGCCGTCTGTTGCGTGCAGAAGAAGTATAAATCAATATTTTGGGGGCTGGGGAGGAATGATGAACAGTATTGATAAGAACTTGTGCGTCTTTATGAAAACTTGTGTGTTCTGGAGTTCGTTTGTCTGGAAACTAATTGTTGAAAAAGAGAGATTAGAAAAAGAAAAAAAAAAAGAAAAAAAAAAAAAGAAAAAAAAAAAAAAAGGGGGATAACATCCACCCAGTTGAGAAATTAGAATACAAATCTGGTGTGAGTTGAAATTAAGTTTGGTATGTGTTGGAAATCAAACTGTACTGGTAGGAAGCTACAGAAAGATCAGGTGCCTTTTGTGGTATTGCATAGATGGTCCTACCTTTATCTCCTCTTAGCTGCCTCAATCTATCCCTTGGCTGTATTGTGTTGCAATAACCTCATTACACATACTTTTCTCCAGCCTTAACCTTTCTCCAACGATGGTCCTTCCACCATACCTCTTTACACATTTGTTGCCTTAACTATTCTCCAGCCTGTTTTCCAATCTCTGATCCCCTTTGATTCGGCTGCACCAGTCCTAGATTCATTTGGCAGGGGAGACATGATAATACAACAAACTTATGGAGTGCCTTTTTGACATTATCGACAATCGTGATGGAGTGCCTTTTTGACATGATCTACATGCTATATTGTTTTGCTCAATCGTGATGTTTTTTAGCTTTATGTTTGTATTGTGCTTTGGTCATGCTTAGGTTTTGGTTGCTTTCGTGTTGTAACTCTGTAAAACACTTTGGTTTTGTTGGGAATAAAATGCTATTGTCCTCAAAAAAAAAAAAAAAATCTTATTCTATAGATAACCAAATGTTGGAATACATCAAAGCACAAGTAGAAGTCTGAAGAAGGCATCCATCTCAATGTTACCCAAACTTCTAAACCCCATAAATCCCACCCGCGGTTATCGACAAAGACTCACTCCAAAATTCCATAAACAACACACGCACCAGAATAACAAAGCATCAACTATCAGACCTTGGCGGCAAAATTCAAGAGACCACGACCATCGCAAGCTGCATCTCCAAATCTTGTTATAATTAATCTGATACTTCAGCAGCACCACCGAACCAATGTAGTATCAACTGAATCAGCTTGCTCATTACAACTTATTCTCTCTATTCTGGAATGTAGGACGTTACTACAATATTTTTTTTTCCTTTCCTTTTTAAAAAAATTGTTTTGTCATCTTTATTACTTTTACGCATGTATAAATCATTTTCTTTAGAGGGGCCGGAGTAAGAAAACAAATAGGAAAACTTTGATATTCCTTCAACCTTGACAACTAAACGTCAGTTTTACAGTCAAAACTTTCATTCCTTTAATCTTGATCAATTTCTTATTCATTGCTTCGATCATCAACTATTTTACCTTATATATTTTCTTTCATTCAATCGTGAGGACAATTTATTCTTTTGTTGAATATCTAAATAATTTTTTTTTGATATTTTAGAAACTTTTCTTCCCGCGCATCACGTAGGCGGGTAATACTAGTTTCAAACAAACCATAATAGTATTTCACACATTTTTTGTTGGAATAATTAAATTCCTTTGTCTATTAAAGAAATCAATTAGATTTATTTTATTTTTTTTTTTGGTAAGTAAGATAATACCAATGGATTGAAAATTCATCTATGCTAGAAATTTGATATTTATATTTTAAAAGTTACAACTAAATTTTATCAAAAGATTTTGAACTTAAATATTTTTTGAAAATTTATATATGCTAGATGTTTAATATTTATACTTGAAAGGGGATGAAGACTGTCAAAGAGGCAAGTTTTTGCTTCCAACCCTCAGATTGGGGTTTGATTCTCCACCCGGCCCCCTATCACTCCCTTTATCCATTTGTAATTTGTGTGGCATGGACTCCCACCACCATTTCGGCTCCTCCAAAAAGAATATTTATACTTTAAAAGTTAGTAAGTTACAACTAAATTTTACGAAAAGATTCGGAAATTAAAATGTTTAGCAGACATTATAGTGGTTTCCAAATCTATCATTCTAGGCTTCGAGTAATAATCTAATAAATAGTTTTAGATGTTCTTTTTTTAATTGTTTCTGTATAAGTTTGTGCTAATAAAAACAATATGCTTTATCCATTTTAAAGAAAAAGAGAAATGCTATTTAGAAATACAAGAGGAGCTTCTTGCAAAACATGAATCGGTAGATTCCAATCCTCTGAGACATAAGCCATGCACGTTTAACTCAAATACTAAGATGATTCTACAGTTGAAACCAAATATACTAGGGATGCTTTAGAAACCACACCCTTAAAAGTTTATAAGAAATTCTAAAAGATACATAATGGAAGAAATTAGATGATAGACTATGGCTCGACTCCTCATGGAAAGCAACCAGGCGAGTATGCCCATTTCATCAGGCGAGTATGCCCATTTCATGTATAAATAACTGGGAAAAGTCCTAGAGTCACCTGCAATACATTTGACGAGTGTTATGATATAATCAAAGAGCTTTACAACAACACTTGCGAATAATTTAGTTTTGCAAATTAGTACATTATTGTACATACATATGCAGTGGCGAAACTAGAATGACTTTTAAGGGAAGTCCGAGACAGAATACTACTTTATTTTCATCAATATCATTATTCTTTTTGTGGAAGCATCATCTTTAAAAATATACTCCATATATATATATATATATTTATATATGGTATAGATGATTTTTTGGGTAAACAAAGGAATTCTTAAGTGTTATTCAAGGGATATGTTAAATATGTGTCTCCCAGTATATATAGTAAAAGATGATATTGAACAGGGCATCTAAGAAGCATTCTCCGCATTGCCAACATTTCAAGCCTTCACATCGACAAGGAACTCGGCCATCCCTTTGAGGGAGCCTTTTACTTTGAAACTACTAATATGTCTACCTAAAACATTGGATATATCCAACAAATAGGGATCTTTAATAAATATTTTATTTATATATATAATATGTTAGCGTAAACATTAATAACATCATCCGTGTAGAAAAATATAGATCAATGGAAGGTGTCACAAAAAAAAAAGAAAAAAAGCTAACCTGAATTTCACTACAAGAAATAAGAGGACCATTTACGAAACCAGCAGTGCATCTAGACCCCAGTTGAAGGGTTAATATCATTTGATCGAGTTGTACTGGTCGATCAAAATGAATGATGAAGTACCCGGAGAGGTTAACAATTGCATTTTCACCCTGCAATTGTTATGTTGCTGTTTAAATTACTCTCTACATAAAAAGATATTGCTGAACGTAGCATTAAATTCAGGACAAACAAATAATTTTAAGGGTGAGGTTTTCAGAAGCATAACCACGCGTCCCTACCATTTATGCATTTTGGGAAGTGTATATAACCACAATAACATGAAGTACAGTGATAAATAATTGTCTCTAGTAAGCAGTAACTATAGTGATTAGTTATAATAGGGCATTGCTGAAAAGTAAAAACAATAAGAGGCATTTGGTATGTGCTAACCTATAAATCCACGTTCCTGGTAATTTACATTATTGGGAATTCACAATATGTTTCATAAACACATTCTAAGTAAGATTGCATGCACTTATTAAATTTACAATGTAATGTGTGCATTCCCAATAATTTAAAAAATGGTAATCTATCTACTAGTAATGTACATTTCTAGTTTTTCTCAAAAAAAAATGTACATTTCTAGTAATTTAAAAAGTAGTAATCCACTAAAGTACTCTTATAGAAATGTTTTACTGGATGACCCAAGTGATTTCTATTTATTAGAATTCTTCGAGGCCCAATATCAACCTTTCTTATACGCGAAAACTTTTAATGGCAATGCTATTAAATATTTCACAAATGAGGGATATTCATATATAGTGATGAAAATGAGAGTAGTAGACTTGAATAGATTGGGCTCTAGTCACTTAACAATTACCTATATAATTTTGCTCGATTTCTTATAAAATCTCAAAATCACAATATTAAGTACTATATGATTAGGGGAGTTGAAAACATCACATTCATATAACATGGCTTGGGAGTCGTTATTACCTCAAACGTTGTTGTTACACCACCAAGTACTTGTAGTCGTGGGTTTGATACATGACCAAATGCAGAGAGTACGGTTCCACCGAAGGACAATATTCCATTGTTACCCCTCAGTAAATGTGTTTGCGCATCAAAAAAGCTTCGTATTGCTTCTACAATATCCTACATAAAAAAAAAAAATTACAAAAAAACATAATAATAGATTGGATCATGCCATCAACATAGTCCAGTATTCTAAATGCAAAATCAATATATATAAGTATATATAATTAAATAGTTTCAAATTCTAATTGTGGATAGAAAAAATTAGCAATTAAAATAAAAATAAAGGTAAGAACCTGTCCTTCATCAATGTTGAGAATTGTTGGAGAAGGAAGAAGTCGTGGTTGGGGCTGAAGGTCTTGGGGTCCAACTGGCCCCTGGGAGAAAGGATTTGGGGCCCGGTTGAAGGTCTAGCCGGTTGGGGATTTTCAAAAGCTCTAGGTGGACTCGGTTGAAAATTAGGGGCTTCGAGAGTAAGGATAACTTGACGTGTTTGTGGATGCCCATTTACTCTCGGTTGTTGTGGTTGAATTAGGTTTTGTCGTGCTTCGACTCCTTCTTGTGGCTGATTTGGGGATTGTGGCCCATTGGCTCCTCCTTATTGTTCTTGTGCCATATTTGCTGATTATTTCGTCTCTCTTGGTTTTTTCAAATGTTGGGGTGGAGTCGGAGAGGTAATGGTCGCGTTATTAATATAGAAGAAATATGATTATTACACGCCATCCATCCATACATATCGAAGGAAATAATCATTAATACAAATGGAAAAAAATGAAATAAATAATAGCATCATAATACTATAATGCTGATGCAACATCACGTGGTTAATAACAAAAAAAAATAATTAATATAAGAAAAGCAGGACGCTAATGCAACCTGAGGTGGCCGTATTATAATCGGATACCAAGAATATTAATATTTGAATATCATAATGTTGATGCAACCTGAAGTGTTTGTATTCATGAACGTAACTGTAATGTGATGTGGTAGTTTTAATTAGAGCCACGAGAAAATCAACTATTCTTACTGTAATGACAGGAGAATTTGTTCTGATACATAGCAAAATTTTCTGTAGGCTAGAGACTTCTTGAAAAATTCAGATTGGGCTGTTACTTTCCTAAGGCCTAGTATGTGGGCCTCGCGATTATTTCCTTTTCTGCCTCTTCTAATTGGGCCTGGGCAGGCCGAAAATTGGGTGTCACAGTCAATGACTGTAACACCCCGGATTTGATAACCCAGGCCGGGATGCCACCGCCACATCTCCCTAGCAAGACACGACTTCTTCGAGCTTGCTAAAGAGATGCAAGGCTATGGGTTTTCGAAAATAATTTAAAACAAGTCCGGAAAATACTTAACTTGAGATAATGTTATAATATTCATGTGCGATGATTAAATTGCAGCGAAAAAATAACCATAGGCCGGCATGGCCAATACACAGTAATATCTAAAGTCTAGACTAGAATGCAACATATATAGTATTCAAAATCCCGAGCCCCGAATGCGTGCATGCTCATGCCATTTCTTCACACTCTGTAAAAGAAAAATAAACAACGGGTTTTATCAGTATATAAAATACTGAGTAAGTTAATTCCTAACATAACAATAATGGTTTTTTTTTAAAAAAAATATTTAATTAGTTTAAAATTTTTACTTTTACTCAGGCTTAATTGAAATATTAAAAATTCATAATTTTACTTGCAGCGGAAAACATGATTAATTTATTCAAGACGAGAATAAATAATTTAAGGACTTAATTTAAAAGCGCAATTTAAAAGCATAATTTAAAAACGTAATTTAGAAGCAGGATTTAAAAACGTGGTAAATAATTACAGCTTAATTAAATACGCACACAAGTCTTTTAAATTTTATCCCGTAAACTAAGAAGAGGACACCAGACCGGGGGAGATCACTAACGAGGCAATCTCAAAAAACATAATCAGTTAGCCGGTGAACCGGCGGCCGTAGCCATATCAGTATTGACTATCGTTTTGGCTAGCCATGTATCTCGATTGCCATTCCGGCAAGCCGTGTGTATCTACTGTCAATTTGACAGGCGTGTATTTCAACTGTCAAACGACAGGCTTTTCAAGCGGTTTCACTGCCACTCGGGCAGGCCGTGTATTTCTCACTGCCGATTTGGCAGGCCATGTGCACAATTGCCGTTTTGGCTTAGTAAGGAGATCACTAACGAGGCAATCTCAGATAGTAGGGAGACCACTAACAAGGCAGTCTCAAAGATAGTTGTATGAAGATCGGCTCAGCCTAGTGAATGGGATTTTTCGAAAGTTTATGTTTTGTCGTATAAAAAGATTCGATGTCGCATTTCATAGTTAGAGATTTCTCAAGTCCGAAAAATCCAATTCGTCACATGTTACGCCTTTTTAATTTAAAAATTCATTTCAAAGTCAAAAATTCTGAAATTTAATCAGAAGCTTAAACACATCTTTACGAACAACTTTCATGGTCAAGTTTCTCGAAATTAGGTAAGGAAACGAGTCGAATTTCACAATCTTTTCAAAACCCAAAATCTGGCAACTTTCCGGTAACAGCGCACTGTTTTTAAAACACGTTTTTGACCAAGTAAACGATCTCTAAAAATCATGAAATTTTACAGGCGCCTACAGGACTCAAAAATGAACAAGTTTTATTGGAGGTAAATTATGCTAATTCCTTACGGATTAAATCAGTTTCGTTCATCAATTTCGGATAAAATCTGTCAAGAATTTGTTTCAAAAAACACAGGCTGTTCGGGTCAATTTGAAGATTCAAATGTTAATGAAAGTTCACGAAATTTTACGGACATAATCTTGAGACAATTATCTACGACTTTTATGTTTACATCAAAGATTGGTTTGGACTGTAAGTGAAGGTAAAATCCACATCAAATTCGCATATGAATGCTGTCAGGATTTTCGAAAATTATTAAAACTCAGAATTTTCTCGACGAATTTTCGAGTATCAAAACTTGATGAAAATGCTTGAAAATTTGACACAACCTAGATTACGATGTTAGAAACAAATTTTCAGTTCGGAGTTTTTAGTTTCGAATACTCGAAATGGGAGTTTTTGGTGTATTTCAGAAGATGCGCGAAAGAGTATTTGCTGTCAGTTTTGCGAAAAGTCACAGAGAAAGCAGATCGGATTTGGGAAATCAAACGTTGATCAAAACTCATGAAATTTTAACACAATATAGTTTAAGGTCTTAGGAACAATATTGAAGTTTTACAATTTCCCGTTTGAACATCCGAAGGGGTCCGAATTACTAGATTTCAGAAACTGCGCAGGGTGAGTTTTATAGTGTCAGTTTTTAATGTGTTGCTTTAATCCTATGGTTTGCTCGAGTTCATGTCACCAAAATGGTTATATTAAGAATCAACTTACAGAGGGTGAGATTTAGAGTCCTAAGATTGGTCGGGATGTCCTCGGGGATCAACGAGCAAGTCCAAAACACCTCGTCTCCTTCTCTTCGGTTCCGATTTATGAATATGAGAGGAAGAAACTAAATGTCAGATCTTAAGTCGACTAGAGACCATGAAAAAGAGATTGAAACTTCATCCTTACCACCACACGGCGCTCGTCAAGTGCGTGGTCTCGTCCAACTTCGTCTTCTTCGTCGGATTCCTTCGTCGGGTGGCCCTCCAAGCTTCAAATTTTAGGGTTTTTCGAATGGTTGGAGTATAGAAGATGATGGGGCTGGATTGGATCAGTTTTGGGGTGTAAAATAGTATAAAATCTGAACATAATGGCCATTAATTCCCCATCATCATCCAAGGGTAAGTTTCCATGTTTACGGATCGAAATCGGGGCAAAGATCGTGTGTTTCCATCTTTGTCCGCGTCTATCCGTTTTGCTTTGCTGCTGTGTTGGCGCGGTGTTGGCGCGGACCGCGCAGGGACCGCGCAGCTCCGGTCTGGACCGCGGTCCAGACCGGTCGTGCGATTCGTCGGGTCCTTTCCTTTCCTCCTCTCTTTCGGACTTCTATCCTTCTACATTTTCGGGCTCAATTTTTCGGGTCGTTCTCGGATTATAAATTATTATCTTAAATTTATCTCGTCTTGAATTAATCCCGTATTCGAAATCTTGAGTCTGTCGCGTTTGGATTCTTCATCTTCTAATTCGTCGTCTTTTAACTCCAGTGTAATAATTTATTTATTTAAATCTTTTCCGACTTCGCGGGTTCTTGGAATTAAAATTCTTTTCTTTCTTGAATTTAATTCCAATTCTTTTGACTCGATTCATGGAATGTCTTCGGGCTTCTTTTCCCTCTTTTATTCCATTTTGAATTTTTGAATTTATCGGCGTTTCATTGCCGAGCAATAATTTATTGTGATAAATTATTTCCTTCTTGGAAATAAATTTATTTTATTTGTTGAGCGTCGGGTATTACAGTCTACCCCCCCTTAAGAATCAACTTCGTCCCCGAAGTTGCGCCCTCACTTTAACTCTCTCTTTTTTTTTTCTTTTTTTTTCTCTCCTCAAGGATAAACGTCTTCCTTAATTTTGAGAAATTAATTCCCTTCCTTTGAACGTGAATTAAATTTCTCGGGTGTTACATCCTCTCCCCCTTAGGAATCAACTTCGTCCTCGAAGTTGTGTGTTAGCTTCTCGTGAGCTAGGAACTAATGTAAATTTGGTTTTTATTTCTTGTATCATATCATGTCGTTTTTATTTCTTATTTAATGACTGTACTTAGAATTGAAATTTCTAAGTTGCCTACGTACCCCGTGAAGGGATCAAGCCATTACGTAGTTCAAAACAATTTGAATTTGTTTATTTTTGATTGGATACAATTCGTCTAGTCGAACTCAAAAATAAATGCGGCTATCGATGCTTGAAAACTTCTTACGGTCGCTTGGGCCGAGTGGTCACGTCCTCTCTCCTATTTATGTTTTCTATTCGCGTCCGGCAGTCACGCAGCCGATGTCCATGTCGACCGCACCGAAGGCATGCTCCAGGCTGAGGGCATCCTTTCGCATAGTGTGGTTTACCACACTTTGGACATGGTTGCGCATAGTCACCATGGTTGAAGACTATCCCCTTGTTTCGTCCATTGTCGTCTTGATGTGGTTGGTTCGAGTTTCTACGGACATGGTCTTTATTCCTCTTGTATCCTCCTTGTGGTCCTTGGTTAGTTCCGCCTTCCGGTTTCCGTTTCAGTCGTTGCACTCGTGCAACCGCTACTGCACGATCATACACAGCTTGTAGGTCAAGGTAGTGCTCACCCGTGATCACTTCTCTAATAGATAGGTTCAGTCCCATCTCGAACTTCTGTGCCTTCTCTACATCAGTAGGCACCAGTCTCGGCTTGAACCGCACCAATTCCTTGAAACGGTTATAGTATTCTTGGACCGTTTTTCCTCCTTGCCTCAGTGTCAGAAGTTCCTCGTACATGGCAGCCTTCGTGCTCATGGGATAAAAATGTTCCCTAAGTAGATCCGTGAATTCTGACCATGTGTAGGGCTCGTCGTACTCCGCCATTTTCCTTTGGGTGGCTTGCCACCAATCATCCGCCTCGCCTCCTAAGTAGTATGAGGCTACGCGAACCTTTTCCCCGTCGGGACACTTTACGGCGTTCAACAGCTTATCGAGCGTCCGTATCCATTCCTCTAGCTGAGTCGGGTCCTCTTCGCCGGCGTAGTGGGGTGGTTGGTAAGGGTTTACCAAAGCTAAGTAGTTGACTCGGGTTACCGGTGGTGGTACACCCGCTTGTGCACGTTGCACTTCAGCATTTCCTAATACTACGAGAACTTCCTCAACCGTCCTTAGACGCTCATCCATATTCTGAGGAATCTCATTTATGTTAGGTGCCATTCTGTCACAACGCACGTGAAGATGAGTTTCTAATCTAAGGCAAGTTAGCGTTCAAGAAAATCTATAAGATGGGATTGACAAGAGGTAATAGGTAGGAGCATGCTAAACTTAGGTGATCAAGTTCTAGGACTAAGGCAAAATTAGTTTTAAGCAAACGCTCCTAAGTCAAGGTCATGACCAATTTTAAGGAAAGAGTTTTGACACTTGTTAATTCACATAAATAAAATTAGCGCAATATTCATGTGTGTATGCTTTATACAATGCTACCCCAACCCCGAAAATATTTTCGTGACTTTAAAATCTTGTTGGAAAAATTTCTATGCATATGTAAATATTTTCCATGGTTTTAAAATAAATTTTGTTCCATGGAAATAAAACTTAAAATTTAAAAATAATAACAATGGTACTAAAAATTAAAAGTAATATTAATATTTGTTTTTAAAAAAAAATCCTTGGGCCTCTATATTGGCCAAAAATAATAATAATAATTTAAAAATATTTTCGAGCTCAGATACCACTTTGTAACACCCCGGATTTGATAACCCAGGCCGGGATGCCACCGCCACACCTCCCTAGCAAGACACGACTTCTTCGAGCTTGCTAAAGAGATGCAAGGCTATGGGTTTTCGAAAATAATTTAAAACAAGTCCGGAAAATACTTAACTTGAGATAATGTTATAATATTCATGTGCGATGATTAAATTGCAGCGGAAAAATAACCATAGGCCGACATGGCCAATACACAGTAATATCTAAAGTCTAGACTAGAATGCAACATATATAGTATTCAAAAATCCCGAGCCCCGAATGCGTGCATGCTCATGCCATTTCTTCACACTCTATAAAAGAAAAATAAACAACGGGTTTTATCAGTATATAAAATACTGAGTAAGTTAATTCCTAACATAACAATAATGGTTTTTTTTTTAAAAAATATTTAATTAGTTTAAAATTTTTACTTTTACTCAGGCTTAATTGAAATATTAAAAATTCATAATTTTACTTGCAGCGGAAAACATGATTAATTTATTTAAGACGAGAATACATAATTTAAGGACTTAATTTAAAAGTGCAATTTAAAAGCATAATTTAAAAACGTAATTAAGAAGCAGGATTTAAAAACGTGGTAAATAATTACAGCTTAATTAAATACGCACACAAGTCTTTTAAATTTTATCCTGTAAACTAAGAAGAGGACACCAGACCGGGGGAGATCACTAACGAGGCAGTCTCAAAAATCATAATCAGTTAGCCGGTGAACCGGCGGCCGCAGCCATATCAGTATTGACTGTCGGTTTGGCTAGCCATGTATCTCGATTGCCATTCCGGCAAGCCGTGTGTATCTACTGTCAAATTGACAGGCGTGTATTTCAACTGTCGTTTGACAGGCTTTTCAAGCGGTTTCACTGCCACTCGGGCAGGCCGTGTCGTTTGACAGGCTTTTCAAGCGGTTTCACTGCCACTCGGGCAGGCCGTGTGTTTCTCACTCGGGCAGGCCGTGTATTTCTCACTGCCGATTTGGCAGGCCGTATTTCTCACTGCCGATTTGGCAGGCCATGTGCACAATTGCCGTTTTGGCTTAATAAGGAGATCACTAACGAGGCAATCTCAGATAGTAGGGAGACCACTAACGAGGCAGTCTCAAAGATAGTTGTATGAAGATCGGCTCAGCCTAGTGAACGGGATTTTTCGAAAGTTTATGTTTTGTCGTATAAAAAGATTCGATGTCGCATTTCATAGTTAGAGATTTCTCAAGTCCGAAAAATCCAATTCATCACATGTTACGCCTTTTTAATTTAAAAATTCATTTCAAAGTCAAAAATTCTGAAATTTAATCAAAAGCTTAAACACATCTTTACGAACAACTTTCATGTTTCAAGTTTCTCGAAATTAGGTAAGGAAACGAGTCGAATTTCACAATCTTTTCAAAACCCAAAATCTGGCAACTTTCCAGTAACAGCGCACTGTTTTTAAAACACGTTTTTGACCAAGTAAACGATCTCTAAAAATCATGAAATTTTACAGGCGCCTACAGGACTAAAAAATGAACAAGTTTTATTGGAGTTAAATTATGCTAATTCCTTACGGATTAAATCAGTTTCGTTCATCAATTTCGGATAAAATCTGTCAAGAATTTGTTTCCAAGAACACAGGCTGTTCGGGTCAATTTGAAGATTCAAATGTTAATGAAAGTTCACGAAACTTTACGGACATAATCTTGAGACAATTATCTACGACTTTTATGTTTACATCGAAGATTGGTTTGGACTGTAAGTGAAGGTAAAATCCACATCAAATTCGCATATGAATGCTGTCAGGATTTTCGAAAATTATTAAAACTCAGAATCTTCTCGACGAATTTTCGAGTATCAAAACTTGATGAAAATGCTTGAAAATTTGACACAACCTATATTAAGATGTTAGAAACAAATTTTCAGTTCGGAGTTTTTCGTTTCGAATACTCGAAATGGGAGTTTTTGGTGGATTTCAGAAGATGCGCGAAAGATTATTTGCTGTCAGTTTTGCGAAAAGTCACAGAGAAACCAGATCGGATTTGGGAAATCAAACGTTGATCAAAACTCGTGAAATTTTAACACAATATAGTTTAAGGTCTTAGGAACAATATTGAAGTTTTACAATTTCCCGTTTGAACATCTGAAGGGGTCCGAATTACTAGATTTCAGAAATTGCGCAGGATGAGTTTTCTAGTGTCAGTTTTTAATGTGTTGCTTTAATCCTATGGTTTGCTCGAGTTCATGTCACCAAAATGGTTATATTAAGAATCAACTTACAGAGGGTGAGATTTAGAGTCCTAAGATTGGTCGGGATGTCCACGGGGATCAACGAGCAAGTCCAAAACACCTCGTCTCCTTCTCTTCGGTTCCGATTTATGAATATGAGAGGAAGAAACTAAATGTCGGATCTTAAGTCGACTAGAGACCATGAAAAAGAGATTGAAACTTCATCCTTACCAACACGGCGCTCGTCAAGTGCGTGGTCTCGTCCAACTTCGTCTTCTTCGTCGGATTCCTTCGTCGGGTGGCCCTCCAAGCTTCAAATTTTAGGGTTTTTCAAATGGTTGGAGTATAGAAGATGATGGGGCTGGATTGGATCAGTTTTGGGGTGTAAAATAGTATAAAATTTGAACATAATGGCCATTAACTCCCCATCATCATCCAAGGGTAAGTTTCCATGTTTACGGATCGAAATCGGGGCAAAGATCGTGTGTTTCCATCTTTGTCCGCGTCTATCCGTTTTGCTGCTGTGTTGGCGCGGTGTTGGTGCGGACCGCGCGGGAACCGCGCGGCTCCGGTCTGGACCGACCGGTCGTGCGATTCGTCGGGTCCTTTCCGTTCCTCCTCTCTTTCGGACTTCTATCCTTCTACATTTTCGGGCTAAATTTTTCGGGTCGTTCTTGGATTATAAATTCTTATCTTAAATTTATCTCGTCTCGAATTAATCCCGTATTCGGAATCTTGAGTCTGTCGCGTTTGGATTCTTCATCTTCTAATTCGTCGTCTTTTAACTCCCGTGTAATAATTTATTTATTTAAATCGTTTCCGACTTCGCGGGTTCTTGGAATTAAAATTCTTTTCTTTCTTGAATTTAATTCCAGTTCTTTTGACTCGATTCATGGAATGTCTTCGGGCTTCCTTTGCCTCTTTTATTCCATTTTGAATTTTTGAATTTATCGGCGTTTCATCGCCGAGCAATAATTTATTGTGATAAATTATTTCCTTCTCGGAAATAAATTTATTTTATTTGTTGAGCGCTATAAAAATCCCGGGTATTACAATGACACAGTGGCACGGTCAATGACTAGACTGCGGGATGGACCGAGGTACCAAAATTTTGACCTTATCCTTTATTACATCAAGACAAGTTTATTAGATCATCTCAAACGCACCAAGCAAATCGCAAAATTGCAGCGTGCAAATGCAGGTGGGACTCCAACCCTCCCTGCAAAATTGCGGCACCCTCCCTCTCATGCAAGGTATGTAATTCATTCCATAATTACTCTTTATGTTCTAAACATTTTTCATCCCATAATTAATTATAGTCTAGAATGCATATTTAAAACACAAGAGTTTAATTTATAGAAAAATCTTTTAGTGAAAATTGAACAAAGTTCCCTATATCAAATTAATTATTGATCTCAATTATTGCTAAATTTTGATCTTTAATTAATGATATAAATGTTCAATTAATTAAGTGAGAAAAAGGAGAAATGGAAAATTTGTCACGAGGGTGCCATTCACGTCGCAAGGCAGATATTACGTCGTGAACCATGGGTTCAGACGTGAGGCTTCCGACGTATGGGTGGGTAAGAATAATTTTTGGAGTTTTGGAAATAATGGGGTTTTCTCATCGCAAGGCATAAACTACGTCGCAAACCTAGGTTTAGCGACGTGAGTCTTGCGACAGGTGAGGTTAGAACTTAGAAATTTTGGTTTTGAAAAAGAGGGGGACCCGGTCGCAAAGCATTAAATTACGTCGCAACCCTAGGCTAAGCGTCATGAGTTTTGCGACGGGTAGGTTAGAATTTGGGTCTTACATCGCAATGGATAAAAATTACGCCGTGATCCTAGGATCACGACGAGCGGGTTGCGACGTAATGTTTCTGAAATGGGGGTTCACGTCGCAAGACTGAAAATTACGCCGTAAACCTAGGTTCACGACGTGGGTCTTGCGACGGGAATGTTTGTAAAAATTTTCTAAGGCATTTGGTCTCACGTCGCAAGTCTATAAATTACGTCGTGATCCATTGGATCACGATGTGACTCTTTCGACGTGAGAATTTTTATAAAAGTTTTTGATGAAATTTTGGCATACTCCCATCGTGACATAGAGAAAAATTACATCGTGATCCGTGGCATCACGACGTGAGTCTCACGACGTGAACATGGTTTTGATGAGGTTCAAGATCAATTGTTAGTATTAACCAATTATGTCGTGACACTATACGTGCCCCGACGTGGTTATCCCAAAAATTTTCCAAGTACCTCAAAATTATTAAATATATGCACAAACGTTAAAATGCCATTTACTTTTTAGATCTATTTTACTAAAACTAAAAATAAAATAAAATAACAACTAAAATGTAATAATACCAACTACTAAGCAAAAAAACAAAGTTCAACCTATACTAATAGATCTACCAAGGGTTTAGCATTCAATATTTATACATTTACTAAATCTAAATAAAGCACTAAATCTAACTAAAAATAATAAAAATTGTCAAGTGACCAAAATGCAAAAGTAAAGCAATTAATATTATGGAAGTGATCCATAACAAATTTTTGGGGAACATTTTCTTGTATAACGTCACAAACCAAAATAAGTGTCGCTGTATGAACATTTTCTTGTAGAAGGGACCTTCACACCCCATAACTACCCTAATAAAAAGCCGAAGCCGTCCATGAACCCGGTTTTTTCGCCAATTATCACTGAACCCGTCCCATAACTACCCTAGTCATCGCCGAATCCATCCCTCAATTGGGGAAGTTATGGGATGGGTTCGGCGATGATTAGCGAAAAAGCCGGGTTCATGGATGGGTTCGGCTATGATTAGGGTAGTTATGGGATGGATACATCTAACTCTATATTTGTGGGATAGGTTTGGAAATTGAAAAAATTTATGGGACTTAATGGATTTTTTTTTTCTGAGAGCAAAGAGGAGCTTGTTATGCTGGGTCGGGCGTGTTCTATTGGTGGAACTCTTTCCAAGGTATCACAAATCAAGTTATTATTCCAAGGTTTCTAAAGTATAATACTTTTACTCAAATTTTGTGGGGAAGCCTCTTTCGTGTTGATGATAGTGTAACTGCGCGTGATGAAAACGTGGTTGCAGTTAAGTGAAAGAGAAAGACAATGCACTGGTCAGACTCCATCCGGTTATGGTTCATAGTTCTTACATTTACAACTCCAGTCTTGATGATTATGTTGTGGTATACTTAAAATGCTTTTTTGCAGGTTGGAGGTGCATGTGACAAGTCTGGGTAAAGATGAGCTACGTAGGCTCCTTCGACAAGGATCTAATTCAATTCCAGAAATCTTTTGGGAATCTTCATCTTAATTAACTTACTTGAAGTTGTGGATGGCAATGCTTGGTTTTTGTTTCATGTTTGGCCTTCGGTTTTAATAGTACTACTAGTGTTTGTTCTGCATTTTGGATATTTAAGATTTTCTGTATAGTTTTGCCCCAATAACGTGCCATACCATTTGGCATTCCCAATTAATGGGAAGATATGACACTCCATATATATCATTTGGGAAATGTTTTGTTTTATTTTATTTATTTACGAAATACTAGTGCTCTTCATGTTAATCAATGTATGCTGAATCATTTAACTGATGGTGCATACAAAAAGAGAACAACCAGCGGCATTGGCAATTAGACCCGCTCTATCATTTCTTGTCAGCAAAATAAATATACTTGTTTCAGCGATGCAGGTTAACATGTTTCAGCGACATAATACCGAATAGTTCAGCGACATAGTAACAGCGTTTCAACAATACAGTTTTAATTATTTCTGCACAACTATTTCTGGTTCCCCAATTTGGGATTTCTTTGAGTTTCTACTGGGTTTTATTTTTGTAGCTTTAAATGTTTTCAAGTATCTCTCTTTTGATTTTGTTGTTTGCTTGATTGTCTGGATAATTGTTGGGACAGAGGGAGTACTAGAATTGAGTCTATTGATTAATTAGTAGTGATCAGCGATCACCGCAATGGCGCAACATTCATAAAGGTGAAATTAAATTGACTTGGTGAGTCATGGCCTCTACATATTCGTCCACTGAAAATGTGATAGAAGAAGAAAGAGAGGTGGGTGATTCTCCCTCTTTGCCAGATCACCAGGCCTTGCTTCATTTTCTATGTACAATCTGATATAAGAATTTTGTCACTGAAAAAACTCCTGAAGAGTCGCCAGGGCTATTGCAATTTGCAAGGTCGCTGAATTATTCTTGTGATGTATCTTGCCGTGTCAATTTTTTTGTTTTTGTTCTTTTTTTTGTTTTTGTTTTGTTAGTTATCAAGAAAGGAAATTATTGAACTTTTTGTGTTTTGGTGTCTTAATTATCTCAATATATATTTAAGGTTGCAAATCACCATAAATTGAGAAATAAGCTTGGTGATTGTGTAACTAAAGGAATGTTTACATATTTACCGAAAAAAAAAAGGAATGTTTACATATTTATCTTGACAATTCTACCTTTTTTGGTTTAAAATCGTTGGATTTAATTGAATGGATAAGATTTATTATCTTGACATCCTGCCAATATTTTGGAAGTACTATAATTGTTCCCTTGAAGTACTATTACGGATATGTTTGGAACCATCATAAACTTGTTTGTCATTCTAATGCTTGTTTATTTATCAAGTCTTGTTCAGAATAACATAATGAACTTATCAGATAGAAAAACCTTAAATAGGATGACAAATAATTTTATAATGGTAATCCATTCATTATAATATTTCAAACAATTTAGGGTTGGTGAGGGAAGCAGCCGCTATTCTCGATTGTGAGGTGGGCAGCTGGCCTAAGAACTATTTAGGTATTCCAATTGGAGGAAGGATGAATGGTACGGCCTTATGGGATCCAGTTTTGAACAAGATGGAAAAACGACTAGCAGGATGGAAAGGGAAGATGTTAACTCAAGCGGGCAGATTATCCCTTATTAAGTCTGTTCTCGGCAGTCTACCTATATATTACTTATCAATCTTCAAAGTGCCGAAACTTGTGGCGGATCGCCTGGAAAAAATCAAACGTTGTTTCTTTTGGAATGAATGGGGAGGGACAAGGAAACTACACACTATTAGTTGGGAGAAAATTTGTAAGCACAAGGACGATGGTGGACTACATCTATGGAATATTCAGGAGGTTAATTTGGCGTTACTCCTTAAATGGAGGTGGAGGTTTGGGAGAGAAGATAACTTATGGAAACAAGTGATTGATAACAAGTATTATGGTGGCACAGCTCCCTTGGTGCCGGCAGCTATAAGTAGCAGATCTCTATGGGGTAGGATTTGTGATACTTGGGGGGCCTTGGACTCGGAGGAACAAAGGAGATGCTTTAGAATTAAGGTTGGGAATGGGATGGCTACTCGGTTTTGGAATGACATCTGGGTGGACGGTGGAAGGTCTTTAAGGGAGGCATTCCCTCGGCTGTACGCTCTTGCTACATACAAGGACGGGAAGATTGCAGATATGGGTAATTGGAACGGCCTTGTTTGGGAATGGTGCATACAAATGCGGAGACCATTATTCGACTGGGAGGTGGAGGCATGGAATGCCATGATGCAGGTGATGGGAAGGGAGAGTATGTGTCGTTTTATGAGGGATCGAGTGATCTGTATTGGGGAGAGTAACGGATGCTTCTCGGCTAAATCATGCTGGAGTAGGACTGAGGAGGCAGCGGTTGTGGAGAAGAGGCGGATTTGGAGGTGTCTTTGGAAAGTCAAAAGCCCGACGAAGGTGAAGTTGCTGGTGTGGAAAATTATCAAGGGAGTAGTTCCAGTTCGTGCAACGCTGGTGAACAGAGGCTGCATCCAAGAAAATGATGGGCAGTGCCCATGTTGCGGGAAGGAGATAGAAACTGTTGATCATTTGTTTTGCAGGTGTGAAGTGGCTGGGATACTTTGGTACAAAGGGGTGGAGTGGTTCGATGGTGCTTGGGGGATACCAGGAAGTGTGGAAAACCTGGTGGAATGGTGGTTTGGCTTCTACCCAAAGCAAGGGCGGAAGGAAATCTGGCATACTACGGCATTAGCAATATTCTGGACCATATGGAAGGTAGGGAATGACTTGGTGTTTAGGAGGCAACAGTTTAATATCCACTGGGTAATGGAGGAAATTAAGTGGAGGATTGGAAGTTGGTGGAAGGCGATAACAGACGGTGAAGGGGTGGACCTGGGTTGTCTGTCAATTTCATTCCCTGGGGGATTAATCAATCAAAGAAGGGTGAAGGTCAAACCTCAGAGATTGGGTCTGGTGTGGGAACGCCCGAATGCGGGTTGGTGGAAAATTAATACGGACGGGTCGTCAATTGGTAACCCGAGGATGGCAGGAGTCGGTGGAGTTGTAAGGGATGATCAAAGAAAGGAGGTCTTTATCCTATCGGATAGCATTGGACAAAAGACTTCAAATGAAGCAGAGCTTACAGCTGTGCACAGAGTTTATATGGCCTTATTACGTGACCAGGGATTCCCTCTTCCAAAGTTGGTGTTTGAATGTGATTCATATAATGTGGTTAGTTGGATCAAAATCCGGAAGCTGTCCCCTGGAGATGGAACCATCTAATGACATCAATAATCACAATTTTTAAGGCTGCTGGAGAAGTCCGAGTACAGCACATCTTGAGGGAGCGAAATGCGACTGCGGATTATTGGGCTAAGAGAGGCGCGGCTGGAGAGGAACGGGTGGAAGAATGGATCTGAAAAAAGTTATTGTATTTGGATATCTATACGCATCAGTGGAAATCTGCGAACGTAAGAATTAAGCGGATGTTTGGGCTTGGCGAGGAGCTTGTGGTAGAGATTCAGTAGAAAAATGGTGATGAAGGAAGGAGGCTGACAAGGATGCCATCGGAAAAAAAAAAAAAAAAAAAAAAAAAAAAAAAAAAAAAAAACACAGTTAAGATCATATCTTTGGCGGTGGCTGCTGGGGTGAATAAAACTGAAGGTTGGTTATTGAAACTTTTGACAAATTTCGTCAACACGAGCTTTTTCTAAAAATATCCCAAGTTTGAATTTATTAAATGAAAAGAGTTATGATTTACGGGAAGGGGTTTAAGGATATATTTCACTTTTTATTACTCATGTGGGAAACTTTGATTTCAAATGGCGCGATGAAAATCCCCGGCCATGAAACTTTTGACAATTTCCCACTATATGAGCATTTTCTGAAAAATATTAATCCCGGTTTTGATTTTATTTAATGAAACCACTTTATGAAGATGGAGTTGGGATTAAGGATATTTTATAAGTTGTCACGTTTTTATTTACTCGTGTTAAGAAACTGTGCCCCCGAAAGCGCACGGAGTCAAAAATTGCAATATTTATAGTAAGTACCGGATCGTTCACTGGAGGATGTGCGATGGAAGCAGGGCCCACGTCGTTTACTAAGATTTTCCACTCGGTTACTCGATTCAAGTTTGTGTTTTAACTATCGACTACTTGACAGAATTTAAACTAAGCTATGAAAGCAATTAAAATTATTCTAGAAAGCAAATTAAATTTAGTCTAATAAAGCAATTAATTTATTCTAAGGAAGCAATAAAATTAATACTAGGCTATCTATCATTAATCTAGGGAAGCAGATTTAAATTGAGACAGAAGGGACAGAAAGAAAATAATAAAAATTGGACAAGATTCAGATGAAACACAATTAAACTTCCATTTTAATTACACAGATCTTTGCTTGGGATAATTCGTCAGTTAGCTAACTCTCATGCTTTCTCCACTATGTTCCCTTTAACAGACAGGTACTTACAGCGAGAATTTACATGCTCTTAAGACCTCAAAATCTAAGATACCACAAATTAATAACTGCCCCTGCCGAGGTATGTTATTTATCTGTGGTGGATAAGCAACACCTAACATATCATCAGTTGATATGCCAAGTACTCCTATCATCCCCCATGTCATACCCAAAGATTCTAATCAAGCCTGAACTATCCCTTAACTATCAGTCCTAGTAGCAGTTACGCAACTCTCAATACAACCGAGTGACCTCTAACGAAAGCATTTAAAAGAAAGCGATAAAGAAAGCATTTAAAATCCTATCACTCGGAGGTTTTTGAAAGTTTGACCCTGGTAGTAAAAGACAGCCCCCAGTCAGAATGACCGGATCAAGAATTCCCTAATCTCGGTGAAATGCTCGCAGTGTTCACTTCCCGTCGAGTGGTTATGAGATACAAACTAATGAAACGAACTAATAAATTAGTTCATTCCGGATGCACTCACTCAGGACTCAAAAATAGGCTTTGGCAGAAGAGGATAACAGTTGAAAGGAACTCAACCCTACCTTAGAAAATAACCAAGGCCCACATGTTGTTCTTCTAGTATTATCTATTACACCTCATCTGAATCTAAGCGGACTCTGAGTCAGTGCAATATTTAATATAAGATTTCCAACATACAACAATTTTGGAAAATAATTGATATTTGAAAATCATTCCCTAAACAGGTACTAGACTCTCAATTTAAGCACAGATCCTTTCAGTCTAAACTAAGACCTGATCGTTGACTCTGCTTCTAATTTCCCAAAATCAACCCCCAGTAGAATATGAACTAGACACAACTGAGGAATTTATCCCTTACTCAGATCCGGATTTTATAAATGAATTTTTGTTGGAAATTTATTATGAGACACCTGATTAAAAATCAAGACTCCTATGTCCAAGGGAAGGATCCCAAAATAATTTGACCACAATATTTACATAATAGTATCATGCATACTTTTATAAAGAAGTGTAAAATTAAATAACCCAAAATATAAGGTGGGTTTAGACAGAAGTTGGAACACAAAGATGAAATAGCCGGAGATGAGAAGAATTTTGGTTAAAGAGATGACAAAATAATTAGGGTTAATTGGATTGCAGTGGTCCAGTTCCCTAATTATTAAGGTGAGATGATTTTTAGACAGTGGAATGCCCTAAATGACAGTTGCCGCTGTCATCTTAAACTCCACTATCTGTGAATTTGGATGAAAACCTACATGTTCTATTACTGCAATAATTATTAGATGACATTGGCATATATCATCTAACATTACTACAGCTCCAGATTTGGGTTTGAAATTAAAATAAAGAAAAGAAAACTGTATCCGGATAGGAGTCAGCTGAGCAGCTATTATAATCCCGGATGGACGAACCGCCAAGGCTTCCACCGACCACTATCCGGACCATGCAAAATAACAACTAGTAATTAATATTCAGACTACGAGCTAGTTTATCCGTGTGGGAATACCCGCCAACATTAGTCTGATATATTTCTTACTAGCCATTTCACACAACACAGGTAAAGACCAAAATAAATAAAAGAAAAATATTTTTGGGTCATCTTGTATGAGATACATTGGTTTCTCATGCAAAGATATGGAAATTGGTCCATATTTACTCATTATGTCTAAATAATAACTCATTCCGTAATTAATTAATTAATTACAGTCCGGATTACATACTTAGATCATTAGAGTTTAATTTTATTTTATTTTTGTAGAAAAATATTTTAATGGAGTATTGAACAAGTTCTTTATATCAAATTAATCATGAGTTGAGATCATTGGATTTCAAACTCAAAATATTAATATAAAGGTTCAATTAATTAAGAAGGAAAAAAAATTGGAGAAATGGAAAATTTGGCAAAAAAATGCCAATTACGACGCTAGACAGATTTTACGACGCTATTCTAGGATAGCGTCGTGGGTATAGCGTCGTAGGGGGGTTTTTGTGAGAAGGGAAGTATTTTGGGGTCCTACAACTCTAGACAAAGAGTACGACGCTATCCTAGGATAGCGTCGTAGGTCTAGCGTCGTAGGGCAATTTTTTAGAAGTGTTGATGAAATTGGAGGGTACGACGCTATACACTAAATGACGACGCTATCCTAGGATAGCGTCGTATGTATAGCGTCGTAGGTGGGTTTGTGAGAAATGAAGTATTTTGGGGGTACTACGACCTTAGACAAAAATTACGACGCTATCCTAGGATAGCGTCGTAGGTCTAGTGTCGTAGGACAAATGTAACACCCCGGTTTTTGGTAACCCAGGTCGGGATGTCACCGCCACATCTCCCTAGTAAGACACGGTTTCTCCGAGCTTACTAAAGAGATGCAAGGCTAGGTATTGCAGTGTTTAAAATATTTAAAGCATTCAAAATAGCCCATACCATATAAATCGAAAATAATAATAGCATAGCGCAGCGGAAATATTTAGTTTAGTACAGTATCGCAGCGGAAAATTTAAATAGGGCCGACATGGCCAAAACGCGGGTTAAACAGGCCCGTTCATAATATAGTCTAGGTACGAAATTTAAAAGCAAAATAAAAGTTCCCAAAATCCCATGCATGATTCGTGCTCACACATGCTCATTCCACATATTCTGTAAAGAAAGGAATAAAAACGGTTTTGATCAGCAAAATTGCTGAGTAAGTTAACACATGCATGATCGTAGGGTTTCAAAGCCATAACTTTAATAATTTAACAAAAGCATGATAATAACATAATATTTGATTTCATATAATCCATATCATATAGCACAATCTATCTCAGGCTCTATTTAATGACACGTATCACATGATTAAATCATAAAAGCCATAATTTTAAATAAAGCATTTAAATAATTTAATTGGACAACAATATAATTTAATCTAGTTTAATTTAATTTAGAATCCCCATTACATTCCCGATTTGGTATTTCAAAGTTTCACGATAAAGATCGCGATGTCAACAAGTTTAGCCGGTAGCCCGGCGGCCGCAGCCGTATCAGCCATACCCAGTACCACTCCGGAGCCTCGGGAAACCCATACGGATATTCACGAGAGTGTAGGCTCTAAGTTTCGCCGTTTTGGCAATATCACATTTCAAGTATAGCGCGCGGGGTCACCATCGTCCATTACGGCACGAAGTGAATCGTTAGGGGGCACCCTGCAGAGCACTCACCCCTAATTTTAATTTATCAAGTTTGTAAGGGGATTTAGTTTTTAAAATCTGCCTTCCAATGTATTAATTTAGAAATAATATCTCAATTCGTTTCAACCCTAAAGGTTAATTCCATGTTTCAACAAGATTTCAAAAATTTCGTTTCGGTAAATCACAGTTTACTCCAAAATTCGTCTAAAATCAGATTTAATTCCAAAAATTCCAAAATTTCATATCTGACTCGGAAACATCAAGATCTACAACTTTCGTGTTTTAGCTTTTTCAATCCGAGATCCCTAAGTAGGTCAAAATCGCCAATTTTCGCATAAGAAGAAATCTGTCCGAGTTTAATACATCACAGTTCAAAGATTTCAAATTCTACCATATCAATTCAACTCCAAACTTAATGAAATTTGACAGGGATCATCTTAAGACATTTATCTACAACTTTCATGTTCGGCTAAAGATCTAAAACAGCCTAGATCCTATCTCAAAAACGTGATCAAGATCATTCCTAAGTTCTGTCCAAGATTTCAAGATCTAGAATCAAACAGTTCGGTTTCAACGGGTTTGCACATATCAAATCAACTCCAAAAATTCTCAAATTTTTACAGTACCTAGGTCTAAGTCTTAGGAACGTTTTTCGTGTTTTAGGTTTTTCCGTTTGAGTTCGTTTTAAGGGTCGGAAAAATTCACCAAATCTGTTGCGTTGGTAGAAAAATAAAAGTGGACAGATTTATGGTTCTTGTTGAATCTTTTAGGTTCCGAATGTTTTAAAATCTCCCAAAACCATGTAAGGTTAACTTACAGTATCTATGAACGTCGGGAATGTCCAATTCGGAGGCGTGGCTTCCAGATCACCGTTTCTCCCCTCCGTTCGTCGGGTTCTACGATCTAGATTCGATACGGGGGTGTAGAAAGAAAAAGGAGATGATTAGGATTCGTTTTCGAATCGTTTATTGAATAGAGATTGGACCGAGACTTACCACGACTATGGAGATCTGTAGAGAACTCGTCCAACAGCGTTCGTCTTGGTTTCGTGCCTCCGACGACTCCGGATTTAGGGTTTCGAGCGTATAGAATGCTTTAGGGTTTCGTAAACTTGTTCGGGGCTCCCAAGGGGCTTATTTATAGAATTCTAAGTCCCTAGGGCGTCCACGGCCGACCTAGAACTCTGGAGTCGAGAGGTGTTCAACCGAAAGTCGAAAAATCCGCGTTCGGGTGAGAGATTCACGCAACAACCAAATCTGTGGGTTGGCGCGGTCGTGGCGCGCTGAAGCCCTTCCACCGCGCGGCCACCGCGCCGGCTTCGCCTGGACTTCGGTCCGGGCGGGTCGTGCGATCCGTCGTGCGTTTCCGCCTCTCTTTCGGGTTTCTATCCCTCTATGCTCCCGGATTCCGATTCCCGGGGTATATTCGGGTTCATACTTTCTCTCCAATTTTATTCTTTGTCTAGTTGGATATTTTGGACTCGAATACTCGAGTTTATTAGTGTCGGGTTTTGGTGTACCATTTATCCATCCTTTTGTTTAATTAAATTCCTTTAATTCCTTTTTAAGTAAAAATTTCATTTCTCATTTTCTTATCTTTATTTATTTCTTTTATTTGCTGGTTTTGTTTATTTACTTATAGTATTTATTTTATTTATTATTTATTTAATTATTGTTTTATTTTATGTTAGAAAATTATCGGGTATTACAGTCTACCCTCCTTAAGAATCAACTTCGTCCTCGAAGTTGTGTTTCGGCTTTTCTCGTCTCGTGCTAAGGTCTTGTGTTTGTTTTGTTATGTTGTGACTGAACTTAGAATTAAAACTTCTAAGCTGCCTACGTACCCGGTAAAGGGATCAAGCCATAACGTAACGTAGTTCAAAAGTTTACAAAAATGCACGAAAAATTAGGGGGTATGACATCCTCTCCCCCTTAAGATTGCAGTTATGTCCCCATAACTGTGTCGGTATCGGTTTGGAACAATGTCGGGTATCGTTCCCTCATATCGGATTCTACTTCCCAAGTTGCCGTCTCACTTTCGTGGTTTGACCAAAGAACCTTGATCATTTTGATGGTTTTGTTCCTCGTTACTCGTTCCTTAGTATCGAGAATACGCACTGGGACTTCTTCGTAAGTCAAGTCTTCATCGAGCTCAATTATCTCCGGTTGAAGTACATGTGTCGGGTCCGGCACATACTTCTTTAGTTGTGAGACATGGAAGACATTATGAACTCTATCTAAGTGTGGCGGTAAAGCCAATCGGTAGGCTAGAGTTCCGACTCGTTCTAGAATTTCGTAAGGTCCTATGTATCGCGGACTTAACTTCCCTCGTTTGCCAAAGCGCATCACCCCCTTCATGGGTGATATCTTTAGCATGACCCTATCTCCCACTTGAAATTCTAGGTCTCGTCGTCTCACGTCGGCATAACTCTTTTGACGGTCTTGAGCGGCTTTCATCTTCCCTTGGATCACTTTGATTTGTTGAGCCATGTCTTCGATAAGTTGTGGTCCCACTACCACGGACTTATCGTTTTCTTCCCAGTTCAAAGGGCTTCGGCACTTTCGTCCGTACAATGCCTCGAAAGGTGCCATGCCGATACTCGCATGGTAACTATTATTATAGGAAAACTCAATCAAGGGTAAATGAGATTCCCAATTCCCTTTGAATTCCAACACGCATGCTCTCAGCATGTCTTCTAGTGTTTGGATTGTTCTCTCGGTTTGTCCATCCGTCATCGGGTGGAATGCGGTGCTCATTTTGATTTGAGTACCGAGAGCTTTTTGTAACTCCGTCCAGAAATGAGAGACAAATCTACTGTCTCTATCGGAAATGATATCGTGGGGTACTCCATGTCGTCGTACCACATTATCAATGTAGGCTCGGGCCAATTGGTCCATAGTCCACGTGTCCTTCATTGGGATAAATATGGCTGTCTTCGTTAGCCTATCCACAATCACCCAAATCTTGTTCATGCCTTTAGGTGATCGGGGTAATCCCGAGACAAAGTCCATTGAGATGCTATCCCACTTCCAACTTGGAATCTCTAGTGGTTGCATCAATCCTAAGGGTTTATGTCGCACTGCCTTAACCTTTTGGCAGGTGAGACATCTCGCCACGAAATTTGCCACTTCCTTCTTCATTCCCGGCCACCAATAGATCTTCTTCAGATCTTTGTATAGCTTGTCACCTCCGGGATGTACGGAATATGGCGTGTTGTGCCCTTCCTCCATCAACCTTTGCTTCAACTCGGCACATTTAAGAGGCACACACCATCTACCTTTGAAACGGATGCTTCCATCCTCGTGGACAGCAAATCCTATTGCCTTTCCTTCGGCAATATACTCTTTTATCTTCTCGAGTTTCGGATCGCCCGGTTGAGCGAGTCGAATCTCGTCTAATATTGGAGTTTCTACGACCATGGCATTGACCGTTTCTCTCACTGTGCCAGGATGCACAAGTTCTAACTCCAATCTTGCCAACTCCATGTACAATGCCGGCGGAATTACCAACGAGTTTGTCACGTGTTGGGTTTTCCGACTTAGGGCATCGGCTACCACATTCGCCTTCCCCTCGTGGTATGCTATCTCTAAATCGTAGTCTTTAATGAGCTCCAACCACCTTCGCTGTCTCAAATTCAACTCCTTCTGAGTGAATATATATTTCAAGCTCTTGTGGTCGGTGAACATTCGACACTTCCGCCCATAAAGATAATGTCTCCATATCTTTAGAGCGAAAACGACCGCTGCCAACTCCAGGTCATGTGTCGGATAATTTTCCTCGTGGGGTTTTAGTTGGCGTGATGCATAGGCTACGACTCTCGAGTCTTGCATCAAAACACAACCTAAACCTTCCTTCGAAGCATCGCTATATACTTCGAAGTCACCATTCTCTGATGGTAGTGTTAATACGGGTGTGGTTGTGAGTCGTTTCTTCAGCTCTTGAAACGATGACTCACATGCTTCGGTCCACTCGTATTTTGCTCCTTTCTTAAGTAGTTGAGTCAAAGGACGTGCAATCCTTGAAAAGTCCTTTACAAATCGTCTATAATATCCGGCTAATCCAAGGAAACTCCTTATTTCCGTTGGACTTTTCGGAGTTGCCCATTCAGTTACGGCAGCAACTTTTGCCGGATCCACTGATACTCCATCAGCGGATACTATGTGTCCGAGAAATGCCACTTCTTTCAGCCAGAAGTCACATTTCGACAACTTGCCGTATAGCTCGTCGAGTAAACAGCAGGAAAAAGAAAAAAAATAAAAAAAACAAACTGTGAGGCTCGCGCGGTGCCCGCGCGGTGGCGCGCGGCGACCGCGCGGCCGTCGAAGTTCGAGTAAAAAGGGCTCGCGCGGAGCGCGAGCCATTCCGCCCCATTTCCACTTCCGAGGCTTCTTCTAGTTTTCTCTCAAATTCGTTCTCCCATCCCCCGATTCTCTCATTCCCGGCTTCGATTTTCCTTTGCAAGGTATGCATCTACTACTTCTACTTGTCAATTTCAGATTTTATGTCTTGATTAGCCTTAATCTTTGGGCGATTTTCAGAATTAGGGTTTAGAGACAAGAATTGGGGGTTTGTTGTTTTTAGACTTAATTTATGCAATTAGCGAGTTTAGGCGATACTTGGTGTTATTTTTGTTGATTAGGAAGTATTTGTGCCACAATGCATGCCTAGTTTGAGGAAGTTTTACTAGATTCCATATTTTAAGGAAAGCATGAATTTCCCGATTTGTATTGGTATTGTGGGCATGCGGATGAGTTCGTTGTCGTCAATTTGTGCCCTATTATGATGATAAGTTATTGTCTAAGTCATTGGTTTGTTTTGGGGACGTTCCCCATGTGTTTACAAGTAAACTTTGGTCTTGATTTATCGCGCACTCAACGTGTTCGACGAAATGTCCCAAGGGGTTTTGGGACTTTTCTAGACATAGTCTTGGTTTGGTTATCCTCTTGATTGCTCGTGTTAGGGCTCCCACTTCATGTTCCCGTGTTTTCTAGATTATGCTTCGTATAATCGCCGTGTGGAATTTATCCTTACATTTGGTATTGGTTTGATATTTGCAGGATGCTGCCTTTTTTGTGGATTGTTTTGGCGTCACTCATGTGTCCCCCGAGGACCAGGAGACGAGTTGCTCAGCGCGATGAGGCTGGTCCTAGCACTGCCGCTCCGGCGATGTCTGATTTTGACGAGAGCGAGTCCGAGGAGGACGAGGAGCAGCGGGGCCCTAAGCTCAGGGGTCTCCCCGACGAGGTGCGTCCCCGTCGACACGACAGGTATCGGTTCGCTACTATGGCCTCTCAGGAGTTCTACTTCGACGAGCTTCGTCGAAACAGGTCTTATGTCCCGGAGAGAGGCATATATCCTCGCCATATGGACGACGACAGGGTCGGTCCAGTTTTGGATCTTCTTCAGTGGACTGGGCTTGCACGCCATCCCGAGGGCGTCGCTTCTGGGTACTTAGCTATGGAGGTCATTGCCAACATTGGCGGTCTCGGGGAGAACAGTGACTTGTCTCAAGTCTGGGTTCGGGGTCGCCATCTAGATTTCAGCGCTCGGGCGATCAACGTCTACTTTGGCCTTCCTGACGACGGCGTGTTCCGGCCACAGCCCGAGGGTCGTATACCCCCGCCTGCGTGGGGCGTTTTATGCACCTTGACGGCTCCTCTGCTCGAGCATGATCACGAGCTGAGGTTGACGACGATGGACTCTCCGTGGCGCGAGCTAGCTCAGATATGGTTAGGCCGTGTCCGGCCGATCACCCGGAGCCATATTGTTATAGACCACGTGTATGAGACCATCTGTTTTCTCGCCCGGGGTGGTAGGGTGAATGTTGGGGCTTGTATCGCGGACAACCTGAGGGGTATGCGCCGAGGACGAGGAAGCAGGGTGATTACCCATGTTCATCTTATTTGCGGCATGTGTGCGGCTCAGGGGATCCGTACGTCACCAGAGACGGATCCTTACGAGCTATCCGCTGGCGGCTATTACCGTATCCCTAGCTACGCCCCTCGACGCAGTGCTCTTCGACGTGGGGCTCCTCCGGCTGTCCTCCGCCCGGAGCCCAACGGTGATGGTTTGATTTTAGTTGTTCCACCTGAGCAGCCACCTCCGCCTCCCGAGGTTCCCCAGCAGGGTGCGGAGATTCCGCAGATAGTTCAGATGCTGCAGGGTATGCAGCTTAGTATGGATGCGGGGTTCGCTCGTATGGATGCTGGGTTTGCTGTCGGGCAGGCTCGCTACGACGCTCTGGATGCCAGGATGGACCTGTACCAGGCTCGCATGGATACGATCACTACGAGACAGCTAGAGCAGCAGGCCTCCATGACTGATATGTACGCCTACATGCGTCAGATGGACGAGTATATGCGTCGTCAGTTCCCGCCTCCCGACCAGTGATCCTTTGTTTCTGCGTTTCCATCTTGGCTTGCTGTAGTAGTGTTTTATTTAGTTGTTTTCTTATGGACTGTACACGGATGATCTTTGATGTGTTTTGTTTCGTAGTTTATATTCCCGTCGTATTCTTGTTGACTGTTTTGACTGTTGTCATTTAGAGAAATTGTGATGAAACTGTTCCAGTTCTTCCCCTCTTTTTTTTTTTTTTTTTTTTTTTTTTTTGGCTGAAGAATTCCAAAAAAAAAC
Source organism: Hygrophila difformis (assembly GCA_030278955.1). NCBI lineage: Eukaryota > Viridiplantae > Streptophyta > Magnoliopsida > Lamiales > Acanthaceae > Hygrophila > Hygrophila difformis. The sequence continues at coordinate 22,503,740 of JAOANR010000014.1, forward strand.
TCAACTTGCATTTTATTCCTTTAAACGAAATTTAATACAAGTAATAGGATGCGCAAAATAAATATACTATCTAGGATAAAGTATCTAAAAGATCTCCGCGTCCTCCGGCAGAGTAGCGGGGTCTTCCATAGGATCATCCTCATCAGAGACCTGGCCGGTGCCCAAAGGTCCATGAAACACTGGAGATGGTGGATCGACAGCTTCCGGAACTGGGTCCGGTGTCCCCTCCAGATGGTTCTCCACGGGGCTCGGGTTTGGCGATGGGCGGACCATGTGGGGCCAGAGCCCAAGGGTCCCGTAGCGTCCATGGATAAGGCCGGATGGGCTCTCTACTGGGGGTGTTGGGCTTCGTGGTCCCATCAAGTGGTCTTCCACAGGGCTATATGGTACTACTATATCAGTGAGGTCGAGCAGGTCCGACCCTAGATCCTCAACTCTATCTATCACAGCATCGCTTCGTTCGGTGAGTCTTTGCACTCGAGTTTCTAAGTCTTTTACGCGATCTTGATAGCGGCTCTCAAGTTCAGGAAGTGCTGGAGGTCAGCTTCCCTTAAGTCTCCCATTTGGTGCAGATTTGCCTCCAAGTGAGCTATACGATTTTTCATTTGTTGTATGGTTTGTTGGGTGTCAAGGTGAGCGCTCATCATCCTGACCATCAACTGCATCATGTCCTGACTAGCCATCTAGCGCAAGCAAGAGATCTAAGTTAATATTCGCCAAGATTCTAGGTTCGAGTTTCCAAGATTCTAAGTTCAAGTTTCGCCAAGATGCTAAGTTCAAGTTTCGCAAAGATTCTAAGTTCAAGTTTCGCAAAGATTCTAAGTTCAAGTTTCGCCAAGATGCTAAGTTCATAGCAGAGATGCAACATGCATATGCAAATGATATTTCCCCCCAATAATAATTTAATACCCATATATTTTTTTCCCATGGGTTTTAAAATAAAATTTCCCCATGGAAATAAAAAATTTAAAATTTAAAATAATAGTCAAAATATTAATAATAGTTTAAAAATAATAATGGTTTAAAAATAATAGTTTAAAAATAATAGTGGTTTAAATAATGGTTTAAAAATAGTAATGGTTTAAAAATAATAATAATTTAAAAATAGCCGGGCTCTGATACCAACTTGTAACACCCCGGTTTTTGGTAACCCAGGTCGGGATGTCACCGCCACATCTCCCTAGTAAGACACGGTTTCTCCGAGCTTACTAAAGAGATGCAAGGCTAGGTATTGCAGTGTTTAAAATATTTAAAGCATTCAAAATAGCCCATACCATATAAATCGAAAATAATAATAGCATAGCACAGCGGAAATATTTAGTTTAGTACAGTATCGCAGCGGAAAATTTAAATAGGGCCGACATGGCCAAAACGCGGGTTAAACAGGCCCGTTCATAATATAGTCTAGGTACGAAATTTAAAAGCAAAATAAAAGTTCCCAAAATCCCATGCATGATTCGTGCTCACACATGCTCATTCCACATATTCTGTAAAGAAAGGAATAAAAACGGTTTTGATCAGCAAAATTGCTGAGTAAGTTAACACATGCATGATCGTAGGGTTTCAAAGCCATAACTTTAATAATTTAACAAAAGCATGATAATAACATAATATTTGATTTCATATAATCCATATCATATAGCACAATCTATCTCAGGCTCTATTTAATGACACGTATCACATGATTAAATCATAAAAGCCATAATTTTAAATAAAGCATTTAAATAATTTAATTGGACAACAATATAATTTAATCTAGTTTAATTTAATTTAGAATCCCCATTACATTCCCGATTTGGTATTTCAAAGTTTCACGATAAAGATCGCGATGTCAACAAGTTTAGCCGGTAGCCCGGCGGCCGCAGCCGTATCAGCCATACCCAGTACCACTCCGGAGCCTCGGGAAACCCATACGGATATTCACGAGAGTGTAGGCTCTAAGTTTCGCCGTTTTGGCAATATCACATTTCAAGTATAGCGCGCGGGGTCACCATCGTCCATTACGGCACGAAGTGAATCGTTAGGGGGCACCCTGCAGAGCACTCACCCCTAATTTTAATTTATCAAGTTTGTAAGGGGATTTAGTTTTTAAAATCTGCCTTCCAATGTATTAATTTAGAAATAATATCTCAATTCGTTTCAACCCTAAAGGTTAATTCCATGTTTCAACAAGATTTCAAAAATTTCGTTTCGGTAAATCACAGTTTACTCCAAAATTCGTCTAAAATCAGATTTAATTCCAAAAATTCCAAAATTTCATATCTGACTCGGAAACATCAAGATCTACAACTTTCGTGTTTTAACTTTTTCAATCCGAGATCCCTAAGTAGGTCAAAATCGCCAATTTTCGCATAAGAAGAAATCTGTCCGAGTTTAATACATCACAGTTCAAAGATTTCAAATTCTACCATATCAATTCAACTCCAAACTTAATGAAATTTGACAGGGATCATCTTAAGACATTTATCTACAACTTTCATGTTCAGCTAAAGATCTAAAACAGCCTAGATCCTATCTCAAAAACGTGATCAAGATCATTCCTAAGTTCTGTCCAAGATTTCAAGATCTAGAATCAAACAGTTCGGTTTCAACGGGTTTGCACATATCAAATCAACTCCAAAAATTCTCAAATTTTTACAGTACCTAGGTCTAAGTCTTAGGAACGTTTTTCGTGTTTTAGGTTTTTCCGTTTGAGTTCGTTTTAAGGGTCAGAAAAATTCACCAAATCTGTTGCGTCGGTAGAAAAACAAAAGTGGACAGATTTATGGTTCTTGTTGAATCTTTTAGGTTCCGAATGTTTTAAAATCTCCCAAAACCATGTAAGGTTAACTTACAGTATCTATGAACGTCGGGAATGTCCAATTCGGAGGCGTGGCTTCCAGATCACCGTTTCTCCCCTCCGTTCGTCGGGTTCTACGATCTAGATTCGATACGGGGGTGTAGAAAGAAAAAGGAGATGATTAGGATTCGTTTTCGAATCGTTTATTGAATAGAGATTGGACCGAGACTTACCACGACTATGGAGATCTGTAGAGAACTCGTCCAACAGCGTTCGTCTTGGTTTCGTGCCTCCGACGACTCCGGATTTAGGGTTTCGAGCGTATAGAATGCTTTAGGGTTTCGTAAACTTGTTCGGGGCTCCCAAGGGGCTTATTTATAGAATTCTAAGTCCCTAGGGCGTCCACGGCCGACCTAGAACTCTGGAGTCGAGAGGTGTTCAACCAAAAGTCGAAAAATCCGCGTTCGGGTGAGAGATTCACGCAACAACCAAATCTGTGGGTTGGCGCGGTCGTGGCGCGCTGAAGCCCTTCCACCGCGCGGCCACCGCGCCGGCTTCGCCTGGACTTCGGTCCGGGCGGGTCGTGCGATCCGTCGTGCGTTTCCGCCTCTCTTTCGGGTTTCTATCCCTCTATGCTCCCGGATTCCGATTCCCGGGGTATATTCGGGTTCATACTTTCTCTCCAATTTTATTCTTAGTCTAGTTGGATATTTTGGACTCGAATACTCGAGTTTATTAGTGTCAGGTTTTGGTGTACCATTTATCCATCCTTTTGTTTAATTAAATTCCTTTAATTCCTTTTTAAGTAAAAATCTCATTTCTCATTTTCTTATCTTTATTTATTTCTTTTATTTGCTGGTTTTGTTTATTTACTTATAGTATTTATTTTATTTATTATTTATTTAATTATTGTTTTATTTTATGTTAGAAAATTCTCGGGTATTACAACAAATTTTTGCTTAAGTCCGAAGCAACTACGACGTCAAACCTTCCCCTACGTCGCTAACCTAGGTTAGCGTCGTAGGGTGGTTAGCGTCGTAGCTACCCCAAAACATAAGTGTTGGTTGGGTAATGCAATCTTTGCGATTGCAAACTCTTGTTGGTCGGGTAATGCAATCTATGCGATTGCAAACCCTATTTTTCGGATTTTATGATCCATCATTTGGTATTAACCAATTATGTCTTGACACTATGCGTGCCCCGACGTGGTATATGCCAAAAATTTCCCATGTTCCTCCAATTTTTCAATATACTCAAACACATGAACATCATCCACTTTTAGATTTATTATACTAATCCTAAAATTAAAGAAAAGGAAAACATCAAAAATAAAATAAAAACACTACTAAACTAACAGTAAACTAAAACATGACTAGGAACAGAAATCTAAACAAAACCTAACTCTAATAAATCATCAAATGGATGAATGTCAAATGTTTGAGCATTTATTAAATAGGGAAAGCAATAAAATCTAACTAAAATAAAGAAAACATGGTCAAATGACCAAAAGTGCAAAATAAAGCAATAAATTTATGGAATAAACTCCGTAACAGATTTTTGGGAACATTTTCCTTGATTAATACCAAAATATGGTTCAAACACCCATTGATTGAGTGTTTTAACCCAAAACACTAACTAATAAAGCTGGGAAAAAAAATATATATAAAAAAAAGTAGCTAACTAATCTACAAACTCATTTACAAAACTCAGAACAAGAAATAAAAGCTAGAACTAAAATAAAGACTACATTGCAAGAAAATAAAATAATCTACCTACTCTAAACTAAGAACTACATCCACTGTTGCCTCCAAGACAGAATAAAAATTTTTGAGTGTATTCGGCTGCTGTTCAAGCCAACATAACAGCTATTTATAGGGGTAAGGAAACCCCTAGTCACATGGGCCTTGGGCTTACTCGATATTTCCGCAACAAGGGACGGGAGCTGGAGGCCAGAGGAGAAAAGACAAGAAATTTAATCTATGGGAGCTATGGTCCCAGGATTGCCCAAATATTTCATCACATGGGGAAATTTGGCCAATTTGAATTCATATGTCCGGAAGGGAAATGGACGACGCTAGGCAACACGGCTACGACGCTGAGACTCACCTCCGGACAGGGACGACGACGCTATAGCTGACGACGTACTACGGCGCTGAGCATTGGACGACGCTGGAGGACTCCGTCGTAGCTTGAAGGGTGGATGGCGTCGTAGCTGTTGGAGTATAGCGTCGTATCCCTTGGCCAGATTTGGGGGCTGCCGGAAGTGGTTGCAGCGGCTAGGAGAATTGCTGCCGATAATATTATGAGGGTCTTCGTACCCTTGGAGTTTCTAATGGTGGCTGCCGGAGTTGAGTAATGGTTGGAGATGTATGTGGATGTCGGCAACAGAGGCGGAATGGTGATTGGCCGGAGAAGGAAGCTTGCGGCGGCACATCGGAGTTTTGTTCTTTGTTGTAGTTGCGGTTTTCGGGGCTCGCCGGAGTTGCCAATGATGAACAGGGTGGCGACATGAGTAGCTGCCGGAGAGGGGAGCTGTGCAGCGGCTGTGGTGGAGTTGAGGAGATGGCCGGCTGTTGATTGGAGTTGGGGGCGAAGGCAGGCGGTTGCTGATGGGCGGACGGGAATGGTGAGGACGACGACGGTGGTGGCCGGAGATTGCTGCTCTTAATGCCTGTTCACGATTTAGCAAATTGGGGAGAATTGAGAAAGATGACTGTGGGCCCCACCTGTATTGCCAAATTGATTACTTCACTTTTTTTTATTATTATTATATTATAAAAAGTAGACAAAAAAAATAAATATATAAATATATAAAATATACACATAGATATTTATTCCAATTGATTATTTGGCTTGTGTTCCGTTTAATGGACCCGTGTTCCACCGAACAGACAACACCGGACCAATATTTATCAACTGTGGGATTTTTTTAATATTTTATCATGTTTTTGGATTTTTAAACACAAATTTAATAAAAATACAATATTTTTGTATTTTTTTAATACCAGCTTATTATTTATACAAACTTGCATAAATTTGTTAAATTCAACTGCTTTCTTAATAAATAAGACCGGAATGCGATCAAATGTCCGTATTAGACACAGAAATAGATCGAAAATAATGGTCAATTTTGGCCATTATCAGTTATGAAGCATTGGGAATTTTATGGAGGTGGACTGGTTGAAAGAAGGACAGTTGCAGACGTTCATTTCTTTGAAGTACTTGGGCGGTAAGCAAATCATGAGGTTCTTTTGTACAAGTCCCTTGATATTATGGATGGGACGGCAGTGTTGTTACAAGACTCTTGGCTTCGATCTCCTTTAAAAAAATATATATATAAAAAAATTATAAAAAGAAAATTAAAAAGAAAGAAAAAAAAAGAGAGAGTTTAGATAGGTGTTGTTGCTGCTGTGATCTATGAAAAAAAAAAGAGAGAGAGAGAGAAAAAAGAAAAAAAAAAAAAGAAGAGAGTTTAGATAGGTGTTGTTGCTGCTGTGATCTAATTGTCTGTGGTCACATAAAGAAATTGTAGTTGTCGTTGTGTATATAGCTAATGATGTTGCTGTGATTGATTTTGAGGTTGATGCTGCTTTATGTGATTTCAAGCTCCAAGTTTGATGCTGTTCGTTAAGGTGGCAGCGGATGAATTATCATGCGAAAGCTGTTCGTACTGCTGGCGATGCTCGATGATCAAAATTTGTCGAGTGTCAAGTGTTATAGGCACGGAATGATTCTACTTCTTCCACCAGGCTGTTTGAGATAAAGACATAACGCATTGAGGAATCCTATATATACCCGGTGAGATCTGAATTTCAGACATTATTTGCTGTGTACATAAGAGGAGGTCAGGTTGACATTCTGAACTTGCTTTATCTTCATGTCGAGCTTGCGGTTTTTCAATTCAGTGTTTCGAAATCGAAAAGGGCACTAGGTTTCCCCATCGGTCTTTAGCTCTCCCGCACTACGTCAACTACCATCTACCAATATTTCTTCCCTATACCATTATCCTATATCTTTGTATATAGCCATACGGCTTCTATGTTCATTCGAAAGCTCCATGAATTCCTCTTGTCCTTGAAGATAAAAATGCTTCTGATCACTCTGTTGTTGGGAACTTTTGGGGTGTAGAAAGCTTCTTGAAAATGTGTGAGGGCAGGCCTTTTATCAGAATGAGATCTGGTGGATATTATGTTTGGTTATTATGTTTGGAGAACTAGAAAGAAATGGGTTGATATGATTCTGGTGCTTGATAAATAAAAAGAGAAGGAAAAAAAAAAGAAGAGAAATTGAGGGTAAGGAAAGAAGTAAGGAAATTGGAGTTTCTCACTCATACAATTATGAGGATTTGAGAATATTGTAGTTTGGTCATGTATATAGTGCTTCCTCAGTACCCAATAACCGGTCACCCCTCTTTCAGACCTCTAGTCTAGCCTGGCCCTGTTTCTTCCTTTCCTAGTCCCTTTGTTTCGATGCATTTGGATTTGAAAAATATAAGCAGGGGAGATGTGATTATGAAGTAAGTTTTGGGATTGTCAAGATGATTCGTCACTTGAAAGCTTATTTAGCATACTGGGGAATTTTGAAGAGAGGTACTTGAGTGAGGAGTAGGCCTGGTTAACCTTTGATGCTGATGCTGCTTTTGGTGCTGTCTCATGCCGATGATGTCGTTTCTAGGAAGACTAAGTTAGCTGGTTTCATGGTTTAGATACTGCGGCTCTTGATGTTGTAACATGCTGTTGTTGGTGTCTTTTTTGGGAAGGCAAAAGAAGCTGCTTATGCTGTTAGTCATGAGCATGAAAGAATTTCCTGAAGCAAATTATTGCTTATGACAAAAGATGGAGAATGAAGAATGGTAGTTTAATCGCACTGGTGAAAAATTGCACATGAGGAGTTCTTTGGTGATGTCACTGCTGATGCTGCTTCATGGCGTATGCAACTTGATGGGGCTGAGAAGGCTATGCCAAGTCTGCAACTTCATGGCGTCTGCAACTTGGCTTGGATGTATTCTGGTGATTGTTGTAGTTTGTTAAATTTTTGCTGGAGTTATGCCGCTCCTTGCCTCTATGGAGTTTGGCTCAGTAGTTGTTGAGTTGTACCCTTTTCTGGTTATGGAGTGCTATAAAACTTATTTTTCCTCAAAAAAAAAAAATAATATTTCAAACAATTGTTTTTGGAAATAAATTCCTTTGTCTACGAAATAACTCCAATGGAATCTTACTTTTTTATTTTATTTTTTGGTAAGAATAATATTCCCAATGGGATTGGGAATTCATATATGCTAGGTGATTAATATTTACTATTTAAAAGTTATAGCTAAATTTATCAAAAGATTCTGAAATTAACATGTTTCGAAATTCATTTATGCCAGATGTTTAATATTTATACTTTAAAAGTTACAGCTACTCATTCTAGGCTTCTTTTTTTCGATTAGTTTGAACTAAAAATAATATACCCTATACTTCAAAACATGAACTGGGGATGCTTTAAAACAGCACCCTTAATAAAAGTTGATAATAAGAAACTCTAAAAGAAACACAATGGAAGAAATTAGATGATAGACTATGGCGCGACTCCTCATGGAAAGTGACGCCAAGGAGGCGAGCATGCTCATTTCATCTATAAATAATTGGGAAAAATCCTAGAGTCACCTGCAATACATGGGACGATTGTTATTATATATTCAAAGAGCTATTGAACACAAACCCTTGCAATTAACTTAGTTTACAGAGGCCAATGAGAAGTACTTTTAAGGGAAATCCGAGACGGAATAGTACGATGCATAAAATTATCTTTTTGTTTATAGAGAACACAAACCCTTGCGATTAACTTAGTTTTCAGAAGCTAACTAGAATTATTTTTAAGGGAAATCCGAGACAGAATAGTACAATGCATAAAATCAAATTTTTTGTTTACAGAGTATTAGCAACAAATTTATTGTCGTCAATATCTCTATTTTCTTTTTTCAGTGGAAGCATCATTTAAAAAGAATATTTGTATAGATGTTTTTTTGGTAAACAAAGGAATTTCTTGAGTCTTGTTTAAGAGATATCTTCAATGTGTCTCCGATTATATTCTCTGCATTTATAACGACGGCTCAAAGGCACAACTTTCTAACATTTTAGGAAGTACAATATGCGTAAATAAATAGGATCGGACTCTCCAAAAATATTTACGTATCACTACAAGAAATTCCAATTTGGTTGAAAATGGCAAAAAAAGATGAATATCTGCCACATTTCATTGTCTTTTTTATCGCCTCACGTTAGGTGACAAACACGGCAACAAAATCCTTTTGTCACCTTCCGACGAAAATTTTTGTCGTGTGTGCATAAAGGCTTAAATCATAGGGAATATTCTATTACTAGGCATATGTGAATAATAAATTCAATATAAAGAATTAAATGGGTAGCTATTAAGAGCACATATGGAGTTAAGGAAATTGCACCTATGGAAGGGCCCAAACCCCTCCATAGTTTTGCCACTGCATATATAAATCTATATATATATATATATATAGTTGTTTTATTCTATTCAGTCATGAGAGAGTATATCTTTACTCAATGTTTTCTTTTATATCGAACCACAAAATCAATAACATAATCCGTGTAGGAAAAAAAAATCAATCGAAGGACATTAAAAAGAAAAAAAAAAAAAAAAACACTAACCTGAATGTGACTACCAGAAATAAGAGGACCAGCTACGAAACCAGCAACACGTCTAGACTCCAGTTGAAGAGTTAATATCATTTGATCGAGTCGTACTGGCCGACCAAAATGAATGATGTAGCGCCCGGAAAGGTTAAAAATTGAATGTTCACCCTGCAATTGTTATGTTGCTGTCTAAATTACTCTCTACATAAAAATATACTGCTCAATGTAGCATTAAATTAAGGACAAAAATTAATTTCAAGGGTGAAGTTTTCAAAAGCATAACCATGAAGTGTCCCTACAATTTATGCATTTTGAGAACTCATGTATATAACCACAGTGAATAAATAATTGTCTCTAGTTAGCAATAAATACAGTGAATAGTCATAGGGCGTTGCTAAAAATGACAAGAGGCATTTGGTATGTCCAAATCTATCAACGTTACTGTACATTACATTACCGGAAATCTATGATTCCCAGTAATATGGAGACGTCGATGGGCCACTTAGAGGCCATGGTGAGTATCTGGATTGTTATAATCTCCTTTATATACACCTTCGAAGTAAGATTGCATACATTTTTAATCAAATTGACATTGTAATGAACATTCCTAATAAATTTAAAAATAAGAACCTATCTGGTAAAAAAAAAAAAAAAAAAACCCAATAGTCTCATAATTTTATTTATTTTCACAAACCATCCCATAAAAAATGAATTAACTCAATCCATCTAGTAACTAGGCTAATCATAGCCCAATCCATCCAGCCACCCTCTAAGGACAATTAACGCTGACGTGGTAGTGGATAGACGTCAACCACATTAGACTCACTAATCCGCTACCACGTCAACGTTAATCCGCTGCCATGTCAATGTTAACTTTTATAATGAATAAAAGTAAAAAAAATATATATATATAAAGAAAAAAAATCTACTTAAAAACTAATTATTTTAACATTTTTAGAGACAAAATTCATCAACCAAGTTCTTGTATTTTATTATTTTTTGTAAAAGGTAGATCACTCTCAATTGACTGCTAGGCCATTAAGTCTCTCCTCCAATATTGAAGAAGAATTCCACTTATCATTTATCAATGTAGTAAATGAATCCCTAATTACCGTGTTCAACAAACTAAATTAAATTTATTTTAATTTATTACATGAAAAATATAAAATAAATAAAATAAAATAAGGGGCCCCAAAAATTGGGCCCTGTGCGGTAGGTCTTCTTGCACCGCCTAATAGCCGGCCCTGACAGGAGATATCTATTTTGTACAGAAAAAAATTATTCATGGAGATTTAATCGCAAAACCATGATAACAAGATGGACAAAAACAAAAGAATATTTTATTTAATTGGACATGAAAATCTGAGGTAACTAATAATTAATAGATTTTATTTATGCAAATTCATAAAACTAAATTTGTGTGAGCACCTCATTGTAAATCTGAGACTCGTTATTACCTCAAACGTAGTTGTTGTTACACCACCAAATACTTGTAGTCGTGGGTTTGATACATGACCAAATGCAGAAAGCACGACTCCAGCTAAGGACAACATTTCATTGTTACCCCTCAGCAAATGTGTCTGCTCACCCAAAAAGCGTCGTATTGCTTCTACAGTATCCTACATAAACGATTATAAATTGGATCGTGACATCAGAACTCAATATATATATATATACACATTATTAAATAGTTTCAAATTCTAATTTTGGATTGCAAAAAATGAGCAATTAATAAAAAATAAGAACAAAGGCAAGAACCTGTCCTTCATCAATGTTAAGAATTGTTGGAGAAGGACGAAATCGTGGTTGGGGCTGAAGGTGTTGGAGTCCAACTGGCCTAGGAAAAAGGATATAGGGCCGGGTTGGAGGTCGAGCAGGTTGGGGAGTTTCAAAAACCCTAGGTGGACTCGGATGGAAATTGGGGGCTTCGAGAGCAAGGACAACTTGACGTGGTTGTGGATGGCCATTAACTCTCGGTTCTTGTGGTTGAATTAGGGTTTGTTGTGTATCGGCACCTTCTTGTGGCTGAATTGGGGATTGCGGCCCATTGGCTCTTCCTTCATATTGTTCTTGTGCCATATTTGCTGATTATTTCGTCTCTCTTGGTTTTTTCAAATGTTGGTGGTGGAGGCGGAGAGGTAATGACCGCTTTATTAATATAGAGGAAATATGATTATTACACGCCATCCATCTATGTATATCAAAGGAAAATATAATTATTACAATCGGATAACAATAAAATAAATAATCGCTTCAGAATACTATAATGCTGATGCAACGTCACGTGGTTAATAACAAAAAGAAAAAGAAAAAAATTATAAAAGTAAAACATAATGCTGGGTCAAAAAATTCGTGGGAAGGCAACGAATGTCGTCGCCTAAAACTTCTTCACCTATTGAATTTCGTCGACTTGTTCGTCGCCTCGTGCATGAGGTGGTCGTATTAATATTGAATAGAAAGAATATGAATATTTGAATACCATAATGTTCATGCAACCGAGGTGTTTGTATTAATAAGTTAACTATAATATGATGGGCAATTTTAATGAGGTCCTTGAGAAATCAACAATTCAAGTTGTAATGACCCAGATAATTTGTTTTGACACATAGCAAATTCTTTTGAAGGACTCTAGACTTTTCAAAAATTTTGGACAGGGTTGTTTACTTTCCTAAGGCCTAGTATGTGGGCTTCCTTTAGTTATTTCCTCTCTTTCCCTTTTGGGCCAGCGAAAATTGGGTGTCACGATCGATGGTGCAGTGGCACGGCCTGGGCAAGACCGTGGGATGGACTGGGGGACCAAAAATATCGATCTTATAATTTATATCGGATTTTACTTTTGGGAGTTGATGAAACTTGGAGGTGCATGGACTCAGAGAATCTACTAGGTGGAGATTATTGCATCTTGTGTTGCTCGTTTCGAATTGAACATGTCGTTTGTATTGTGTGTTTCATACTTAAGTAAAATTTTAGTTATTGGATTTATGTGGGAATTGATTTATGGTTTGCACAGCTTGTACATTACGTACGTGATGAGGTTTTTTTTGGTGGGGAGCATGCTAATTTTTAGGTCTTGGGGGGCGCGTTTGTGAAAATAATTTTCATGACTAAATTGCGCAAAGTCAAAGTTTAATTTTGTTTCTAATTGCTTTCAATTTTTTTAATTTTTTCCTGAGCTTGCATTCAGAAGAACTCTCGCTCATCCACCGAATGTCGATCTCAATCGTGTTAGGGATTTTGGAAAACTAGAAAGTTTTGGACTCCCTTCTTGACGAGCCTTAGTGGATGTTTTGCATTTGAGAATTTTTTGGCTTAAATAGAGTCTAGTTTCTATGTTTCAATTTTCACATATTAAAATCTCAAATTTCATAGAACACCCAACAAAAAAAATAAAATAAAATAAAATCTTGCTTCATTTTTAAAGATGAAACTAGAAATATTTATGACCATTGACCGATGTGTGGAGGCAGTCAAATATTCTTGCGAGGATTTACTTAAACTCACGTAAACAAAATAATTTAAAATGGGTCCTTTGATGAGCATTTTTTTTTTGGTAAACATTGACACTCATGTGTCGGCAAAGGTGTGTGGGAGCCCAAGCCACACAAATTACAAAGGGGAACAAAGGGGAGGGATAGGGGGCCGGGTAGGGATCGAACCCCCAACCTATTGGTTGAGAGCAGGGGACTTGACCACTAGAGTAAGTCCCCAACCCTTCCTTTGATGAGCATTGATAATAAAATGTTTTCATCCATGAATTCAAAAATGTTTAAATGCAAATTTTAACCCAAGGATAACTTGTAATGATATTCTTCCAAAAACGTTGGAAAGTTCAAAACATGGGGATTCCAATAAGCATCCTTTTAGACATAAACCACATGGGTAACTCATAAACTATATACCATAAAACATGAGTTTTGTAGTATACATACTTATATTTTCACTTGCAAGTTTTCTTGTACTCTTCTGTAAAGGAAGAAAAAATTTGCTTCCTTCATTTGTCATCACCTGGGGAAAATTCTACGGTCACCTGTAATAAATAATGGAAAGATATAACTAACAACCTATTTTAGTGTTGTATCATTAACGCACATTCCGGATTATTTCTCTAAATGGACACATTCATGGAATCCTCATTGTGTTAAATGAAGATAGTTTTTTTTTATTATTTTTATTTTTTAATTTTTTTTTTGGCTTATCCTTATATTACATTAAATTCTACCGTAAATCACATAATATTATATGTGGTGCATTTGTGAGGTATTGCAATATGTTATATTCGTGAGATTTGTAGTACAACGATGAGAAATTATGTTATATTTGTGAAACATTGTGATAAATCCACTACGATATTATAGGTATAGTAAAAGGCATATAATATAAAATGTTTATGGTAATAATCATGTCTTAACTATTGAATCCATTCATGAAATAATAAATAGTCGCAATTCATACTGAAATAGCACAATCCAAACTCAATAACCTAACCATTGTATAGGAAGAAAAAAAATCAATAGAATAGAAAGAAAAAAAAAAAGTAGTCAAACCTTAATGCGGCTAGATGCAATAAGAGGACCACATACATAGCCACCCACACATTTGTCCCCCAGTTGAATGGTTAATCTCATATGTTCAAGGTATACTGGTCGATCAAAGTTAATTATAAAGCGGCCTTTGACGATAGCAATTGAATGGCGGCCCTATATAAGAAAACAGAGGCTAATTACAACATCCGTGTGGAAGATAACAAATAGTATTCCACTGACAAATACTAAATTCTTTACCTAATAAAAGAGATTTTTGCAACCAATATATAGTATGAAAGACGAACAACAAATAAAACTAATAATAGGATTGGAAAATCTAAGGTGAATCCCGAGATTGGCAAAATTTTATTATGAAATTAATTAAAATCCAATTGATTTGTCAATGAGTGTCATTTTAATCATCAAAGTTTATAAGAAAAGGCTCAAGCATCAAAAGTTGTTGTAACACGAAAATTATGATTAACAAAGTTATAAAATGTACATTCATATGGCAATGTTTGGGATTCATTTATTATTAATGAAAAACGAAAATTACCTCAAAAGTTGTTGTAACACCACCAACTTGTATTTGTGGGTTTGATATACTTCCAAACCCACAAATTACATCGCCATTTGCGTGCAACATTTCAGTGTTTAACCTTAGTGAATGTTTTTGGTTATCAAAAAACCTTCGTATTACTTCTACTATATCCTGCAAAACGAAACAAAACAAAATTAGTATTATAAGACAGATCAAGATCTCAATATAACACAAACATATAAATGCATACTCAAGATATATGTTATATTTATCAAATAATATAAACGATTAAAAAATAAATACAAAAATTAAGGCCAATAAGTTGCATGCATTAGAAATAACCAAAAGCAAAAGGATCATTAATTACATTAATCTATAGTGAAACTGTCGTGACTTATAATTTTACTTTACTTCTATCATTTTGAAGATGAGCAATCACACCGACTACATCGATCCGTCGGTAATATTAAAGAATAAGTAAATCTTTAGTGTTTTCCCTATAGAATGTGTCGTCGGTAATTACCCACAAACCAGACTTGTGCCTATGAAAAATTAATGTTGCAACCGTGTTTAATTTTCTCCCTATTTAATTGATACACGGTATTTGCCCATGAAATAATGTTGTGTTTTTTTTTTTTTTGTTTTTGAGAAGAAGGATTTTATTTCCCACAAAAACAGTTCAAACCGACTGAAAGATTACAATGGAATGCCCCAGATACAACACTTAATATGCCTTACTCCATCCACACTCATTAAGCCATTTGCATTTAAAAAATGAAAGTCTGCAAAAATGAAATAATGTTGTGTATGTCCAATCCATTCGGTAATCTTCAACTTGTTTATTGTGTGCATCACTTCTCTAAGTGAATAGAGTTCGATTCAACATACATAATTCAACAAATTAAAATGAATTCATTTTATAATATACTGTAACTTACATACGTGGTGATACATGGTAAGTTATTTTAGTAATTTTGCAACTTCTTTAAACTATTTGTCGTCTGTTTCCAAAATTTTGGCGACACTCAATCTAATTTCTATATACAATTTATTTTTCTTGACATTTGCTTCTATTTTAAGTGGAAATGCTATACATACACAGAGAAATTGATAAACTACACTATTGTTAAATTATAGAAAGCAGTGTATTTAATAATTGAAAGGGATGGGGTCAGTTGGTGAATTAAACCCCTAACCACGAGGTAGGAAGGCAGAAACTTGACCACTAAGTCCGTATACACATTACATTCCTTGTTTTGCGTGAATTTATCAAATATGATATTCGTCACATAATTAGATAGTGTTTAAATTTCAACTTATAATAGTTCGTAGGTGCTTAGAGTAGAAATTAATAAAAATATATAATAGAATGGTCGAAATAAAGATAAGAACCTCTCCTTCACCAATGTCAAGACTGTATATATTAGCACGAAGTGGGCTAGGAAGAAGGATTTGCGCCTCGCCTAGTGGTCCATTGGGTTGGTGAATTTCTGGAACAATTGGTCGCCTTGATTGGCGTGGTCGATAAGCACGACGTGGTGTTTGTTGACGAAAGTTGGGGGCTTCAAGTGCAAGGACAAATTCAAGTGGTTGTCGATGCACATTTGCTCCCTCTTGTTGTTGAATTGGGGCATGTGATCCTTCACCTGCTCTCTCTTCTTGCTGAATTGACGGTTGTGGTGTATCAACTCCTGCATGTTGTTCTTCGGCCATTTTTATTGATTTATTGTTCTCTCTTGATTTCTTTCAAAGTTTTCAGAGAGAGGTGGAAGAGGGTGGTGGGTACTGCCTTTGTTAGTATAAAAATGAAATATATAGACATTTGGAAATATAGGTGGCAAATAAGAATTAATGCCAACGAATAATGAGAAAATAAATGTAAATAACAAAATAATAAAATGCTTATTGCAACAGATATGATTGTATAAATGAGTAAATATAGGTGGCAAATAATAATTAATGCCAATTGATAATGAGAAATTAAATGTAAACAACATAATCACAAAATGCTTGCAACAGATGTGGTTAATTAGTCTTTGGGTACATTGAGGCTTAAGGATATATGGTATTCACCTATATTTTATATAGGCGGTAGAAAATAACTAATAGTAATTTATAATAAGAAAATAATAGTTATTGCAAAAATAAATAAAAAAATGCTCATTCCACAATAAAAGGTAATCTATTTTATGTCATACAAAAATATAGGTAGCAAAAGATAATTAATACTACAGATAATAGGAAAATAAATGTTCATGCAACAACAGAATCACAAAATGCTTGCAACAGATGTTGTTAATTAGTCTTTGGTACATTGAGGCTTAATATGGTATTCACCTATATTTTATACATGCGGTAGAAAATAACTAATAGTAATTGATAATAAGAAAATAAGTGTTATTGCCAAAATAAAAAAATGCTTATTCCCCAATAAAAGATAATTTATTTTAGGAAATATATAGGCGGTAGAAAATAACTAATAGTAATTTATAATAAGAAAATAATTGTTATTGCCAAAAAAAAAAAAAATGCTCATTCCACAATAAAAGGTAATCTATTTAATGTCATTCAAAAATATTGGTAGCAAAAGATAATTAATACTACAGATAATAGAAAAATAAATGTTCGTGCCAAAATTACAAAATATTGATTCCCCAATAAAAGATAATTTATTTTATGTTCTTCAAAAATATAGGTGGCAAAAAATAATTGATATAATTAATAATACACAAATAAGTATTACTCCGTCTGCCCCATTTCAATTTTTTACACTATTTATTATGCATGTTTGACCTAAATTTTTGTTGCAGCTATATAAGAATAAATATAGTCAAGTGAGATCTTCTTGGATTCGTCTTTTCGCATTGTTTCATAACATATATTTTTTTATAATTTTTATTTATCTATATTTTTTAAGATATTAACAGTTAAATAAATAAATTGGACTGCGTGTCGAAAAGTTTTGGGACAGACAGAGTAATACTTAAATTGTAAAACGCGTATTCCACTTTTTTTTTCAATGTTGATTGTAAGATTGTCCTTGAAAAATAATGGATACATTATTTTTAAAGAAATAAATGAAAAAGAAAAAGCAACTATCTGGTCCAATTAGAAGTCCATTTTAAATATAACCCAATTATTAACATCCTCTCACAGAGACAAAGGAGTTGACAATTGCTAAAGAAAAGAGGAATAGCCAGACGGTGCCTTCTTAGCCAGACTCTGACGACTGTATAAAAGTGGTAAAGAGCAAGCGGAACAAGGCGCAGAACTTGGTGGCCTTACGAGGAAAAAGCCCCACTCTAAAGATGGGCCTGAAAGAGATGCCTAAATCCTCAAATTCGGGTAAGGGACATAAAGTTGGCCCATTCAAAGGCCCAAAACGAGAGGATCCCAAAGGATCGAGTCTGATTAAAACTTCAACGGCTCAAAGTGCGGAATTTCTCCCCGTTTGAAGAGATCGCGAGCGAATCTGAAAACCGACGAAACTCCAAACCCGGTTAAGGAGGAGAACAGGGGCACGCAGGATGCAGCCAAGTTGAACAAGGGTAAGATGAAGGAAAACATCAACCCACAGAACCCTAACGACTCGCCGCAATGGAGGGATGAGCCGCCTAATGAAGCTAGTGAAATGCAGTTTCAGATTTGCTAACAACAGTGGGTCAGTTTACTTTCTTCTTAATCTTTTATGGATTTTAAGAACTTTAAACTATTGTCGTGGAAAAGAGAACTAGAAGAAGCCTTAAAGAGGTCTCTGGAAGGGTTAATCCGGATATGGTTGTCTTGATTGAACCTCAATCAATGTTTGTCAATTCCCAGCCTTTTCTTTCGAAATTGGGGCTGGAACCAGGGCCTATGGCTATGGGTGTTGAGAAGCTAAAGGTCACAACTTCAAGTGTAAAATTTTGTATATTAGAGATAGAATTATCATAGTGGAAGAGGGCAACACTATTCACTTGGATCCCAAGCTGCCACAGACACTATTAAACAATTCAACAGAATGCATCCTTATGCAGCGTTAGTTGAGCACATTTGGGAGCTGAAGAATAGATTGGAGGAATGCAAATGGATCCATGTTTGGAGAGACGGTAACAAGGTGGCTGACGGGCAGGGCCGTCTCGATCTTTTTGGTGGCCCGGAGCAAATTCTTTTTTAGGCCCCACATAATAATGATAAAAAATATATTTTTTTAATAATTAATAAATTTTTAAAATATTAAGTGCAATAAAAGAACATATAAAAAAAGAGTATTCTAACAAATTATAAGATGTGGTTTACCAAAAAAAAAGGTTATAAGATATGGTGTTGTTAAATTGATAGAAGCTTAAAAAAATTGGAAGCCATGGTAACCCACTTCCCGTTGGTAAAGAGTTTTTTTGGATTTGAAAAAAAATATAATGTGAGATAGAAGGGGAAGCTAAAAGATGAATTAAATTGTATAAAGAATGAGATAAAAATGGAAGTGGAAAAGATTAATGTACATATTTCAATGGCCTATTAATTCAATTGTAGTTGAAAAGAAAAAAAAATTGTAAACATAAATTTTAATGGTATAGAAAATAAAAAAAAAAAAAAATTTAAAACAAATAGTGGGGCCCCCAAAATTTTGGGGCCCTGAGCAGGGGGGCCACTGGCTCCCCCTTGGAGTCGGGCCTGCTGACGAGTCGGCGAAGCGGGGGGCATATCGGAGAAAAGTCTATACCATGTGGTTTTCCCTCCGGATTTCATCCAAGGGGCCTGGGCAGCGGACGCATGGGGTGTTTGCTACCCTAGACTGTACACTACAAGAAAAAATCCAATTACCGACCCCAATTACCGACCACAATAGTATGGGTCGGATTTACCGACCCCAAAGTGGGCGGTAAAATTTAGCCGTTATTGGGCCCAGGGACATTTGAAAACCAAAACACCGACCATAATTAATGTGGTCGGCATTACCGACCCCATTACCGACCCCAATTGGGGTCTGTAGTTTTTTTCAATTTTTTTTTAAATTTTTTCCATTATTTTATTCATATTGATTATTTTCAATTGGGTCGCTATCACCGACTGAATTATTCATATTGATTATTCAATTTTATATTCCATATGTTATTTTTTAATTTTTAATTATGGAATTTAATATTTTTATAAATTTTTAAACTTAATATTTAATCATATTGATTTCTGTATTCTTAAATTTAATTAGTGATTTAATTAATTTTACCCATTTAGTTAATGAATTATTCAACAATTTATTTAATTAATATCAATTTTTATACAATTTTTTTAAGTTATTAATTACATATTTATATATAAAAATATTATATATATTTAATAAATAACATATGATAACATGAAAAGTTGTGTATCCGGATGGCACGCGCGCGGGTGTGGAATGCACCTCACCTGGGTTCGAGTCCTCTCTACAGCATTTGGGGAGGAATTAATATATATCACACGTGGCGGGTTTCCATTGGTGGTGCAAAGGGCTAGCCCAGCTGGTTAGGGTTGTGGCTAGGTGATGCGAGTTTGTGGGTTCGAGCTCTGCTGAGCAAATTTTATTTCATATAAGAAATTTACCGACCCCAAATGGGGTCGGTAATTTCGGATCCTCGAGGTCCCTAGACCTCGCTTACCAACCCCAATGTTGGTCGGTAATGGAGTCGGTAATTTTACCGACCCACATGGGGTCGGTAATCTCCCGACCCCCAGAATCTTTGGTCGGCGCCAGATTACCTACCATCAATTTACCGACCCGGGATTGGGGTCGGTAAACCCGTGGACGACCCGTAAAACCTAGTTACCGACCCCATTTTGGGGTCGGTAAAACGAAATTTTCTTGTAGTGGTAGTTTGGTGTTTTTTTCTTGTCTTTGTCGTTTCCTGTTTTATATGTAGTTTTCTCCTCGTCACCTGTTTTTTGCTTCCTTGTTTTCCTATTTACCTCTGTAGTTGTTTACCTCTGTAGCTGTTAACTTTCTCTTGCCTGATAAGTCATGGCACACAAAAAAAAAAAAAGAAAAAATTACTTACACACCCATTAGAAAGTAATTTGAAATAGTGGGAAGTACATCGGCTAAATTAACAAAATAATACATATTTGATATTACATTCCCAAAATAGACTAGAGTCTTGATGCCAAAAAAAATAGCCTAGAGTCGCTGAATTGACTGAAAAAAAAATTAAGATAAAAGCCGGATAGCATGTTCAACAGGCGATCCGTAATTTAAAAAAAAAATCAATTATAAACAGGCGATCCATCAAAAAGAAAACTCAGCTAAGTTAAGTGCAAATAGCCTTAGCTAAGTTATTATATAAATAAAGTTTAAATATATTTTTAGGAGATAAATATTATTTATATATTCATTGAATAATAAATATAAAAATGTAGTAAACGCAGTTGGCCTGAGTGGTATAGGCTCCGGCAGCTTAAGCAGGTCTCGAGTTCGAGGTTTTGTGTATGCAAAATTCTGATTTGGAAGAGTCCTTTAATGGCCACCGGATCCTCCAAGATTAGTCTTTGGCCAATGTAGCATAGGGATACCCATTATCTCTCGAGTATCTGGTGTGGCCAACAGATCCTCGAAAATTAGTCGTTGGCCAATGTGGTCAACAGGCTAGTTCACTTTTCTTTTCTTTTTTTTTTCTTTTTCTTTTATTTACCGCATGTTGCAGGTGATTGGAGGATGTGTAACACTTCAAATTTATTAAACTATTCACCTACATATTGGAATTAAAAGCATGAATTTACCAATATATATTATCTATTTTTTCAGTTATCCTTTTTGGGGAAAACAAGAGGGCTATCGCCATTGTATTCAAGAACTTAACTTATTTTGTAACACCCATTTTTTTAACTTCAATAATTCGTTTTACAACCTCAGGTGGCCTTGTTAAATGGCCAAAGCCATCCCATTCCACCCTACAACGTAATAAGGAGTCCAATGCCTTAGTAGGTTCGCGGGACACAACCCTAAAAAACTGACGTCCCATTGTCAGGATTGCATTTCTCATATCTGATGTAATAAAGGCATAGGGAGATCATTCGCCTCTTCTTTTCCTTCAATGGGACTCCCAACTTGTGCACAGTCAGTTTCAAGTATAATCCTAATTCCCAGGCCAGCTTTATACCAAGGATAATACCCCAAATTTATGCTTGGATGCTGCACATGAAATCCACGGTGGAATGAGTTCCGCCAATCCAAATCCACTTTCCCTGACTGTCTCTTATGATTGCTCCTGTTGTTCCCCGCCCTTTGACGATCCTTCATCATAGTTAATTTTGAAGATACAATTTTCACGCTTCTTCCATTAACCTCCCTTATATGCAGCCAGTCCCAGACACCATGTTTCTTGAGTGTCATTCTGCTCGTGTTCTGAAATCCGCTAGCTGCTTGTGTTTTGATTTCGTGAGCTGGCCACCGCCAAACAGCTGCTCGCCACAGGTTTTTTCTGTTGTTATCTTCCGGATGTGTAGCAAGCGCATCCACTGTGTCTCCAATATTAATATAAATTGGCCATTGCTTGAGAGGATCCATATATATATGGGGCGGTCATCAGTTGCTAAATCATGAGGAGGGGTGATTTGTTGGACTTGATCCAGGCCATTTTGTATCAGTCTTACTCGCAACACATACCACTTTCAAATTCCAGCTTCCATTGTCAGTGTATGTTGGTAGCTCTGATACCAATTATTGGATGCTCTGATACCATTTGTTGAAAGCTCTGATACCAATTTTTGGGAAAGGGCTACGACACACAAACAGACCACCTCTAGAGGATCTATGGTAATTCACTCACACAACACCAACATTTTGATGTTGGTTAGCCTTTAAAAAATTCCTTAGTGCACATAGATACTTAGATGGCAGTGCTAACCACATATCTTTTAGGCGGTATAACCGACCATATATTAGTTAGGCGGCAAGGCCGACCATATAACTAAAACAAGTGCACCAAGAACTTAATAAACTAAGGCTTAACCGAGAGATTTAAACAAAGAGAACACTTTTATTGATACACAATACAATTACAATACTCTTCACTTCTTTAAGACTTCACCACTCACTACTTAACTCTCGACACTTCTCAACTCACAACTCAACTCACACCTCAACTCACACCTCACTTCATCACAAACAAATGAAGGACTCACTCTTATTTATAAGGTGAGCAAATTCTGGAGAATTCTAAAAATATTATAATTAATAGTAATATAGATTATTCTAAAAAATTTTATAAATAATTTTACGCACCCCCATTTCTCTAATAATTTAGAATATTCTTTTAATCTCACTAATATATTTCCTGGAATTTGAAATTGGTGTCTAACACTCCCCTCAATGCAAACTTATTTCCTTGGGTGATTTGCAGATCATTCCGAGCACTTCTCTGAATATTTCGAACTTGGGTAATTAAACTCTTCGTGGAGATATCTGCAACTTGTTCATCTATCTTTTTTGGCACCATCTTGATCTCTCCTTATAGCACTTTCTCGCGAACATAGTGATGTGCACTTCTATATGTTTTGTCGCATGGAAGGCTGGATTCTCTTCTAAACGTCTAGTTGATAGATTACAAAAACAATCTTGCGTGCTTACAAAAACAATCGAAGGTCAGGTTGTTCCATTGACCTTCCCAGGTCAATTCCATTCTTCAATTCGGCTCTCCCCTTAGCTCCGATTGTATTCCTTGCTATGTCTAGAAAATTTTAGCAAAATGTTTTTGGATATTCGACATTTTGTTGTTCCCATGGCCATATTCACATATACTTTACAAAATGCTTAGGGACACTTATCGTGGGGAAATTTTTGATAAGTGGCCATCTAAATATCCAAATTAGTATCATGGGGAATCTTAGAATTCTCATTAATGTAAATCACCGCATACCAAACATTTTTTTAAATGTGTCCATGGAATTGTACCGTATACCAAATGACTCTTATTGTGTTTAGCATGCAATAAAAATATTCACTATGTTCATTGCCAACCAGAAACAATTCTTTTTTCCTTTTTGGTGAACAACCTATTCAGGCCAGGAAATGGGTGGTGGAAGCCCATATTACACAAATTACAAAGGGACAAAGCAGATGGATAGTGGGCCTGGTGGATAATCGAACCCCCAACCTAAGGTAATTGGAGTTCAGATGATATAACCAATTGACCAAATCCCCATCTACAAACCAGAGGCAATTTATTAGTTTGGCTTATTTTTAGTACTACGCATTTTTTTTCTTGTTACATATACACTTCCAAAATGCATAAATTGTAGGAACACTTCATGCATATGATTTTGACAACCTTACCCTTAAAATTACTTTTTCATCCATAAATTAATGCTAAATGTAACATTATCTTTTTATGTAGAGAGTAATTAGACAGCAACATAACAATTGCAGGGTGAACATTCAATTATTAACCTCTCCAGGCGCTTCATCATTCATTTTGATCAGCCAGTACAACTCGATCTAATGATATTAACCCTTCAACTGGGGTCTAGATGTGTTGCTGGTTTCGTAGCTGGTCCTCTTATTTCTGGTAGTGAAATTCAGGTTAGCTTTTTTTATGTCGTCCGTCCCTTGACCTATTTTTCTCTACACAGATTATGTTATCGATGTTGATGATCGATATATTAGAGCACATTGAGTAAAGATAAACTCTCATAAATAAATAGAATAAAACATAATACAGTATATTTTTCTTTGCATATATGCAGAGGGGAATCCTTTTTCCTAGGCCGGTTGGAGCCCAAAACCTTCAGCCCCAACCACAATTTCGTTCGTTCTCCAACAATTCTCAACATTGATGAAGGACAGGTTCTTACTTTGTTTTTACTTCTATTAATTTCTATTCTGCATCCAAACTTAGAATTTTTTAAACTATTTAATTATACCTATTGAGTTTGCATTTAAACTATGTACTATTGATGTCACGATCCAATTTATTATCTTTTGTGTAGGATATTGCAGAAGCAATACGACGCTTTTTTGGCGAGCAACACATTTGCTGAAGAGTAAAATTGAAATAGTGTCCTTAGATGGAATCGTACTCTCTGCATTTGCTCATGTATCGAAACCACGACTACAAGTAATTGGTGGTGTAACAACAACAACAACAACGTTTGAGGTGATAACGAGTCCCAAACGACATTTTTTTTAGGACTAAGTATCACCTCAAACGTTGTTGTTGTTGTTACACCACCAATTACTTCTAGTCGTGGTTTCGATACATAAGCAAATGCAGAGAGTACGATTCCATCTAAGGATACTATTTCATTGTTACTCTTCGAAAAATGTGTTGCTCGCCAAAAAAGCGTTGTATTGCTTCTGCAATATCCTACACAAAAGATAATAAATTGGATCGTGACATCAATAGTACATAGTTTAAATGCAAACTCAATATGTATAATTAAATAGTTTAAAATTCTAAGTTTGGATGCAGAATAGAAATTAATAAAAGTAAAAGCAAAGTAAGAACCTGTCCTTCATCAATGTTGAGAATTGTTGGAGAAGGACGAAATCGTGGTTGGGGCTGAAGGTTTTGGGCTCCAACCACCCTAGGAAAAAGGATTCGCCTCTGCATATATGCAAAGAAAAATATACTGTATTATGTTTTATTCTATTTATTTATGAGAGTTTATCTTTACTCAATGTGCTCTAATATCTCGATCATCAACATCGATAACATAATCTGTGTAGAGAAAAATAGATCAAGGGAAGGACGACATAAAAAAAGCTAACCTGAATTTCACTACCAGAAATAAGAGGACCAGCTACGAAACCAGCAACACATCTAGACCCCAGTTGAAGGGTTAATATCATTTGATCGAGTTGTACTGGCTGATCAAAATGAATGATGAAGCGCCTGGAGAGGTTAATAATTGAATGTTCACCCTGCAATTGTTATGTTGTTGTCTAATTACTCTCTAAATAAAAATATAATGTTACATGTAGCATTAATTTATGGATAAAAAAGTAATTTTAAGGGTAAGGTTGTCAAAATCATAAGCATGAAGTGTTCCTACAATTTATGCATTTTGGAAGTGTATACTGTATATAACAAGAAAAAAATGCTTAGTACTTAAAAAATAAGCCACACTAATAAATTGTCTCTGGTTTGTAGATATGAGGATTCCACCAATTGGTTAAGTCATCTGACTTCCAATTACCTTTAGGTTGGGGTTCGATTCTCCACCCGACCCACTATCCCTCCGCTTTGTTCCTTTGTAATTTGTGTGGCATGGACTCCCACCACCCATTTTCTGGCCTGAATAGGCTGTTCAGCAAAAAAAAAAAAAAGAAGGTTGTTTCTGGTTAGCAATGAACATAGTGAATATTTTTGGGGCATGCTAAACACAATAAGAGTCATTTGGTATACAGTAACAATTCCATGGACATTTTAAAAAAATGTTCCGTATGCGGTGATTTACACTAATGAGAATCATAAGATTCCCACTACTAATTGGGAATTTAGATGGCCACTTATCAAAAATTTCCCCATGATACTAAGTGTCCCTATGCATTTTTTAAAGTTTATGGGTCTGTTCGGGAGTTAACAGATAACAATTTGACCTACAGATTTGATTAGCATATATGAGGAGTAGATTTGACTAGCAGTATTAATAGCAGATTTGATTAAAAATGTTTGGTAGATCAACATATAGCAACAATTAACATATACAATTAGCAAATCAGTTTTAGCAGATTGAGTGCGTTCTGCTCCTCAAATGGGTTGGTTATCAAACAACAAAAATTAGCATATCCCTCGGTCAAATCTGCTAAACTTCAATCTGCTCCCTTTTCTACTCCCTTCCAAACAACCCTATGTTAATATGGCCATGGGAACAATAAAATGTCGAATATCCAAAAACATTTTGCAAAAATTTTCTAGACATAGCAAGGAATATAATGGATATTTTTAATTAGGATATCACTAATAGGACATTTTAAAACATGAGGCTATATAGTGAAACTTAGAGTGGCAATGCTCTTAATTAGATATGCATGTTACAAATTAATTAATAATTTTATTCATAAAATTAAAATCTAATTCATTTGTTAGATGAGGAGTCACTTTAATCATAAAAAATATTATAAAGAGCTCAAGCATTAACACGAGCATTATATATAATTTTCTTGATTTTAAAATTATTAAAGAATTTACAAAAATCACATTGATATAACAAGATATGAGATTATTATTATTAATGAAAAAAAAAAAGTTACCTCTAATGTTGTTGTGACAGCACCAATGTGTACTTGTGGTTATGATATATTTTCAAACCCACAAAGTACAATTCCATTTTCATGCGGCATTTCATTGTTTAACCTCAGCGAAAATTTTTGCTCATAAAAAAACCTTCGTAGTACTTCAACTATATCCTACGTACAGCGAAAAAAAAGTTAAATGTATAAAACATATCAAGATGTCAATATAACATAAAATTATAAATGTGTAATCAAGTTAATTGTATATAGTATATATTACATTAATAAAATAATTTAAAGATAAAAACGCCACAAGAATTTCGCGGGTAAGTGTCGAAAGGATTTTGTCGCCTTGTTTGTTGCCTAGTGCTAGGCGATGAAATCCGCTAGATGACGACTTCATTAAAATTCACGAATTTCTTGTAGTGAAAGGTGAACACAGAAATTAAGACCAGTAAGTCACGTTGCATGAATTAGAAATACCCAAAAGCAAAAATATCATTAATTACATAATTAATTTATGGTGAAACTGTCGGAAAATTCGTCGGTGATTCATAATTTTAATTTACTTTTTTCATTTTAAATATGACCAGTCACACTGACTATATACATTGATCTGTCAGTAATATTAAAGAATAAATAAATCCTTAATACTTTTCCTGATAGAATGTATCGTCGGTAATTACCCACAAACCTAATTACTTGTGCCCGAGAAAAATTAATGTAGCAATCATGTTTGATTTTCTGCCTATTTTATACACACGACATTTGCCCATGAAATAATGAAGTATCGTAGTTTTTGTCTTACTTTTTCGACTAAATGAGAATTAGAGGTAAGTTATAGAATCTTTTGGGAACATATTCCATTATTTTGGTGTTGAAAGTAGTAGCAATTAATATGATAATAGAATAGTAAAAAAGAAAGATAAGAACCTTTGCTGCACCAATGTCAAGAACTTGTAATTTAGCGAGAAGTGGCGAATGTTGGGGAAGTTTAGGAACAATATGTTGCCTCAGTTCGCATGGTGGAAGAGCATGGATCCTTTGTTGAAGAAAATTGGGTGCTTCAAGTGCAAGGACAAATTCAAGTGGTTGTCGATGCACATTTTCTCCATCTTGATGAATTGGGGGATGTGATCCTTCACCTGTTCTCTCTCCTTGGTGAATTGGGGGCTGTAGTGCATCATCTTCTGCGTGTTGTTCTTCCAGCATTTTTGCTTATCATTCTTCTTGGTCTCTTTCAAGGTGTTTCGTAGAGTAGGAGGGTGAGGGTGGTAGGACTGCCTTTGTTAGTATAAAAATGAAAAAATATATAGCCAAACTGGAGTAAAGGTGGCAAATAATAATTAATACGAACGGATAATGAGGAATTTTTTTATGTGAATATCAAGGTATCAATGGATCCAAGACTAATCCATCGAGAATACTTGAACGGGACATTTGCTTAAGTTGTCAGTGCCCTATAACACGGAGGCCAACTGCATTAGGTAAGTGATAATGAGAAATTAAATGTATATACCAAAATAACAAAATGCGTATTGCAATAGATGTGGTTCTATAAATGGGGTTGCTGAAATTTGATGTTTTTATTTGTGAGTGTAAATGGAATGAATAAAAATTGATTCCATGCCATCCGGAAATATAGGTGGCAAAAAGTAATTAATAAATAAATGTAATAAAATATAATGGAATTCATGCCACTAAAAAATATAGGTGTCAAAAATTAATTAATACTAACTTATAATACAAAAATAAATGCTAATACCAAAATTACAAAATGATGATAACACCCCATTTCAAGGTTGTGAAGATCGAGATCCTATATGGGATCGTTTTTCTCTTTGTAAGATCGGGATCGTAGGATCGAATCGGGATCCTGAGATCTTATAAAATTGCAATAATGGATATTTAATTATGCATACTAACAAGTAAAAGCATTATTTCGTTTGTTTATCAATATTGCAAGTTAATTAGTACAATACAGTACAAAAACATCACAATTAAACATAAAATATTTTCAGATACATACATACTATGTTATTTTACACATCATACATAAGGAGTACAAGTTCTTAAGTTTAAAATTAAAGAAAATAAATTACTTTGATCCCAAATCATAAAATACTATTAAAATTTATACGTTTAAGAGGGTATGATCGTAAGATCGTAAAAGCGTTTGAGGGAGTATGACCACAAGATCGTAATATTCTACGATCAGGATCGGGATCTTATCCAGATCTTACTAATTTTAAGATCCTACAAGGATTGAGATCATTTTAGAGAGTTGTGATCGTAAAATCATAAGATTTTAAGATCATGATCGGGATCTTAACAACTATGCCCCATTTGGTATTTTAAGGGGTTTGGACTTTGGACGTTTGGTTAGGTGCTAAACTATCAGCACCAATTGTTAATATATGGGTGATATGTGCTATGCAAAGATATATCATTCATTTGCAATGGGAATACAAATATAAAATTACCAATATTATAAAATCACATTGATTATTGATTTTTACATAGAATAAAATATTAAATCCACAATTGAAGTGATTCATGCATGCCATATATATAACCTATTAGCACCAGTTGTTAATATATGGGTCATTGACAATGGCCAAAATTGACTATTATTTTCAATCTATTTCCGTGCCTAATACGGATATTTGATCGCATTCCGGACTTATTTAAATAAGAAAGCAGTTGAATTTGACAGATTTATGCAAGTTTGTATAAATTATGAGCTGGTATTGAAAAATACAAAAATATTGTTATTTTTATTAAATTTGTGTTAAAAAAATCCAAAAAACATGATAAAAATATTAAAAATCCCTCATTTGATAATTGTGGTTTGTAGTGTTTATTCGGTTGAACACGGGTTCATTAAATGCAACACAAACCAAATAATCAAGTGGAATAAATATACATATTTATATTATTTTTATATTTTGATGTATATATTTATCTTTATGTTTTATGTTTTTATGCTTTATTTCTATCTCCTTATATAATTAAAAATAATTGGTCCACTAATCACTTTCAATTTTAATTAATTGCAGGTGGCCCAAGAAATTTATCTGTCCAGTCCAAACACCACTACAGGGCCAACAATATTACCGGCCCAACAACAAGTAAATCATCCAACTATTGTCTCAGCCCACAACACCATCTTCAGCCCATGTTCTGAACCGGCCCAATTCCTCAAGCCCAATACACTTGTCTCGGCCCAAACCACCCCAAGCCCACAATTACCAAAACCTAACCCTAACCCTAATCCCCCTTCCCGCCGCTGGCGCCGCTTCCGCCGTCGGCTATCCCTCCGGCCACCACCATCACAGCTGGCAGCCACCACCATCCACCATCACTCCAAAGCTCACACCTCCATCCCCTCCTCAACGTTTCCGGCAGCATGTCGAGTCGCTCTCCGCCCTCCTCCCTTCCGATTTCTTCACCCTCTCCAACCAAGCGCCACCGCTGCCTCAAACTCCAGATCCGGCCGCTGCCTCACCGCACCACCACCGCCGCTCGCCACAACAGCCGCCCCAACACCTCCGACCAGCGACCGAGCTCCGGCGGCATCCTCCCATCTCGCATCAATAGCGCCAGCCTCCATCCTCCTCCCTTCGGGTTCCCTCACCGTTTCCTACCGACCACCATCCTCAAACTCCGGCGGGACAGCCGCCTCAGCATCTCCAACTCTGCCAGTACCGCACTTTCGTCCTCGAGTTTCCAGATCCGGCCACCGCAACCTCCTACCGCCGCTGCTCCCACGGCCGCCGCCGACCCCCACCTCCTTCTTCTTCTTCCATCCATCCCTCAAAAACGAAGAAAGTAGAAATTCGAATAAGAAAGAAAACAGCAAGCAAGAAAGAAGAAGAAGAAAGAAACTGGAAATGAGACACACAGCAAGAATGGAGAGGAAGAAGAAATCTGTGAGAAAGAAGAAAATGGAGGAAGAAGCTGTCGAAAATGGAGGAGAGAGAAGAGAGAAATGGGGAAAGAGAGAGGAAAGAGGAAGAGAAAGAAAATTCATCCGGACCTCGGGACCCCGGTGGCGCTAGACAAAATCCGTGTCGCGAGGCCATGTTTAGCGACACGGAGTCTAGGGACAGAGAAATTGCTTAGAGACTGTGAGAGAGGCTAAAGACAGAGACCCAGTCGCTAGACTCATGGCCTCGCGACTGGGAGAGTCTAGCGCCACAGCTTAGCGCCACAGACAGAGAAAGATAAGCAGCTCAGTCACGTGACCTCCACCACCCCTCCAATTTGAATTCCCCACATGCTCAATTCGTTAGAAGAGCCTAAAGAGCCCAGGACCACAGCTCCCGCAGGCACAAAATACTTGTCATTTCCTCCTGGACCTCGAGCTCCCGCCCCCTCCTGCGCGTCATCCAAGAGCTAAAAAGTGTGTCTTGAACCAAAAACTGTTTCACGATACGCATAATTGTTTAGTGTCTGGGTGGGCCTTGAATGAGCTTAGGGCTTATTTCCAGATAAATATATCCTCCCACCCCAGTGAACAGTAGCTACAGACCCATTTTTTTTAGTTTTCCTACTGTGTTGTTCTTGGAGGCACCCAAGGTGCTCTCCAAAATTAATCTAGTATAGATGGTCATGGCCATGTAATTTTTACTTTCTGTTTTAGTTCTTAGTTTTAGTTAATAAATGGGTTTATAGTATTGTAGCCACTTTTTTATATTTTATTTTCAGTTTGTAGTTTGGGTTTGAACATTCAACTAATAGGTGTTATTAAACCAATTTTGGTTTTTGATGTTTTTTGAGAAAAAAACGGCATTTTGTTCCATCCAAGACCAAATGGTTGAATTACAAATACAATGAATGGAAAAAAGAAAAATGTTAATCAAAGAAAATGTTCCACAAATTTATTATGGATCGCTTCCATAATATTACTTGCTTATTTTTTTGCATTTTGGTCACTTGACATTTTTTTTTATGTTTTAGTTAGATTAGTGCTTGTTTAGATTAATAAAATGCATGAATGTTTGATATTTATCCCTTGATAGATTTGGTGTATGCTTTATTTTAACTTTATATTTATTAGCATAGTTTGTATTTAGGCTTAGTCTTGTTTATCTTTTATTTTATTTTTTTTGGTTCCGTTCTTGTCTGTTTAGCTTTAGGTAGTTTGTTTCCTTTGTTTTGTTTTATTTTATTTTAACTTTAGTACATTAGATCTAAAAATGGATAGTATTAAAGTGTTTGTGCATATTTTATTTAAAAATTCCATACCTATCAATATGTTGCATCATTCCCGTCTTAATCCCACGGATTAAGACGCAAAACCCCAGATTGCAACATAAGGCGTAATGCTGCCAAAATTTTCACTCTTCATTTTCACTTAATTAATTGAAATTTCTATAGGTTGAAATCCAATGATCTTAACCAAAGATTAAATTGGTATAGAAATTTTTGTTCAATTCTATTAAAAGATTTTTCTACAAAAATAAAATAAAGTTAAACTCTTGTGTTTTAAATATAATTCGGACTATAATTAATTATGGAATGAAAGATTGTTTAAGACATAAAGAGTAATTATGGACTTATTTCCATACCCTTGCATGAGAAACCAATGTCTCTCATACAAGATGGCCCAAAAATATTTTCGTAATTTTATTTTGTCTTTACCTGTGTTGTGTGGAATGAACAGTAAAAGATAGCACAGAATAATGTCGGCGAACGGTCCCTTCACTGGGAAATGAAATAGCACATAGTCTGTGTATTAATTACTGTTTGTTATTTTGCATGGTTTGGATAGTGACTGATGAGGTCAGGCGAACGGTCCCCTTACCGGGAAATGAAGTAGCCACTCAGCCAGTCCCTGCCAGTCCCTGTCTGAATACAGTTTTATTTTCCTTATTTTAATTTCAAACCCGAATCTGGAGCTGTAGTAATGTTAGATGATATATGCCAATGTTATCTAATAATTATTGCAGTAATAGAACATGTGGGTTTTCATCCAAATTCACAGATAGTGGAGTCTAAGATGACGGCGGCAACTGTCATTTAGGGCATTCCACTGTCTAAAAATCATCTCACCTTAATAATTAGGGAACTGGACCACAGATAACTGCAATCCAATTAACCCTAATTATTTTGTCATCTCTTTAGCCAAAATTCTTCTCATCTCCGGCTATTTCATCTATGTGTCTCACATTCTGTCTAAACCCACTTTATATTTTGGGTTAATTTAATTTTACACTTCTTTTTAAAATTATGCATGATAATATTATGTAATTATTGTGGTCAAATTATTTTGGGATCCTTCCCTTGGACATAGAAGTCTTGATTTTAATTAGATGTCTCATGATAAATTTCCAACAAAAATTCTTTTATAAAATCCGATCTGAGTACGGGACAAATTCCACAGTTATGACTAATTCACATTCGACTGGGGGTTGATTTTGGGAAATTAGAAGCAGAGTGCGATTAGGTCTCACCTAGACTAAAAGGATCTGTGTTTTAATTGAGAGTCTATTACCTGTTTAGGGAATGATTTTCAAAATCTATTATTTCTCCAAAATTGCTGTATGTTGGAAATCTTATATTAAATATTGCACTGAATCAGAGTCCACTTGGATTCAGATGAGGTGTCATAGATAATACTAGAAGAACAACATGTGGGCCTTGGTTATTTTCTAAGGTAGGGTTGAGTATTCTTTCAACTACTATCATCTTCTGCCAAAGCCTATTTTTGAGTCTTGAGTGAGTGCATCCGGAACAAACTAATTTATTAGTTTGTTTCATTACTTTGTATCTCATAACCACCTGGAAGGAAGTGAACACTGCGAGCGGTTCACCGAGATCCGGGAATTCTTGATCCATGCTCGGTCATTCTGACTGGGGGCTTTCTTCTACTACCAGTACGAAGCTTTTGAAACTCCCGAGTGATAGGATTATAAATGCTTTCTTTACTGCTTTCTTTTAATTTCTTTTAATCGCTTTCGTAGAGGTCACTCAGATGTGTCACTAGATCTTCTAACTGCTACTAGGACTGAGAGTTAAGGGATAGTTCAAGGCTTGATTAGAATCTTTGGGTGTGACCGGGGGAATGATGGGAGTACTTGGCATTTCAATCTATGGAGTGTCAGGTGTTGCTTGTCCACCACAGATAAATGACACGCTCTGACGGGAGCAGTTGTAAGTCTGTGGTATCTTAGAATTTGTTTTCTTAAGAGCATGTAAATTCTTATTGTAAGTACCTGTCTGTTAAAGGGAACACATTATAGAAAACATGAGAGTTAGCTAACTGATGGATTATCCCAAACAAAGATCTGTGTAACAAAATGGAAGTTTAACTTTGTTTCATCTGAATCTTGTCCAATTTTATTATTTTCTCCCTATCCTTTCTGTCTCATTTTAAATCTGCTTTCTTAGAATAATTTTAACCGCTTTCTTAGAATAATTTTATTACTTTCTTAGATTAAATTTATCTGCTTTTTAGAATAATTTTATCTGCTTTATTTTATTGCTTTCATAGCTTAGAATTAAATTATGTCAAGTAGTTGTTAATCAAACACAAACTTGAATCGAGTAACCGAGTGGAAAATCTTATTAAACGACGTGGGCCCTGCTTCTATCTCACATCCTCCAGTGAACGATCCGGTACTTACTATAAATACTGCAATTTTTGACTCCGTGCGCTTTCGGGGCACAGTTTCTTAACACGAGTAAATAAAAACGTGACAACCTATAAATATATCCCTAATCCCAACTCCACCATCATAATCGATTTTCATTAAATAAAATCAAAACCGGGATTATATCTTATTCTTTTAGAAAATACTCGTGTGGGAAATTTGTCAAAAGTTTCATGGCGCCGTTGCCGGGGAGGGTGCAGCGTCGTTTATTAAGAGAATTACACTCCTGATTACTCATAGTTAGTTTAGTGTATTTATTTCAGAACAGAGAAGTACCTTCAAATCAATTAAACATTTAGAGTACTAAGACTCTAAATGTGAGGATGTTGATTTGAGGGGAAAACCTAATAAGTTGGGTATTTTTTTCTTGCAGGAATCATGGAGCCACCGAAATTGGTGTATGGAGTTAAATGTGGAAGTGTAGCATTGGGGCTACACTAATTTGATTTTTCGTTTAATTACACTTCTCCATTGCAAAATCTAGGTTAATTAAACGAAAAATCAAAGAAAAATGGAGAAGTGTAGCAGTGGGGCTACACTAATTCGCAATTGTAAATTGCAAAACACGTGATACTCACGTGTTTGTCATCTCCACCACCTCCGGACTACCATTTGCTCACCCCCATCGGACAAGCCACGACCACCATCTCACTTACCGTCGTCCGACTGAGCATCCAAACAGGAATTCGTGGGACCAACAAAAAGAAAATTAAAGCTTCAAAACAAGTTCCCGGTTGGATTGATTCTGTAATTAATTGAAAATATTCCTGGAATTTAAAGCAATTTAAGATCCGGGATAATTTTTATAAGAACAGAATTAATCCAACCTAATTTATGCAAGTAGATTAAATTTTATAAAATCCAAAAATGTGATTGAACAATTTTGGTGAAAATCAGAATTTTTCTAAGTATTGGGCATCGAACAATTGCCTTGCTCGATGAACCAAACGATCACACATAGCCAAAATCATCGAACACTTAATTGGTTTGATGAAAAGGCTATCGGAGTTATATTCATAGCTTTTATGTAAATATTTTTCCCCTCCCTCCCTCCTCTTTGATTTTATCTTGATTTCAATAATTTGTTTAAGTAGGGGTTGATTAACTCACATTTAGAGCAAGGCTCAAAATGTGAGGATGATTGATTCTTCACTTAAATATTTTTCTTAAAAAAAAAAGTGTCTTATCTCTATTTTGTTTATTTTTATTATTTTATTTTTATACCCAGCACAAAGCATGCATAATCTGTCAGTTTAAATTCACATATTTAATTTTGGTTTATGATTAAATTTTTCAAACTTTTAAATTGGGATAATATAATTGAATACATGCATGATATGAATTTTTGAGGTTTTTGAGCTATAAAAATTTAATGATATAATCATCTTGTTGGGTAATGAGTCATCATGTTGAGAATTTAATTGAATAAATTGTGAGAACTTTTCAAAGATTGAATTTAAGAATATTGTATGACATGAATCAATCATTCCATGTGAGATTTGAGCCATGAGTCACTTTTACTCATTCTTTCCTTTGATGTGTGAAAATCATTTTAATTGAAGACACTAGAACTTGCGATTGGGACCGATTCAAGACCATGCCATATTCCAAAAATCGAGCATATGATCGATGCACTTAGAAGATTTGAGCCATGAGTCACTTTTACTCATTCTTTCCTTTGATGTGTGAAAATCATTTTAATTGAAGGACACTAGAACTTGCGATTGGGACCGATTCAAGACCATGCCATATTCCAAAAATCGAGCATATGATCGAGGCACTTAGAAAATGCACATATAAAGGGAATGTGATAAAAGTTTCATGGCGCGGATTTTCATGACATGGAATTATGATAAGTTACATGATGCAAATTGCCAGGAACCTTCAGTGTGACAGACTGAAGGTTAAGATTGAACTATCTATCCCGGCTGCACCGTGAAAGTTGTCAAAAGTTTCATGCCAGGGAGGTTCACAGCGCCGTTTGAAATCAGAGTACCTCATATGAGTAATAAAAAGTGGAATATATCCTTAAACCCCTTTCCCACGACTCATAACTCTTTTCATTTAATAATTTAACCTGGGATATTTTAGAAAATACTCGTGTGACGAAATTGTCAAAAGTTTCACTAAGCATCTAAATCCTGACTGTTTGTTCAACCACACACTTAAATCAAATATTAATAGGTTAGTTAACCAAAGTAAATAAGTGCAGTAAAGAAATACGAACAAACAGAGAGTTGTTGACCCAGTTCGGCCCAAGGCCTACGTCGGGGGATACCAATCCAGGAGTGTTCCACTATGTGTTCGAACACCACGTTACAACACGAACAATAGTGAACTAGTAATCTTTTACTCCAACACTCAAGCAGATGATCGATGGTACCAGAAACTCCCCTTTCTGGTGAGAATACTCCGATTCTGCTTCGATCCCTTGAAGACACCTCCGCCAAGTTTCTCTTGAGTGAACCTGTAAAAGATCCTCCCTTTGATGTAGCAATGTATGGGCAGTATCTTGTTGACACGAACTTGAGTGTTGCCCTTGATTGAAAGTGTCGAAATCAATCAAGGGTGCTTAAGTGCTCGATAAGACGAATGACCACTCAAGTGACAATCTCCTTCACAAGTGATGAACCTTGCGGATGAGGTGAAGAGATTGAATGGGGATTTCTCACACGATTTGCTGTTTGCTTTTCAAGAATAATGGAATCGTGTGATTGATCCACAGCTAATCGTTCTTCTTAAAAGGATGTTCGAAATCCCTGTTGCTATGGAAGGGAATACGTTATCCCATAAATTCTTCCTCCTTCCATAGCCAATTCATTCCTTACTCCGTTGGGAGGATTCGCTTGCCATAACTCGAACGCTCATCATAAGGAAATGATAGAAGACCGTTGGAAGGACGCTCCTTACCAAGCTGCAATGGCCTTATCCGATTTGTAGAGATATCTTGCCAAGAATACTACGCGGATAAGACTAAGGGGTGGGAACCTATCTAGTGTTCATCATTGGGTTGGAACACATTATCTCAAAATATGGGTACTAACAAAAACCTTTGCTTCACCAATGTCAAGAACGTATAATTTAGCGAGAAGTGGCCAATGTTGGGGAAGTTTACGAACAATATGTTGCCTGAGTTCGCATGGTGGAAGAGCATTGATCCTTTGTTCAAGAAAATTGGGTGCTTCAAGTGCAAGGACAAATTCAAGTGGTTGTCGATGCACATTTTCTCCATCTTGATGAATTGGGGGTTGTGATCCTTCACCTGTTCTCTCTCCTTGGTGAATTGGGGGTTGTAGTGCATCATCTTCTGCGTGTTGTTCTTCCAGCATTTTTGCTTATCATTCTTCTTGGTCTCTTTCAAGGTGTTTCGTAGAGTAGGAGGGTGAGGGTGGTAGGACTGCCTTTTTTAGTATAAAAATGAAAAAATATATAGCCAAACTGGAGTAAAGGTGGCAAATAATAATTAATACGAATTGATAATGAGGAATTTTTTTATGTGAATATCAAGGTATCAATGGACCCAAGACTAATCCACCGAGAATACTTGAACGGGGACATTTGCTTAAGTTGTCAGTGCCCTATACCACCGAGGCCAACTACATTAGGTAAGTGATGATAATGAGAAATTAAATGTATATACCATAAAATAACAAAATGCTTATTGCAATAGATGTGGTTCTATAAATGGGGTTGCTGAAATTGATGTTTTTATTTGTGAGTGTAAATGAAATGAATTATAATTGATCCCATGCCATCCGGAAATATAGGTGGCAAAAAGTAATTAATAAATAAATGTAATAAAATATAATGGAATTCATGCCACTCAAAAATATAGGTGTCAAAAATTAATTGATACTAACTGATAATACAAAATAAATGCTAATACCAAAATTACAAAATGATGATAACACCCCATTTCAAGGTTGTTAAGATCGAGATCCAATATGGGATCGTTTTTCTCTTTGCAAGATCGGGATCGTAGAATCGTATCGGGATCCTAAGATCTTATGAAATTGCAATAATGGATATTTAATTATGCATACTAACAAGTAAAAACATTATTTCGTTTGTTTATTAATATTGCAAGTTAATTAGTACAATACAGTACAAAAACATCAGAATTAAACATAAAATATTTTCAGTTACATACATACTATGTTATTTTACACATCATACATAAGGAGTACAAGTTCTTAAGTTTAAAATTAAAGAAAATAAATTACTTTGATCACAAATCATAAAATACTATTAAAATTTATACGTTTAAGAAGGTATGATCGTAAGAACGTAAAAGCGTTTGAGGGAGTATGACCACAAGATCGTAATATTCTACGATCAGGCTCGGGATCTTTTCCAGATCTTACTAATTTTAAGATCCTACAAGGATTGAGATCGTTTTAGAGAGCTGTGATCGTAAAATCGTAAGATCTTAAGATCAGGATCGGGATTTTAACAACTATGCCCCATTTGGTATTTTAAGGGGTTTGGACTTTGGACGTTTGGTTAGGTGCTAAACTATCAGCACCAGTTGTTAATATATGGGTGATATGTGCTATGCAAATTATTGGATAAAGATATACTACTATCATTCATTTGCTATGGGAATAAAAATATAAAATTACCAATATTATAAAATTACATTGATTATTGATTTTTACATAGCATAAAATATTAAATCCACCATTGAAGTGATTCATGCATGCCATATATATAACCTATTAGCCCCCGTTGTTAATATATGGGTCATGTACTCTGCCTTTCGATTCCCATTCGGTCCCTTATCTCTCTCCTTTATCACCTTTGTAATTTGTATGGTATGAGCTCGCACACACATTTACCGATACATATATGTCAATTTTTACCAAAAAAAAATTATGGTGGAAAAAAATAAGTAATATTCCCTCTCTCCCAACTAACTTGTCTTATTTGACTTCTGCATACTAAAAATTATGTAAAGTATGTATTCTAAAACTATACGATTAGACGGATCTAACAAGACCAAAGTTGATTATTTTTTTCCCAATATACTTTGCAATAAATTGAGTCGAAGTTGAACAATGAACAGTGTCAAAAACTCAAACCACACAAGTTTGCTGGGACGGAGGGAGTATATGATAATATGAAAAAGGGCAAGGTTATGGTGCGGAATCAAGGGGATCCGGACGTGCGGATTTTATCCGCAACCGTTGATCAATTTCATCATCCAACGGTTGAGATCATTTGTAGAGTTAGTTTCTTAATTTTATATAGGATATATAATTCAGCGACATGACATACAGAACTGAGGAAAGGAGCCAATCCAACTCACCGACGCGGCTAATGCAATTCAGCGACATTATTGTGTTCATCTCAGCGACGTATGA
This sequence comes from Hygrophila difformis, assembly GCA_030278955.1. Classification (NCBI taxonomy): domain Eukaryota; kingdom Viridiplantae; phylum Streptophyta; class Magnoliopsida; order Lamiales; family Acanthaceae; genus Hygrophila; species Hygrophila difformis. The sequence goes on from JAOANR010000014.1 coordinate 22,543,441, forward strand.
TGTTAGAGCCATTTGAAGTTCATTGCAATTTTACACGCATCTCAGCAATGGAGCCTTTCATAATTCAATGACATGACCAATACAAATTCAACGATATGGGATATGCAATTTAGCGACATTATTGTATTAATTACAGCGACACAATTTTATATATTTCAACGACATAGTTCTGTGCATTGGAACGCATCTCAGTGACGGAGCATACACATTCAAGCTACATGGCCTTATATAATACAGCGAGAAGACCAACACAATTCAACGACTTCATATAATACTTCTCACCGACATGCTATATAAAATACATATTAAGTAAAATTACGAAACTAACCCTACAAATGATTTCAACCGTTGGATGATAAAAATGATCAGCGGTTGCGGATAAAATTCGCACGTCCGCACCCCCCTTGATTCCGCACTACACCATCTCCGATACGAAAAATATTAATACAAAAATTACAGAATGTTGATTCTGGTGGATGTAGTTATGAAAATGGATGGCTTCAGGGCTATTTTAGGAAATGGGAGAGGAGGAGGGAGTAATGCTAATTTGCTAGTATGAAATGAATTATAATTGATCTCATGGATTTGGGGACTAACCAATATCCCTCCCTTTTATCCCATTTGTAATTTGTGTGGTTTGGGCTCCCATACACATTTGCCGACACATTAGCGTCACTGTTTACCAAAAAAAAAAAAATATTATAATCGATCTCATGCCATCCAAAAATATAAGTGGCAAGTCCTTTGCTAACCTCCTTACGCTGTATTACCCAAAAAAATATATATATATATATATATATATATAAATTGTAAACAGTAATAAAATTAATTGATAATAAAATAATTGTTAATACTAGAATTACAGAATGTTATGCTAATTGAGGATTAGGATTTCCTCACATGGTCAATGTTTTGTCTCCCAACCTAATTATATTCGGGTTCAATTTCCCATCCCCATCCCTTTCCTTTTATCATTTTTATAATTTGTATGATATGGTTCTCACCATCCATTTATCTAACTTCGGCTACCCTAACATTATAAAAAAAAAAAAAAAAACTTCGGCTACCCTAAAAAAAAATGTTATGGCAATTGCTCTCAAAGTCGGTTTTATAATGTGGCTATTTAAGGAGAGGGAGAAGGGAGGGAGGTAATGGTTAATACAATATACTACTTTTTTTTTGATGAGCAATAAAATATACTACTTGATTTCTTTCATTCAAAAATATAGGGGGAAAAAAATGTTGATTCGACAAGATGTATATACGGTTGTATAAAAAGGAAATTATTTATTAGTACCAATTGAGGCTTTTTCTTTTGTCAAGTAGTACCAATTTTGAAATTTTTAGTTTTAATTAGTATCATTTAAAAATTTTAATTTTGATTGATAATTAACATCATTAGATAAATTTTCTATTGGTAGGAATATCATTTACCATTTCATATTGAATTTTATTTTATCCTTTTTTAGATTTTTATATTTTTTACCTTAATATTTTAAAAATTAAAATTATTTTTTTACATTAATTCTTTTAAAAAAAATGGTTACATTTTAACTATGTTTATTACCATTTTAGACAAATTTTACCATATATTAAAGTTTTAGAAGGAGTTGAGGGAAGACTACCACAGACATAATCACCTTATGAATGCCAAAGTTCAATGAGACGCCTAAAAAAGAAAAAACTTATGAACGGTATGGTTCCCAGAAAAATATTGGGTAACTTCATATGACTTTTAGAAAGGCCAAGCGAGTGGGCGAGACAACCTAAATCTTCGGACCAATGGTCTGTTAGCTGCGAGCTGCACATATAGGAAGTTATTGGGTAGAAATAGTTGTAGCTGTCATGAATTATAATTTGAATGCAAAAATTAATTAAATCAGAAATTAGCTTTCGAAAGCTTCTAAGCTACTCAATGTATAGCTGCAATTCACAAATAACGCCTTTAAAAGGTTGTGCAGAATGGTTATTTTTTTTATATCAAATTTGTTTTTTTGAAGCTCCTCAAAGCTCCCAAGAGTTGCGTGCAGAACATACCCTATAATGATATTTCAAACAAACCATATATAGTAGTATTTCACACATTTTTTGTTGGAATAATTAAATTCCTTTATTTGTCTATTAAATAAATCCAATAGAATTATTTTTATTTCTATTTTTAGTAATTAAAATAATACCAATGGGATTGAAAATTCATCTATGCTAGATATTGGATATTTATACTTTAAAAGTTACAACTAAATTTTATCAGAAGATTTTGAAGAAGTTAAATGTTTTTTTGAAAATTTTATACTTAGATATATATATATCTAGATGTTTAATATTTATACTTTAAAGGGGATGAAGACTTGTCATAGCAGCAAGTCCATGGCTTCCAATCCTGGGGTTGGGGTTCGATTCTCCACCCGGCCCCGGCTCATCCCAAAAGAATATTTATACTTTAAAAGTTAGTAAGTTACAACTATTTTATCAAAAGATTCGGAAATTAAAATGTTTAGCAGAAATTATAATGGTTTCCAAAACTATGATTCTAGGCTTCGAGTAATAATCTAATAAATAGTTTTAGATGCTCTTTTTTTTTTTTTCTGAATAAGTTTGTGCTCAAAATAATATACTTTATCCATTTTAAAGAAAAAGAGAAATAGTATTTAGAAATACAAGAGGAGCTTCTTGCAATGCAAAACATGAATTGGTACATTCAAATCCTCTGAAACATAAGCCATGCACGTTTAACTCAAATATACTAAGATGATTCAACAGTAGAAACCAAACATACTAGGGATGCTTTAGAAACCATGCCCTTAAAAGTTTATTAGAAATTTTAAAAGATACAAATGGATGAAATTAGATGATAGACTATGGCGTGACTCCTCTTGGAAAGCAACGCCATGCGAGTATGCTCATTTCATGTATAAATAACTGGGAAAAGTCTGCTGTAAGTTATTTTGATTGTACTTATTTAGTGTTGCAAGTCTGTAATCGAGTTATGTTTTTACGCAGAAAGTATTTTTCATTGTTTTAGATTACAGAGAGTTTTTGTATGTTCTTCAAGAATTGAGTTGTAAATCTTTAGAAGAACAAGAAAGAAGAAAGAGTCTACATCGTGAATATCTGGAGAAATTCAGGGATCAGATGAAGGCCATGGTGGACGACAGACGGTGATCGTGCCTTGGTGATTGCAATTAGGGTGTTTTTCCCTACAAACGTGTTGAGGGGGAGTCCTAACAACGTCTGCTCGGCTAGATCGTTCATCTAGTGTTTGAGGTTGGTCTTGGGTTTAGGCATTGGATAGAAAAGTCTGTATTCTTGGTCTTAGTCTAGTAAGAGTCGACTGGATTGGTATCCCCCAGATGTAGGTTGCAAACCAAACTGGGTCAACAAACGATTGCGTTCTTTACTGCTTTCGCAAACACGTAGTTAGAACACTGCACTAACGACGATAACTGAATCTTGGAGCAAAAGGGACCTACAGCTACATTTTCTTTTTAACAGTGACATGAAATTTCAAGCAATTCATTACTTTTAGAAATGCTATAGGAAAGGAATGTAGGACGTTTTTTTTTTAGGAAAGGTAATCTTATTCTATAGATAACCAAATGTTGGAATACATCAAAGCACAAGTAGAAGTCTGAAGAAGGCATCCATCTCAATGTTACCCAAACTTCTAAACCCCATAAATCCCACCCGCGGTTATCGACAAAGACTCACTCCAAAATTCCATAAACAACACACGCACCAGAATAACAAAGCATCAACTATCAGACCTTGGCGGCAAAATTCATGAGACCACGACCATCGCAAGCTGCATCTCCAAATCTTGTTATAATTAATCTGATACTTCAGCAGCACCACCGAACCAATGTAGTATCAACTGAATCAGCTTGCTCATTACAACTTATTCTCTCTATTCTGGAATGTAGGACGTTACTACAATATTTTTTTTCCTTTCCTTTTTAAAAAAATTGTTTTGTCATCTTTATTACTTTTACGCATGTATAAATCATTTTCTTTAGAGGGGCCGGAGTAAGAAAACAAATAGGAAAACTTTGATATTCCTTCAACCTTGACAACTAAACGTCAGTTTTACAGTCAAAACTTTCATTCCTTTAATCTTGATCAATTTCTTATTCATTGCTTCGATCATCAACTATTTTACCTTATATATTTTCTTTCATTCAATCGTGAGGACAATTTATTCTTTTGTTGAATATCTAAATAATTTTTTTTTTTTGATATTTTAGAAACTTTTCTTCCCGCGCATCACGTAGGCGGGTAATACTAGTTTCAAACAAACCATAATAGTATTTCACACATTTTTTGTTGGAATAATTAAATTCCTTTGTCTATTAAAGAAATCTAACAGATTTATTTATTTATTTTTTTTTGGTAAGTAAGATAATACCAATGGATTGAAAATTCATCTATGCTAGAAATTTGATATTTATATTTTAAAAGTTACAACTAAATTTTATCAAAAGATTTTGAACTTAAATATTTTTTGAAAATTTATATATGCTAGATGTTTAATATTTATACTTGAAAGGGGATGAAGACTGTCAAAGCGGCGAGTTTTTGCTTCCAACCCTCAGATTGGGGTTTGATTCTTCACCCGGCCCCCTATCCCTCCCTTTATTCATTTGTAATTTGTGTGGCATGGACTCCCACCACCATTTCGGCTCCTCCAAAAAGAATATTTATACTTTAAAAGTTAGTAAGTTACAACTAAATTTTACGAAAAGATTCCGAAATTAAAATGTTTAGCAGACATTATAGTGGTTTCCAAATCTATCATTCTAGGCTTCGAGTAATAATCTAATAAATAGTTTTAGATGTTCTTTTTTTAATTGTTTCTGTATAAGTTTGTGCTAATAAAAACAATATACTTTATCCATTTTAAAGAAAAAGAGAAATGCTATTTGGAAATACAAGAGGAGCTTCTTGCAAAACATGAATCGGTACATTCCAATCCTCTGAGACATAAGCCATGCACGTTTAACTCAAATACTAAGATGATTCAACAGTTGAAACCAAATATACTAGGGATGCTTTAGAAACCACACCCTTAAAAGTTTATAAGAAATTCTAAAAGATACAGAATGGAAGAAATTAGATGATAGACTATGGCTCGACTCCTCATGGAAAGCAACCAGGCGAGTATGCCCATTTCATGTATAAATAACTGGGAAAAGTCCTAGAGTCACCTGCAATACATTTGACGAATGTTATGATATAATCAAAGAGCTTTACAACAACACTTGCGAATAATTTAGTTTTGCAAATTAGTACATTATTGCACATACATATGCAGTGGCGAAACTAGAATGACTTTTAACGGAAGTCCGAGACAGAATACTACTTTATTTTCATCAATATCATTATTCTTTTTGTGGAAGCATCATCTTTAAAAATATACTCCATGTATATATATTTATATATGTTATTTTTTTTTGGCGAAAAACCGGGTATAGATGTTTTTTTGGGTAAACAAAGGAATTCTTAAGTGTTATTCAAGGGATATCTTAAATATGTGTCTCCCAGTATATATAGTAAAAGATGATCTTGAACAGGGCATCTAAGAAGCATTCTCATTGCCAACATTTCAAGCCTTGACATCGACAAGGAACTCGGCCATCCCTTTGAGGGAGCCTTTTACTTTGAAACTACTAATATGTCTACCTAAAACATTGGATACATCCAACAAATAGGGATCTTGAATAAATATTTTATTTATATATATAATATGTTAGCGTAAACATTAATAACATCATCCGTGTAGAAAAATATAGATCAATGGAAGGTCACAAAAAAAAAGAAAAAAAAGAAAAAAAGCTAACCTGAATTTCACTACAAGAAATAAGAGGACCATTTACGAAACCAGCAGTGCATCTAGACCCCAGTTGAAGGGTTAATATCATTTGATCGAGTTGTACTGGTCGATCAAAATGAATGATGAAGTACCCGGAGAGGTTAACAATTGCATGTTCACCCTGCAATTGTTATGTTGTTGTTTAAATTACTCTCTACATAAAAAGATACTGCTGAACGTAGCATTAAATTCAGGACAAATAAATAATTTTAAGGGTGAGGTTTTCAGAAGCATAACCATGAAGCGTCCCTACGATTTATGCATTTTGGGAAGTGTATATAACCACAACAACATGAAGTATAGTGATAAATAATTGTGTCTAGTAAGCAGTAACTATAGTGATTAGTTATAATAGGGCATTGCTGAAAAGTAAAAACAATAAGAGGCATTTGGTATGTGCTAACCTATAAATCCACGTTCCTGGTAATTTACATTATTGGGAATTCACAATATGTTTCATAAACACATTCTAAGTAAGATTGCATGCACTTATTAAATTTACAATGTAATGTGTGCATTCCCAATAATTTAAAAAATGGTAATCTATCTACTAGTAATGTACATTTCTAGTTTTTCTCAAAAAAAAAATGTACATTTCTAGTAACTTAAAAAGTAGTAATCCACTAAAGTACTCTTATAGAAATGTTTTACTGGATGACCCAAGTGATTTCTATTTATTAGAATTCTTCGAGGCCCAATATCAACCTTTCTTATACGCGAAAACTTTTAATGGCAATGCTATTAAATATTTCACAAATGAGGGATATTCATATATAGTGATGAAAATGAGAGTAGTAGACTTGAATAGATTGGGGCTCTAGTCACTTAACAATTACCTATATAATTTTGCTCGATTTCTTATAAAATCTCAAAATCACAATATTAAGTACTATATGATTAGGGGAGTTGAAAACATCACATTCATATAACATGGCTTGGGAGTCGTTATTACCTCAAACGTTGTTGTTACACCACCAAGTACTTGTAGTCGTGGGTTTGATACATGACCAAATGCAGAGAGTACGGTTCCACCGAAGGACAATATTCCATTGTTACCCCTCAGTAAATGTGTTTGCGCATCAAAAAAGCTTCGTATTGCTTCTACAATATCCTACATAAAAAAAAAAAATTACAAAAAAACATAATAATAGATTGGATCATGCCATCAACATAGTCCAGCTGTATTCTAAATGCAAAATCAATATATATAAGTATATATAATTAAATAGTTTCAAATTCTAATTGTGGATAGAAAAAATTAGCAATTAAAATAAAAATAAAGGTAAGAACCTGTCCTTCATCAATGTTGAGAATTGTTGGAGAAGGAAGAAGTCGTGGTTGGGGCTGAAGGTCTTGGGGTCCAACTGGCCTGGGAGAAAGGATTTGGGGCCCGGTTGAAGGTCTAGCCGGTTGGGGATTTTCAAAAGCTCTAGGTGGACTCGGTTGAAAATTAGGGGCTTCGAGAGTAAGGATAACTTGACGTGTTTGTGGATGCCCATTTACTCTCGGTTCTTGTGGTTGAATTAGGTTTTGTCGTGCTTCGACTCCTTCTTGTGGCTGATTTGGGGATTGTGGCCCATTGGCTCCTCCTTCATATTGTTCTTGTGCCATATTTGCTGATTATTTCGTCTCTCTTGGTTTTTTCAAATGTTGGGGGTGGAGTCGGAGAGGTAATGGTCGCGTTATTAATATAGAAGAAATATGATTATTACACGCCATCCATCCATACATATCGAAGGAAATAATCATTAATACAAATGGAAAAAATGAAATAAATAATAGCATCATAATACTATAATGCTGATGCAACATCACGTGGTTAATAACAAAAAAAATAATTAATATAAGAAAAGCAGGACGCTAATGCAACCTGAGGTGGCCGTATTATAATCGGATACCAAGAATATTAATATTTGAATATCATAATGTTGATGCAACCTGAAGTGTTTGTATTCATGAACGTAACTGTAATGTGATGTGGTAGTTTTAATTAGAGCCACGAGAAAATCAACTATTCTTTTTTTTTTTTGAGACAAAGTCATTTATTAAACCGAAATGGTCTTACAATTACATCGAGTCGCGGCCACCGAGCCAACGAATATGCACTGTGACAATTTAATTCAACCATCAGTGCCCAACATCTGTGTCCAATGTCATTTTCTTCCTACCTCTCCACAAAGCCAGCGACATAACACAAAAAATTACAACCAAACTTCAATTGAATTAGTACCTGCAGCGCCCAATTTAGCCCAGTGATCCGCCAAGGAATTTCTCTCTCGAAGGATATGTTGTACCTTTACAGTTCCTGCGAAGTTGAATAATAGTGATATTTTGTCCATGAAGGGATGGAGCCTCCAAGGAACAGAATTCGGATTCTGCAGCCACCGAACCACATTGTAGGAGTCGCATTCAAATATCACTCGTTGAAGTGGAAAGCCTTGATCACGCAATAATACATCACACATTCTATGAATAGCGCGAAGCTCAGCCTCTGTCGAATCTGTGTGACCAATGTAATCGGACAAGATAAAGATTACTTCTCCTCGATCATTCCTGATGACGCCTCCGATCCCTGCCGGCCCGGGGTTGCCCAAAGAAGATCCATCGGTGTTGATTTTCCACCACCCTTGATTTGGACGCTCCCAAACCAAACCGAGTCTAGGAACTTTTGATCTGTTGCCAATAGCACCACAGAGACTTAATGAAAAAACACTATCTGAACATTGAACATCCCAGGCTGATAGAAGAGTCCCCTGCCACTGCCTTCCACCAAGACCCTATCCGCCATCTAATGTCATCCACCACTGCTTTCCTATTGAAAGTTTTCCCTTTAAACACTACATCATTCCTCCAACTCCATATAGACCACATCACCGCCAAGCATGTTAGTCCCCACACCTGCCTCCTGTTCCTTTTAGGATCAAAATCCAACCACCAGGATACAAGCTGACTAATCTTGCCAGGCATTACCCAAGTGATATCAAACCAAGCAATAACATCATACCAAATTTGTCTGACACATTCACATAGACAAAAAATATGATCATGTGACTCTACTTCTTTTTCACACAAAGGGCAATATGCGTTTGATACCTGAATACAGTTCCTCATCAGGAGAACTTCACGAACTGGTATGACGCCTTGCATAGCCTTCCATAACAAAAGTTTTGTTTTCATAGGGCCTTTAAGTTTCCACAGTTGGATCCAGGTCTGATTATAACCGCTATCCGACGAGGGGTTCCAGCATGACCTTGTAGAAAACTGACCGCTCCCTTCCCCAAGCCAACATACTCGATCCTCTAAATACATACTTTTCGGATACCCGCTAATGGTCGCAATCATGCAATTCCAAAGTCCCACTTCCCAATCAAATAGTGTTCGACGTAGCCTGATGTCCCATTCCCAGTGAAATCCATTCCACTTCCCCAATTCAGCAATAGTTCCTTCCTTGTTTATTGCAAGAGCATGAATCCGAGGAAAGTATTCCTTCAGGCTTCCACCGCCCTCCAACCACTTATCCGACCAGAAACGTGTCCGAAGTCCATTTCCCACCAATATTTTAAACCGATTGTTGACCTCTGCCAATCCTGATTCCCCCCACGCACGACTTATGTAACCCCAAACAGACCGAGTGTGGCATGTGTTCGGAGCTAAGGGAGACATCTTCCCATAATACTTCGCGTCAATAATTTCTTTCCAAAGGCTGCTTTCATGACCGAACCTCCATCTCCATTTGAGCAGTAAGGCCAAATTGAGTTTGTGTATATTTCTCACATGTAGCCCGCCATCGTTCTTGTGATTGCAGATTCTCTCCCAACAAACCGAGTGGAGTTTCCTTATCCCGTCCCATTCGTTCCAAAAGAAGCGTCTTTTCATTTTCTCTAACTTCTCAGCAACCACTTTTGGTACTTTGAAAATGGATAAGAAATACACCGGCAAGCAATGGAGAACTGATTTAATTAGACATAAACGCCCGGCTTGAGATAGTAACCTACCCTTCCAACCGGCTAACCTCTTCTCGACCTTATCAAGGACCGGTTCCCAGATTTCAGCTCCATTGATTCGGCCGCCAATCGGGACTCCTAAATACATCATTGGCCATCCGCCGACACCACATCCGAACAAACTAGCTGCTTCTTCCACCATTCCAGGTGGACAATTGATGCCAAAAATTTTACACTTTTGAAAGTTTATTCGCAGGCCAGTAGAGAGAAATAAGCACTTTAAGATCCTTTTGATAATCATCACTTGTCTTAAATCGCCCTCGCAGAACAGGAGGGTGTCATCCGCGTACTGAAGGTGAGAGATGACCGGCCCTTCTGCCCCAATCTTTAAACCTCTGAATACACCTAAGTCCGCAGCCTGCTTAAATAGCCTGTTAACAACCTCGGCCACAAGCACGAAAAGATATGGGGATAATGGATCCCCTTGCCTCAACCCTTTTTGTAAATTGAAAAATTTCGTAGGAGCCCCATTCAAAAGCACAGCAGCCGTAGCCTTCGTCACGCATTCTTTAATCCACATAACCCATCTATCTCCAAAACCCATAGCTTGTAATACCGACAATAGAGCATCCCACGAAACATTATCGTAGGCCTTGGCGAAATCCAATTTGACTACAAAGCCGCTACGCCCCGAAGCTTGAGTGGAATGTATCACTTCGGTAGCAATCAACACCCCGTCAAGAATTTGCCTACCCTTAATGAATGCCATTTGAGACGAGCCAACCAATTTTTCAATGACCTCCTGTAGCCGCCTGGTAAGAACTTTGGTCAGTATTTTGTAAATATTACCAACAAGGGAGATAGGTCGAAAGTCACTGAAATTAGCTGGAGCTTCTTTCTTAGGGATCAATGTTATGAATGATCTTCCCACATCCTTTGGCAAGGAACCGTCTCTCTCAAAACTCTTGAACAGGTCCAATATGTCCCCTTTGATCAATTCCCAGTACTTCTTGAAAAAACCAAGATTAAAACCGTCCGGTCCGGGAGCCTTGTTACCGTCGCAACTCCATAGTGCTAATTTGATTTCTTCTTCAGAGAAGCATCTCTCTAGCCATTCTTGATCCATCACAGTAAGCTTTCCCAGACCGATTTCGCCCACCAAGAATATCTCCTCCTCCCGCTTTTTTAAAGCCTCCTGGAAATACTCAACGGCCTTTTCTTTCACAATCCTCGGGTTATCTATCATAACACCATCAACATTAATAGCACCAATGTAGTTTCGCCTTTTGTTCACAGATGCAATAGTATGGAAAAATCTCGTATTGAGATCGCCTTCCTTAATCCATTTAAGTCGTGATTTTTGCAACCATCTCCTTTCCTCGGCTAACAAAACCGAATTAAGTTCTCTTTTTTTATCACCCCAATCTTTCCTAACTTCGTCAGCCACTCCCTCACCAGGCAAATTTTCCTCCAGCTCCCCTATGTCCGCCAATAGGCTTTGAATCCGCTTCTCAATAGCATTAGCCCCATAACCCTCCCAATTAAGGATTCTGGATTTAACTGCCCGCAGTCTATCAACCACAGATATGTTCCTCCTAGAACCCGCCGTTTCCGGTGTCCCGCGCCATGCACCTTGCACCAGCTCATCAAACCCCGACTCATCTAACCAATAGTTGTAGAACCTAAATGGCTTAGATCCCCAATTCGACTCTTTGATCTCCAGTATAACAGGGTAATGATCCGACGTCACCAAATCACCTCTCCTTTGAATAATATTACCATCCAACTGCAGCCATCCAGGAGAAAGCAACACTCTATCCAACCTACTCCCCGCCCTCCCACCTCTTCCGAACCAAGTAAATTGCCCACCAGTCATCGGTAAATCAACCAATCCCAGAGTGTCAATAAATTCTCTGAAATCTCTAGACGCCCCAGCATCCACCGTTGCCCCGAATCTCTCACCCTCGCCACATACTGCATTAAAGTCCCCCACACAACACCACAATTCTCCATTATCAGTTCTACACTTCTGTGCGATGTGGTTCCAAAATATAGCCCTCTCCCTCCTATCGTTTGGTGCATGAATATTCACCACATTCAATACAGACCCCACCCCCTCCAGACTACCCTTAACCCAAATATAATTGTGATCACTTTCTTCGACTTGAAAGGAACCCCTGCACCCATCCCAGACAACCAGTAGTCCGCCAGCATTTCCGGAGGATGGTTGGAATCTAAACTCACAGCCCCTAGAACCCCATATCCTAGATACCGTATGGTCTCTAATCAGCTCCATCTTTGTCTCCTGAACGCACAAAAATAATGGCTTTTCCTTCAAACATAACCTCCTGATTGCCCTTCTCCTCACTCCCCCATTCAACCCCCTAACATTACAAGTAATAATCTTCATCTAGAAAAAAGACCACTCAAACACCCCCCCAACAGCCCTCGGGTTTAATCCAACTCTTTGGCTATTCTAACCACTACCTCCTCCCTCCCCAACACACATGCCAGCCCCAGATCACTGGCTAACTCATAAATTTCCTCCGCTTCCGAAAAATTGGCCAATCTAACTCCATCTTTGAGACGCATAGTTGAGAATTGAAGTGTCGCAAACTCCTTACCTTTGGCCTTATGATCCAGCTTGCCTTTTCCTTTATACAAACCCTTTAATCTCCTGGACCTTCTTTCACCACGCCGGCCGCTGGGAATAGGACCACACGACTTCCCAATGACCATCGCCAATGCCTCCTTTACTTCCTTCAGCACCGCTGGCGAATCCTCCCCTAACCCTGCAACTCCATCCGTAGAGGCGTTCACCCCTAAATCCCCTTCCTGCTCTGCCCTCATCGTGTCCTCCTGTACATTCCCCAAATCCATTGATAATGGCCAAAAATGACCATTATTTTCAATCCATTTCCGTGTCTTAAACGGGCATTTGATCGCATTCCGGTCTTACATTAAGTAAGAAAGCAGTCGAATTGGACTGATTTATGCATAATTGAAAAAATAATAAGCTGGTGTGAAAAAGACATAAATATGTAATTTTATTACATATTTATGTTAGAAAAATCCAAAAACATGAGAAAAAGAAAAGGAAACAAAAAGATGGGAAAAAGATAGAAAAGCCACAAAAAGAATATTTTCGGCCCATCTGGCCCAATCCAGCAGGCCCAGGAAGACCTTTGTCGCGGAAGCCCTTGGCGCGATGCAGTGTTCCGCGACAAAGGCATACTCCGCGACCAACTGGCCCCAAATGAAGAGGAGACCAGCCAAGCCCCTGGCGCGATGACCCTTGTCGCGATAGCATAACTCCGCGACAAAAGCCCATTCCGCGACCAAGATGCACAAATAAAGACACAAGACCCAGTCGAGAAGCCTTGCCACATGCAGTGTGTTCCGCGACCAACTTGATGTTCCGAGACAAAGCTGTGATGTGTGTGATGTCTTAAGACACAATGGGCTAGAATCAAGGCCCATGGGCTTAGGGTTACACTTCTATAAATATGAGGTGTCTCCCATGAGCTAAGGGTTGGTTGGTTGGAAGTTTGAATTTTAGAAGTTCTTGAAGGCAAGCTTAGGAGTTCTCTCTTAGGTAGAGTAGTTTAGGTTTATTTTTATGTATTATTTAACTTTTGCACTTAGTTTAGCTTAGATTAGTGTTTTACTGTTCACAGTGCTTAGATAGCCATTTTTATACTATGTTTTGGTTTCTAAACTCTTGTTTTAGGGTTTGTAACACCCAAATCATGGGTATTAACAACACCCCTTCAATAATATGGGAAAACATTCATCATTTGTGTCCCAAATCATGAAATGGGTCTCACACCCCATGGATTTATGCTTTCTTTTTCATTTTGGGGTCATTTGACCCCCATTTTGTTATTTTCATGTTTACTGTTAGCATATTATGGATAATGTTGTGTGGATGTGTGATCAAACCCTAGATTAGGACTCATGCTTTATTTTAATATCCTGCCCAGTCTTGTTATTTTTGTTTAAGCATGTTCTTCTTTATTTTGAATGTTTCTTGCTTATTTTTAGCTTAGAATAGCTTTTTGATCTGAAATAGGGTGAGATCACGCTGTTTGCATGCCACTGTTCATTTCTGCTTTTTCTGACTTTTGTCCTGAACCACCTTGGGCGCCAACCGCCTTCTGGCGCGGAACCACGTTCCGCGACAGAGTGGCTGTTCCGCGACCAAGGTGTTTCAAGACACTTGTCTCCAAATTTAAAACCCTTTGTCGCGGAATACCTTGTCGCGGAGCCACGTTCCGCGACAAAACTGTCCATGCATAGCGACAAAGGAGCCAAACTCTTGCATTTTGTCTTCATGGCTTCTTGTCGCGGAATCATCCTGTCGCGGAGCCACGTTCCGCGACAAAACCCCATTCCGAGACAGAAAAATTATGCCATGTTTCTTAATCTTTGAACACTTTGTCGCGGAACACCTTGTCGCGGAACCACGTTCCGCGACAAAATCTCCATGCATAGCGACAAAGGTTCAAATGCTTTAGAATTTTATTAAAACACTTTGTCGCGATGTCACCCTTGTCGCGGAGCCACGTTCCGCGACAAAACCTTGCATAGCGATAAAGAGGCGTTATGCTGCCAAAAATTCTAAAAGCTTGTCGGGATGTCCATGTCGCGGATCTCGGTCCGCGACAACATTTATGATATAGCGACAAGGGTTTCTCTCTCTATTTGATCTCAAACAAATTTCATTCTCTTTCCATTTTATATTGCAACACTCACATCATAGCCCCACGGGTTAGGATGTAACATTCTGGAATTGCAATATAGGGTGTTATGCTGCCCAAATTTTGATTCTCCATTGGCATCACTTAACTGATTGAACCCTTGATTCATCAATGATTAAAGATTGAGATTAGCAATAATCAAACTTCAATAATCATCATGATTAAAGGACCTTTGTTCAATTGCCATTAAAACACTCTTGTATAAACAAAATCCTGATGGCTTAAACAGATAATCTGGACTGTAATTAATTATGGTAGGAAGGATTATTTAAGACCATTACATGTGGACCCGATCCACAACCTTGCATGAGAAACCAATGTCTCTCATACAATGGATCTTCTTTTGCTTCTTGTTTATTTTGTCTTTGTGTATTGTGTGGAACCATTAGTAAAGAATACATCAGAATAATGTTGGCGGGTACTCCCTCATGGATAACTAGCTCGTATTCTGGGTGTTAGTTACTAATTGTTATTTTGCATGGTCTGAATGGCTGTCAGTGGAAGCCTTGGCGGTTTGCCCATCCGGGGTTACAATAGCTGCTCGGCTGACTCCCATCTAGATACAGTTTTATTTTTATTATCTTAATTTCCAAACCTGAATCCCAATCCGTACTGGGAGTCAGTTGGCATCAGTCAGTGCCAACTGATGATCATTATAGAAGGGAAGCATGTAGGTTATTATCCGAATTCACAGACAGTGGAGGCCCAACTGGTGTTGACACCACCATTACAGGGTCTAAACTGTCTAAATTCGCTCCATCCGAGTGATTGGGAAATTGGACAGTAGATGTTTACAGTCCACCTGATCATTCTGCCATTACGTTGGTACCTTGACCATTCCATTCTGTGTTTCACCTTCTGTCTAGACCCGCTTCTATATTTTGGGTCAATTAATTTTACACTTCCATATATCCTTATGCATGATAATATTATGTACTGTTGTGGTCTGTAAGTATTTTGGGATCCTTCCCTTGGACAATAGAAGTCTAGATCTTTAACAGATATTGCTTTATGAACTTCCAACAAAAACCTCTTTATAAAATCCGGATCTGAGTAAGGGATAAATTCTTCAGTTATGACTAATTCATATTCTGTCAAGGGTTATATTTTGGGAATTAAGAAGCAGATTCAGCGATTAGGTCTCGTCTAGACTGAAAGGGTCTGTGTTTTAACTGAGAGTCTAGTACCTGACAGGGAATGATTTTCAAATCCATTATTTTCCAAAATTGCTGGTTGATGGAAATGTAAGATTAAGTGCTACACCGAGATGGGGTCCACTTGGATTCAAATACAGTGTAGTAAATAATCTTAGAGGAACATCATCCAGGCCTTGGTTATTTTCCAAGATAGGGTTGAGTTTTCTTTCAACTGCTATCCTCTTCTGCCAAAGCCTACTTTTGAGTCCTGAGTGAGTGCATCCGGAACGAACTAATTTATTAGTTCGTTTCATTAGTTTGTATCTCATAATCACCCGGAAGGAAGTGAACACACTAGTGGTTCACTGAGAGCCGGGAATTCTTGATCCATACTCCTTCATTCTGACGGGGAGCTGTCTTTTACTACCAGGGTCAGACTTTCAAAACCTCCGAGTGATAGGATTTTAAATGCTTTCTTTACTGCTTTCTTTTAATCGCTTTCATTAGAGGTCACTCGGTTGTATCGAGAGTTGTGTAACTGCTACTAGGATTGACAGTTAAGGGATAGTTTAGGGCTTGATCCAAATCTTTGGGTGTGACATGGGAGAATGATAGTGGTACTCGGCATTTCAATAAATGATGTGTCGGGTGTTGCTTATCCACCACAGATGAAGTAACATACCCAGGCCAGGGCAGTTACGAATCTGTGGTATCTTAGAATTTGCGGTCTTAAGAACATGTAAACTCATATTGCAAGTACCTGTCTGCTAAAGGGAAAGCCTTATTGAGAGCATGAGAATTAGCTATCTGAAAGAATTATCCCAAACAACGATCTGCGTATAAAAATGGAAGTTTAATATTGCTGTATCTCACTCTTGTCCAATTTTCATTCTTTTCTTCCTGTCCTTTCTGTCCACGTTGTGACTCAACTTCACGGTTGGCACAATGCTCCTTTTCCCTGCTTCCGTAGATAATGTTTACCGCATTCTTAGAATAATTCTTATCCGCTTTCTAGAATAGATTTATTTGCTTTGTAGATTAATTTAACTGCTTTCTAGATCTAATTTACATTCATGTCAGTAGTTATTAATCACCTTTCAAACCTATTGAGCAATACGAATGGAAAATCTAGTAAAACGACGTGGGACCTGCTTCTATCGCACATCCTCCAGTGAACGATCCGGTCTTACTATAAATTACTGCAATTTTTGACACCGTGCGCTTTCGGGGGCACAGTTTCTTAAACACGAGTAATAAAAATATGACTACTTATAAATATATCCCTAATCACAACCCCGCCATCATAAATTGGTTTCATTAAATAAAACTTGAACCAGGATCATGATTTTTCGGAAAATACTCATGTAGTGGGAACTTGCCAAAAGTTTCATGGCAGGAACTCTCATGGCAAGAATGGATGAGAAGTATCATGGCATACTTGCCGGGGATCCTCAGTGTGACAGGCTGAAGGTCAACCTATCCCGGCTATGCCATGAGATTTGTCAACATTTCATGACAGGGAGGACCACAGCGCCATTTGAAATTGAAGCACCACCCTTGAGTAATAAAAAGACTAATAATTTTGATATATCCCTAAACCCTTTCCCGTGAATCATAACTCTTTTCATTTAATAAATCTAACCTGGTATAATTTTAGCAAAAGCTCGTGGGACGGAAATTGTCAAAAGTTTCATGGCGCCGTTGCCGGGGAGGATGCAGCGCCGTTTTATTTAGAGAATTACATTCCTCATTGCTCCTAGAGTAGCTTATACATATAATTATAAATATTCACCTTCAGAACCACTTCTAACCTGGGGATTGTACAGGTACTGTCATTATTGAAGCCGTTGTTCTATGCAAAGGAGGAAGCAGACGCCAGCCGAGATCCCGTTTAATTCAGAGATAGAAAAGACAGCTCGACGTCTTAGGGCGGAGACTAAACGAAGAAGGGAACGGGAACGACAGGCATTACTTTCACCAAGCACCAGCAGCGATATCTCCGAAATGGCAAACCCTGACATCCCACCAATCATTCAACCCAATCCCCCACTTCACAACATTGAGGAAGATCCCGAGGATGCTGATCATGATGAATTGGATGATCCCCCTCCCCAGATCATACAAGGAGGTGGGAATCCACCAAACATGGACCAACAGCACTTCGAGGCACCCCCTCCCAACCCGAACCAAAACCCACCAAACAACCAAAACCAACCAAATCAGCAAAATTTCCCAAACCAACAGAATCAGCAATACCACAACCCCCATCAGAATCCCCCGAATCCGAATGATTTCAATGGTCCGAGGAACTATTTCATGCCTCAGAACTACTACCCACAGCAATACCAAGGCGGGCCTGAGAACAATCATCAAGCAGCAGCTGCTGCTGATTACATGCAGCCGATTTTAGAGCCATATCTGAACATTCCTGGACAAGCTCCATTCTTGGCCAGGAATTTCGAACTAAAACCGGCCCTAATCAATCTAGTCCAGAGCAACCAGTTTGCCGGAGCAAGTCATGAAGATCCCCATGATCACCTGCAAACCTTCCTAGAATTGTGTGACACGATCAAAAATCGTGATGTACCCGCAAACACCATTCGACTAAGGCTATTTCCCTTCTCTCTGACAAGCGGAGCACGAACATGGTACAAGTCACTGCCCGTAAATCAGAAGTCTACATGGGAAGACGTGATCAGAAACTTCCTAGCAAAATACTTCCCGGAGTCCAAGGTGGATGAATGCCGCTCCAAAATTGCGGAATTCAAGATGAAACCAGACGAGTCCTTGTATGATGCAAAGGAAAGATTCTTCAACCTACTCAGAAAGTGTCCTCAACATGGTTTCCATGACTGGGAGAGACTGAGAAAGTTCTACAGTGGTCTGACCCCAGCATGGAAATCCATGCTTGATGCTGCCGGTGGTCAACATTTGCTCTACATACCAATGGACCAAGCCTGGGCAAAGATTGAAGCCATGAGTGTCAACCGTTCTGTTCTAACTGATGATGGTAATCCCACTCCCCCTCGTGGTTTGTGTGTTGTAGGTACAGTAGAGAAGTCAGACATTGAAAAGCTTCAAGAGCAAGTGGCAGCGTTGTCTGTAAATCAAGGAGTTGGAAGTTCTGCGCAGGGACAGCAAACTGATGTGATCTGTGGACTGTGTCAAGGTGCTCACGCAACTGACACATGCGAGCAAGTCACAGCAGAGAGCTGTAACTATGCAGGAGCTTTTCCAAATAGACACCCGAATTTGTCTTATTCAAACAACAACGCCTTGAACTCACATCTCTTGAACAAGC
This sequence comes from Hygrophila difformis, assembly GCA_030278955.1. Classification (NCBI taxonomy): domain Eukaryota; kingdom Viridiplantae; phylum Streptophyta; class Magnoliopsida; order Lamiales; family Acanthaceae; genus Hygrophila; species Hygrophila difformis. The sequence continues at coordinate 22,562,448 of JAOANR010000014.1, forward strand.
CACAGCAACAACAGTTCAACCCTCAGCAGAATCAGGGATTCAATCAGAACAGGGGCCAACATTTTCAGAATCCAGGTTTCCAACCTCAGATCCAGCAGAGGCCGCCTCAGAATTTCCAGAACTTTCAGCCCAATCAGAATTTCCAGCCTCAGTTTGTCCCAAACCAAGGCCAGTGGAATCAGAATCAGCAGCAAAATCAGAATCAGAATCAAAAGCCCCCTTCAAGGCTTGAGAATCTGATGACTGATTTCATCACTAGTCAGAAAGAGATCAACAATCAACTGCAGGCCTCCATCAGAAATGTGGAGACCCAAGTTACACAGATGGCTAATGAGATGCAGAAAAGGGACAAAGGAACATTGCCTAGCACTGCAGAAAAGAACCCGCAATGCAAGGCAATAACCTTGAAATCTGGGAGAGTACTAGCTGGACCAAAGGGAGCGGATACTGGAGCGGAATGTGAGGAGGATGATATTGTTGACAATGCTGGTAAGGAAGCTGATAATGGGAACGAAGCAGAAAAAGAGACAGCCGAATTGCAGACTGAAGCTGCGCCTGAAACGGCTGAACTAGATAAGGGTACAGGTGAAGGTACAACTTCCTTCCCTTCACCACCAAAAATTGCTAATAACAAGTACATGCCCAGGATTCCTTATCCTGCGCGGCTTAAAAATAAAGAACATGATCTTAAATTCAAGAAATTTCTGCAACGATTAAAGTCTGTAGAGATAACCATTCCTCTCACAGAAATGATTTCCGAAATGCCCATCTATGCTAAGTTCTTGAAAGAATTGATTTCAGGAAAAAGGCAGGTTGAGCAGGAAGAGGTAATTATTCTCAACAGCACGTGCAGTGCCATCGTTCAGAGGAGATTGCCTGAAAAGAAAGAGGACCCCGGATGCTGCACACTTCCAGTACAATTCGGAAAGGCCAAAGTGAGTATGGGGCTTTGTGATTTAGGATCAAGCATCAATGTGATGCCACTAGCTATGGCTGTTCGCCTCAAGCTTGGAGAAATTCAACCGGTCAAGATGAGACTGCAACTTGCAGACAGATCGATCACTCAGCCCGTAGGAATCCTTAAGGATGTTGTAGTCAAAACCGGGCAAGTTCTTTTCCCGGTCGACTTCATCGTCCTCGACATTGAAGAGGATTCTGAAATGCCGCTTATCCTTGGACGCCCATTTCTAGCCACTGGTGGTGCACTGATTGACGCCAAATCCGGAAAAGTCACCCTAAGGGTCGATGGCGAGGAGATCATCTTTGATATGGAGAAATTGCAGAAATTTCCGAATGACAGTTCTTGTTTTTCATTTGAAAATGTAATAGTTAGGGAAGAGCTTGACTCTGTACTTGATTGTGAAATGATGCTGGATGAACTATCAAAGCAGGTACTGAAGCCTGCTGGCGTGGAGCACAAAGGATGCAAAGCCGTTCACTTCGCTGATCCCGAAACAGGGGATTTGGAGGAATTTGATGGCATGGACTTCCATGAGGACGCCAAGCAAGAGGATGAAGAGGATCCTGTACTGATGCAGGATCCCGAAGGTAAATCTGTTCTCCCACTACCCAATTCTCGCAAACTACTCCCTTCCGTTGAATGTCCACCAGAGCTTGAACTTAAAACATTACCCGATCATCTCAAGTACGCGTTTCTCGCAGAACATAAAAAGTTACCCGTGATTGTTTCGGCTAAGCTCTCCCAAGAGCAAGAAAATGCTCTGGTGGTCGTTCTTAAGAAACATGTACATGCAATAGGTTGGACCATTTCTGATATAAAAGGAATAAGCCCTTCTATTTGCATGCACAGGATTCTAATGGAAGAAGAGTTTAAACCCTCCCGTCAACCTCAGAGGCGATTGAACCCCCTTATGCAGGAAGTGGTAAGGAAAGAAGTTATCAAGCTCTTAGATGCTGGTATAATCTATCCTATCTCTGATAGCAAATGGGTTAGCCCGGTGCAGGTCGTACCCAAACGAGGAGGGATGTGCATAACCAAGAATGAGCAAGGAGAAGAGGTTGCAACCAGGCCAGTGACCGGATGGAGAGTTTGTATCGATTACCGGAAGCTGAATGAGGCCACACGCAAGGACCATTTTCCATTGCCATTCATTGATCAGATGCTTGAGAGGTTGGCAGGGAGAGAGTTTTATTGCTTTTTGGATGGTTATTCTGGTTATAATCAGATTGTTATTTCCAGTGAGGACCATGATAAAACCACTTTCACTTGCCCGTACGGCACTTTTGCCTATCGACGAATGCCTTTTGGTTTATGCAATGCACCTGCTACTTTTCAAAGATGCATGATGTCTATTTTCTCTGAATTTATCGAAAAATGCATTGAGGTCTTCATGGATGACTTCTCTGTATATGGAGATACGTTCGAAGATTGTTTGACCAATCTTGCTAAGATTTTAAAGAGGTGTGAAGACACTAACTTGGTTTTAAATTGGGAAAAGTGCCATTTTATGGTCACTGAGGGCATAGTGTTAGGTCATCGCATTTCTCGTGCAGGCATTGAAGTTGATCCAGCCAAAGTTTCCATCATTTCCAATCTCCCTCTTCCTAAGTCGATCAAATCAGTTAGGAGCTTCTTAGGGCATGCCGGTTTTTACCGGCGGTTCATTAAGGATTTCTCTAAAATTGCCAAGCCGCTCACTAATCTGCTTTGTAAAGAAAATCCTTTCTTAATAAATGAAGCGTGTGTCCAAGCCTTTGACACGCTCAAGAAGATGTTGGTTTCTGCACCGATAGTGCAACCACCCGATTGGTCAATACCTTTCGAGGTAATGTGCGATGCTAGTGGTCTCGCTGTAGGCGCAGTTCTTGGACAACATAAGGATGGGAGACACTGCGTGATTCATTACGCAAGTCATGCCCTGAATGAGGCCCAAGTTAACTACACCACAACGGAGAAAGAGATGTATGCTGTAGTCTTCGCGTTTGACAAGTTCAGACAGTACCTAATAGGTACAAAGACCATAGTATACACCGATCATACAGCATTGAGATACTTGTTTAGCAAACAAGATGCAAAACCTCGATTAATCAGGTGGGTACTTCTGTTGCAAGAATTCGACATCATAATAAAAGATAGGCGAGGTCGAGATAATGGTGCTGCTGACCACTTATCTCGATTAGATAATGATAAAAAGGAAAAAGCCGTCAATAAGGATTTCCCGGACGAACAGTTGTTCGCGTTACATCTGCATAATCAAGCTTGTCCATGGTTTTCCGACATCGCTAACTTCTTGGCATGCGGAATAACCCCCCAGTTTTCGAACTATCATCAGAGGAATAAGTTCAAACGAGATGTATTAAGTTACTTCTGGGAAGAACCTTATCTCTTCAAACACTGCCCTGATTTAATAATCAGGCGATGTGTGACTGAGCATGAAGCTTATCAAATTGTCAGAAAATGCCATGAATCAGAATATGGAGGTCACCATGGTCCCGCTCGAACGGCCCACAAGGTCCTCGAATGTGGATTTTATTGGCCTCACATCTATGAGGATTGCAGGACATTTGTTAAGGGCTGTGACAGATGCCAAAGATTAGGAAACATCTCCAAGAGGGATGAGATGCCTCAAAAGGGGATTCTCACGCTTGAGATCTTTGATGTATGGGGCATTGACTTCATGGGACCGTTTCCACCATCTGGTGGAAACTACTACATCTTGGTAGCTGTCGATTACGTATCCAAATGGGTCGAGGCTGTCGCATTACCGACCAATGATGGTAGCCAAGTCATCAAGTTCCTCAAAAACAACATTTTCAGTCGATTTGGCGTACCTAGGGTGGTGATATCTGATGGAGGAACACACTTTATTAATAAAGGTTTTGAAACTTTAATGAGTAAAAATGGGATCCTCCATAAGATAGGCACTCCTTACCATCCTCAGACTAGTGGTCAAGTCGAAGTATCCAATCGCGAAATCAAACACATACTCGAAGCCACTGTCGGGATAAACCCGTAAGGATTGGGCACGTAAGCTCAATGATGCTCTATGGGCATACCGCACAGCATATAAGACTCCCATCGGGATGTCTCCATATAGGCTGGTCTTCGGAAAAGCCTGTCATTTGCCTGTAGAGCTAGAGCATAAAGCTTACTGGGCCGTTAAAACGCTTAACTTCGATCCGAAAGTTGCTCAGAGCAAACGTAAGTTGGACCTCAATGAAATTGAGGAAATACGAGCGCAAGCTTATGAAAGCTCTCGAATTTACAAGGAGCGGACCCAGAAGTTGCACGATCGCCGGATCAAACCTAAGTATTTTTATGTTGGTCAACATGTGTTATTGTTCAATACTAGGTTGAAGCTGTTCCCCGGAAAGCTCAAATCTAGATGGGAAGGACCACATGAAGTACTAGAGGTGTTCAAAAATGGAGCTGTCAGGATTCGAACTGGCAGGGGCGATATAGTGGTGAATGGACAACGATTGAAGGAGTACCTCGGACAGTTCGATCCGGAGAAAGAAAGCCAAGCAGTGGCAGACCCGGCTTACACTCAATAAGAAACAGCATTTAAAAATACAAAAATTTCAGTTTATATATATAGTATAGTATATATTTACAGTATTTATTTCATGAGGAGCAAGTACCCAAAGATCAATTAAACATTTAGAGTACTAAGACTCTAAATGTGAGGATGTTGATATTTGGAGAAAATCTAATGCATTTCATTCATCTATCTTGCAGAAGTTCGGAACCACCAAAAAGAGGAGCAGATAACAGCAACATGGAAAACCAGGTTCTTGGTTGGATTAGTTCTATAAATCTGAGAAAATGTTCTCGGGAATTGAAGAAATTCAAGACCCGAAACAAAATTCACAGATAAAATGGAGCTGACCCAACCTAATTTTATGCAAGTGGATTATTTAATTTTCAGCCCTGCATTTTGAATTTACTTGGACTAAATTCATTCAGCCCAAGTCAAATAAAATGGACGCAGGCCCAATACCACACTCGGGCCCAGTCCAAGAAAATTTGAAAATTCAAAATCCTTTGTCGCGGAAGGACCTTTGTCGCGATGTCATGCATCGCGACCAGGCCCTGCTCCGCGACAAACTCCCTTTTCCTTCTAAACCATTTCCCCACATCTTGTCGCGATGCACCGTGTCGCGGAGCATGACTCCGCGACCAAGCCCTGCTCCGCGACATGACCTGCGTTGACTGTCTCCATACTGAACTTTGTCGCGGTAGCCTTGTCGCGGAGCATGACTCCGCGACCAACCCTCAACTCCGCGACCACTCTAATGTCGCTATGCCTTGTCGCGGAACCTTGTTCCGCGACAAAGTCTCGGATTCCGCGACAAAAGTTCAAGTATTTATACCCCCCCACCCCCTCCAGCTTCTTTTCACCTTCCTCCTGTCATTTCAACTTCTTTCAGTTTCTTCATCTTCTTTTCCCCCATTTTTCTCTCATCCGAACGAACACCACGTGTTCTTCGCACTCTTGCACGCCAATTCTAAGGGAAACTATGGACCGATTTCATGGACCCCTCCCAATCCTTGGACCCGTGCCTAGACCCGAGCCAAGGAGGAGAGGGTAAACCCTATTTTCACCATGGTCATAGCCCCCCTTCGGACCTCTTAGTTCTTTTATTTATTTTATTTTGTTGTGTTCGTGGTGTGGTGTTGTTAGTGTGCACATCCAACTTCAGATTTTTGGAGGTTTTGAGTGCCCTCGGCTTTGAGCACCATTTTGAAGTTTTTTAGAACTTGTTTTGAAAACTGATTACAGGGTGTTAAAACTGTTAATGGATAAGATTTTTGAAGTTTAAAACTGGAAAGAACAAACTGATGAACATTTGGGTATTGTTTTGAATATCTTGATGTTATTGGTTTGATTGATCCTGATGTGATGTGCACAGTGTGGGTGGTGTAATAAAGATGGAAGATCTTTTTGGGCACATTTGTTCTCATGTTAGAAATCTCATGGGAATAAATGTTTGTTTGTTTATGGAAACATAGTACAAACACCCAATAGGAAGCTTCCACTTTTAATAAAAGCAACCTTTTAGAAAAAGACAAAAAGAGTTATTTTTGTTTAATGTTTGACTTGCGTTTTGTTCCCAATGGAGCATTAGTGTGAGTAAGATAGCAGTATTTTGTCACCTAACTGCTATCCTTTTCAAAAATCCAAAATGGGACCACTCACATCCCACTTTTATTAAATAAAACAAGTCAACCATTTTTAGATTAAAAATAGTGTTTGCAAATTTTTGGATGCTAAAACTGTCCAAACAGTCCAAGCTATCCAGAAACAGCAAATCCGTTCCGCCACGTCTCCATTGCACATTCCAATATTCGAGCATTCCATTTCCATCTATCCGTCTCATTCCACTTCCAACAAGCGTCTCGGACTTGTTTAATAAACTGAAAACTTTTGGGCCCTATGGCCCATTAAAAAGATTTTAGGCCCAATGGCCAATTTTATTTTATTTTGGGCTCTTTAGCCCAATTAAAACCAAATGTTGTTTACTTGTGCTTTAAATTAAAATTCAAGTCAGAAATTTAATAATCTCACATCTAGAGCAAAGCTCTAAATGTGAGGATGTTGGTTTCTAAACTTGAATAATTTCGGAAAATTATATAAAAATTGGATTCATCACTTCCTATCTTTTCAGGGGTAATCCTCCCATTCCAGACCCTGCTCCAGAAGGAACCAAGTTGCTGGACTTGCCGGTCGAACTCCTTGGTGAAATTCTCTCCCGGATAGGGGAGGATGAAATCAAGGGGGTGTTTACTGCACAACGTGCATGCAAGAAACTCAGGGATGCTGGGAACCTTACTATCGTGTACAAGCGATGTGAGGTTATCACTTCCACGGTGAAGAGATGGCAAGAAAGGATCCGTCGGCAGAAGGAGAGATTCCTGCAAATATGCACAGCTGCAGGAAACTTCAACCTTCAGCTCATTCCAGCACTCAGGGCATTTGCAGAGGGGAATGAGGAGCGTGCTTGTGAACTGCTACGCCCGGGACTTGAGGACAACCATAAGACATCAATCTTCACCCGCGGATTGATGCTTATGAGTAAGACAGATGAAAGCCAAGTTGAGCAGGGAATCAGAATGATCGACAGGATGGTAACAGATCGATCAGTCTTTAGGTATACGTCCCTCAACGTTCTCGCTTGGATAACTGATAACCCAGACAACCCACAACTGTGGGCAGGCCAAGGAGTCAGAGTCTATTGCCCAGAATGGCATGCACCTCTGAGAAACCGTGACTGGTGCCTGCGTTGTGAGCTTTCCAGCTGTGTCCTTTGGCTCCGTACATGCCCTGAAGAAGGAAGGAAGAATCCTAGCTCCAATTTACCCTGCTTTATTTTATCTCCAGTCTAGTAGTAGTAATCTGCAAGGGATTTCCTCCTTTTGTGTGTGCAGGTTCGTATTAACTGCACGAGAATCCCTTGCCTCGGATGTATTTATTTGCTTTCCCTAAAATTGGAACTCAACTTTTGAGACCACTGAACAATTCTTTACTGCTTTCCTTTGAAAAGATGTCTGTACAGTCCGAGATGAATAAGTGACTGTCAGACCAAAAATATGCTGTTGACATACTCAGTATGTCAGCAGTGCCTCTTTACTGCTTTCAATTAAATAACCAGCAAAAATATGCATAAACTTGCTCTAAATTCACATGTTGAATTTAGGCTTGTGATTAAATTTTCAAACTTTTAAATTGGGATAATATAATTGAGAACATGCATGACATGAATTCCTGAGGTTTTGAGCTATAAAAATTTAATGATGCGATCAGCTTATTGGGTAATAAATCTGCATGTTAGAGATTTTGATTGAATAAATTGTTAGAATTAAGCTTTGATTGAATTTGCGAATATTGTATGACATGAATCAACCCAACCTTGTGAGATTTGAGCCATGAGTCACTTTTACTCATTCATTTTCTTTGATGTGTGAATCATTTTGATTAAAGAAAACTAGAACTTGCGATTGGGACCGATTCAAGACCATGCCATATTCCCGAAATCGAGCATATGATCGAGGCACCTAGAAAACCCAAATTTTTGGCCTTCGTTTGAAATCCAAACCCAAAAATATTTTCCCTTTAGGATTAACCAACTTGAGCCTATAAGCCTAATTTTTCTTTGAAGCCCTCTATATTATTCCTAGCCTTACAAAAAGACCAAGAAATTCAAACCCAAGTGTGCAAGGATAAATTCTATCAAAGGCATTAAATTTGTGATCATCAGAAAATGTACTAATCGGTATTCTATAAACCGATTCAAAAAAAAAAAAAAAAAAAAAAAAAAAAGAAGAGATGTTGAATTTCAGTCAACAACAATAAATTGCAAATGACAAAGCAAATTAGACATAGTCTAATGTCAATGCAATATGAAAAGAGAAAAGCAAAAGAAAGAAACAATGATGATCATAAATTTTAAATAAAAATGCCAAGTTATGATGGAATTAAATTCTTGCCACTACTTAGCCTAATAATTTCCCTTTCCTACCTAATGTTACAACCGTACGCCCCGTTATAACCCTTAAATAAGACCTCGTGATCTCGATTTGAAGAAATGAGCCGGTGGCGAGTTGGTCTGATTGCAAGCATATGGGAGAATTTAATTAAATTTGATTTTGAGCGTTCATGATTAAACCCCAATTGAGAGTGAGTGAATTTTCCGATTCTCTTATAAGTGAGGCCTTTTCTCATTACACATGTTCACGTCATACCTTAATTCTAATTTTTAATCTTTGCATCTTTCAAACGTGATATTCATGAAGGATTAATGATAATGTTTGATTTGTAGGCCTGATATAGTGAGCAAGTATCATCTCATTAAACACTGCAATCAAGGGAATTCAATAATTGTAGTTTTGATTGTCTTATCCCAATCTAAAAAGAATGATATTTATGAAGCCACGAAAATGAATTGAATATGTAGAGTCCGTGTTCCTAGGAACATTGACTCTGACTGCTCGGGGACGATCAGTATTAAATGTGAGGATGTTGATAATGGCCAAAAATGACCATTATTTTCAATCCATTTCCGTGTCTTAAACGGGCATTTGATCGCATTCCGGTCTTACATTAAGTAAGAAAGCAGTCGAATTGGACTGATTTATGCATAATTGAAAAAATAATAAGCTGGTGTGAAAAAGACATAAATATGTAATTTTATTACATATTTATGTTAGAAAAATCCAAAAACATGAGAAAAAGAAAAGGAAACAAAAAGATGGGAAAAAGATAGAAAAGCCACAAAAAGAATATTTTCGGCCCATCTGGCCCAATCCAGCAGGCCCAGGAAGACCTTTGTCGCGGAAGCCCTTGGCGCGATGCAGTGTTCCGCGACAAAGGCATACTCCGCGACCAACTGGCCCCAAATGAAGAGGAGACCAGCCAAGCCCCTGGCGCGATAACCCTTGTCGCGATAGCATAACTCCGCGACAAAAGCCCATTCCGCGACCAAGATGCACAAATAAAGACACAAGACCCAGTCGAGAAGCCTTGCCACATGCAGTGTGTTCCGCGACCAACTTGATGTTCCGAGACAAAGCTGTGATGTGTGTGATGTCTTAAGACACAATGGGCTAGAATCAAGGCCCATGGGCTTAGGGTTACACTTCTATAAATATGAGGTGTCTCCCATGAGCTAAGGGTTGGTTGGTTGGAAGTTTGAATTTAGAAGTTCTTGAAGGCAAGCTTAGGAGTTCTCTCTTAGGTAGAGTAGTTTAGGTTTATTTTTATGTATTATTTAACTTTTGCACTTAGTTTAGCTTAGATTAGTGTTTTACTGTTCACAGTGCTTAGATAGCCATTTTTATACTATGTTTTGGTTTCTAAACTCTTGTTTTAGGGTTTGTAACACCCAAATCATGGGTATTAACACCCCCTTCAATAATATGGGAAAACATTCATCATTTGTGTCCCAAATCATGAAATGGGTCTCACACCCCATGGATTTATGCTTTCTTTTTCATTTTGGGGTCATTTGACCCCCATTTTGTTATTTTCATGTTTACTGTTAGCATATTATGGATAATGTTGTGTGGATGTGTGATCAAACCCTAGATTAGGACTCATGCTTTATTTTAATATCCTGCCCAGTCTTGTTATTTTTGTTTAAGCATGTTCTTCTTTATTTTGAATGTTTCTTGCTTATTTTTAGCTTAGAATAGCTTTTTGATCTGAAATAGGGTGAGATCACGCTGTTTGCATGCCACTGTTCATTTCTGCTTTTTCTGACTTTTGTCCTGAACCACCTTGGGCGCCAACCGCCTTCTGGCGCGAACCACGTTCCGCGACAGAGTGGCTGTTCCGCGACCAAGGTGTTTCAAGACACTTGTCTCCAAATTTAAAACCCTTTGTCGCGGAATACCTTGTCGCGGAGCCACGTTCCGCGACAAAACTGTCCATGCATAGCGACAAAGGAGCCAAACTCTTGCATTTTGTCTTCATGGCTTCTTGTCGCGGAATCATCCTGTCGCGGAGCCACGTTCCGCGACAAAACCCCATTCCGAGACAGAAAAATTATGCCATGTTTCTTAATCTTTGAACACTTTGTCGCGGAACACCTTGTCGCGGAAACCACGTTCCGCGACAAAATCTCCATGCATAGCGACAAAGGTTCAAATGCTTTAGAATTTTATTAAAAACACTTTGTCGCGATGTCCACCCTTGTCGCGGAGCCACGTTCCGCGACAAAACCTTGCATAGCGATAAAGAGGCGTTATGCTGCCAAAAATTCTAAAAGCTTGTCGGGATGTCCATGTCGCGGATCTCGGTCCGCGACAACATTTATGATATAGCGACAAGGGTTTCTCTCTCTATTTGATCTCAAACAAATTTCATTCTCTTTCCATTTATATTGCAACACTCACATCATAGCCCCAACGGGTTAGGATGTAACATTCTGGAATTGCATTATAGGGTGTTATGCTGCCCAAATTTTGATTCTCCATTGGCATCACTTAACTGATTGAACCCTTGATTCATCAATGATTAAAGATTGAGATTAGCAATAATCAAACTTCAATAATCATCATGATTAAAGGACCTTTGTTCAATTGCCATTAAAACACTCTTGTATAAACAAAATCCTGATGGCTTAAACAGATAATCTGGACTGTAATTAATTATGGTAGGAAGGATTATTTAGACCATTACATGTGGACTCCGATCCACAACCTTGCATGAGAAACCAATGTCTCTCATACAATGGATCTTCTTTTGCTTCTTGTTTATTTTGTCTTTGTGTATTGTGTGGAACCATTAGTAAAGAATACATCAGAATAATGTTGGCGGGTACTCCCTCATGGATAACTAGCTCGTATTCTGGGTGTTAGTTACTAATTGTTTAATTTGCATGGT